>OY293411.1:31778166-32158418 GCA_958502065.1 Chrysolina americana | reverse complement strand
ACATACGATTGGGTAAAAGTGGGGTTATTTGTGAAAATAGCAAAAAAAGTTGTGTATAATGTAATTTTGAGACCACATGCCATAGGTATTTTTTTCGTATACAGTAGTAGTTGTCCTATTATAAGTGTTAATATCTGCGATAGAACTGACAGTACCTGACAATGTCACTAAAAAGTAGCTAGAAATCACTTAACTATCGTATAATATAAATTGAACGGTGAATTGAAACCATTTTGAAACATTTTTGAGGTTTGCTGTTTCATTATGTAGCTCAAATATCTAAACAATTTGGTTTCAGAGAACAAAATAATCGTTTTCAAAATTTTAATGTAACAGATGAGCTTTTAAACATTAGTCGTTATATAATGCCAACAAAACCGAATTGTTCATGTTGCCTGAAAGAGCCGAGCAAAAAATATTATGTGAGAGTCAAAATATTGAAATAAAGAACCATAAATGGAAGAATAATGTAAAAGAAACACCTACGTGTAACCAACTTACTGGAGATACAATGCTAAAATGCTTTGGAGAATATAATTATCGTTTATATATTTTATACCTTCATGTAGGATACTCGGGCTTAATGTCTCCCTTCGAAGTTTTTGATAAATATTTAAGCTTTTTTACAACTGGGATCCTCAATTTCACATCACCCTAATATTTGTCTCAATTCCTTTCGGGTCGCGAATACCATCAGACGAAAATCCTAATTAGATAATGAACATGTTCGACTACGGGATGTCTGGGCATCCCAGATTTCACAGAAGTTTTTGACATTGAAAAACTCATTGAAATATGTAAACATTATGTGAGACACCTGGCTAAGCACTTTTGTAATTCTTGGGGATCTTTTTCTCTCAACACTTGTACACCACACCCATTTTAACAAAAAAAATTAAACCACCCAGTTCGGACGTCATATAATTTAGACCCTCACTGCGGATTTTTCCAGAATCCGCCATTAAAAATATAAAAAATGCAGTGGTAACATTGTCCGACAAATACAATTTTATTGGCATTCTAGTTGACGGACTGTTCCAAAAGTTTGCGAACCCCTAAAAACGCCCCGCTACCGAGAATTGTCGCAAATAGCATCTTGTTCAACTCAACATAAAGAACAGATGTACAGAGTAACAGTTGGCAATGATTTGTTTCCGCTTTTGGGTTCGAGGACTAATAGAGAGTACTAGAATACGCCTCTTTTTGAAAATGATCTACTTGGACTTCAGCTTGGCCAGATCTCATGGGAAAGCAAGTTCTTTAAAGCGGCATCAGATATCTAATGTATCTCACTATTTGATCGGGAACAAAAAGGTAGAATGAACTCAAGCAATGTATCGAACATCTTGCTATAATCAATCCAGATCATGAAAAAATGCCACTAATACTCTGCCGTTCTAAGCAAAAGTACCGTTTATGTACTCTGCTATTTTGCTTAGAATTCTGTAGGTCAGACCTTCTTACAAAGGAAATTATTCAACTTTCGTATATACGGCAATATAATTTGCAACTTTGGCTGTTTAAATCGAGTATACTTCCTTTTTGTTCGGTAAAAAGCAAAAATTATAGGTTTATAAACCTACAGAATCTAATATCACAATATTCATATTTTTTGTAGATACGGTACTGTTAACGCTGATTGGTTAACGATATGTTTGTCAGAAGTCGCTAACGTCATCCAGTCAATCAGTTGAATCCAATAAACATATAATTGTTGTGTCAATGTCCATATTCTCCTGATTTATAACTGATTAATTCCATTATCTCAAATACAATGTATGGAGAGTTCAAAACATAAAATCTCATTTTTGAGATATCCACAACTCAGTAGAATAAGTGCTTCCACAAGTGTATAGATCTTGAAGGCGACTATTTCGAAAAACAATAAAATCGTTGATATTACCAATTTTTTCTTATAGTTCCTAAAAATGTTTAGAGCCACCCTCATTTGTTCCTATTGTGTTGTGAAATATCTCTGAAAATGTCATTTTTACTACGGATACTTCAATTAAAACCGCTATATCGTATCTACTCAATTCAGAACTTCATCCATAAAGGAGAAATATTCACCCAGATTCTACTACTCAGGGCTCGGTTTTACTTAGTTCTTCATTTATCGCAGTCCCCTTTAATCCCAGCGGTGGAGCAATTTCGTTAGTTAATTTGGTACACCTGCTGGTATATATTACATCCTTATAACCCCTGCTTTTCCCAGTCTCTGGCACATTACCCTTACAACATTGTTTGAGATGGGTTTCGGTGACATTAAGACTGTTGCGACATTTAGCCCATCTCTTTTAAGGCACCAATTAAGGGAAGAACTACTTTCTCTTCAAATGATAGATAGAAACTCTAGTGAATGGCAGTTTATCTTATTGAAAAATTGATCATACCGATCGTAAATGGACCATAAGTCATTTTACATACCTTGACGAATTTAATTTTCCTCTGCTATCCACACAGGGCTTGTTTCAAGAGCATTTCCACGGAAGAAAAGGTATGAGTTGGTGTTCTTGAACACCTCCCGAGGCAGTATTGAAGGGTTTTATTTCTTCATTAAAGAAAATAATCATAGGTGCACCATTCCATTAATAACCTTCACCAATGTCGAAATTGCTTCTACAAGGATTCATTTTTGTTGTTCTGAAATTTAAACTAACCGTAAGTTCTCTTTATCGGTCTGAATCAATTTTAATTTCGATCTTCTCATACTTTTTTTTCCGCCAGGGTTTCTTTGTACATTGAATAAGCGATCATAGCGAGTCAACCTGTTTCACTCCTCTGTTATTTGTGAATCCCTCTTTCTCGTTTGTGTTCTTATTGTCATCTTAGTTTTTGTGGCATTCTCAACTCTTTTCGCTATCATTAGTTGGATTCTTCTTAGTGAGTCAAACGCTTGTTAGAAATCTACAAAAATAATTTTGTGGTCTACCTACCTTATGTTCGTCAGCGATTTTCATTGGTTGTTTCAGTGTATGAATCGCGTCTAGATCGATTTTCCATATTTAAATCGAAATTGATATTCCTATTATGTTTTTATAATATATGTCAGCTTTGTTTATATCATTAATGTTATTATTTCAAATTCTGTGAAGTGGTGTAAATTCCTCGGTGATTGTTACCGATTTGTTGGTTTTCTTTTATTTTATTCATTAATGGCATTCTCTCTCTGTCTCATTCTACTCATGGCTCCCATACTTATAAATTCGATGTTAATTTCATTTTTTCATGGCCATTTACCATTTCTACATTTTGCTATGACTCGTTCTAACTCCTCTCTGGTGAGCTCGTTTAATATATTATTTTCTTCTATCGCAATCTGTTTGTTCATTATTTACAGTTTCATCCATTTATGGTTGTCTGAAGTATTCCATTCAAATTTTTAATTGCGTACCTCCTAGTATCACTGATCCTTCTCCGTTAGTTTTTATTTGAATTTTCTACTTGTTCTGGTTTTTGTTTTCATATTGCCACTTTCTCCAATTTTGTGCACTTCTTCTTTCACCATGCCCTATCATATTTTTCGCTTGTTTTCTTATTGTTTCTTAGTCCTCTCTATATTCTTTTTTTAGCCCTCATTCATTTATTACTCGGCTGTATCGTATTTTCTGTTATTTTTGTGTCATCAGACAATTCGTGTTTGTTTATTTTGCACCCGTCCTACGTGGTTCTTTGCTATTTCTTTTATAGTTTCTTTGATATTGCTAATACGACTGCGTATGAGGGCCACAGAATTTTTTTTTTTTAAATTTTCGAAGGCAAATTCGGAATTGCCAACTTCAAGGCCGGAATTTTGTTCTTCCAACTCCAAACTCAGAAATTCCTACTTTAAAATTTTGTTCCTCCTACTTTGAACTCGGAAATTCCGAGTTTGAAGTTGATACTAAGTCAGAATTCTGATTTAACAACTCTGAATTAGCTAATTCTGAGATACTAATTCGGAATTCTGACTCAATATCTCAGAATTAGCCTTCATAACGGAATTTATAATCACCATCTTAATTTTTTTATTCTCTGCAAGTCTTTTCATTTGATACCCATATTGTAGAAAAGCATTACGAAAGCTTTATTTTCCTGCTTATTTTCCTGCTCTATATAAATGACTTGACAAGAACAAACATTTCAGGAAAATAACCCTGTTTGCGGATGAAACAGAATTCTGACATAGTATCTCAGAATTAGCTAATTCCGAGATATTAAGTCAGAATTAGGAGTGACAGAACATATTTTAATTCTGAGATACTAAGTCGGAATTCTGACTTGGTATCTCGGAATTAGCTTAACGGTTTATTTTTCATACATAGGTAAGTGTTGCACTAATTTACAAAAATGGACCCTTACATACAACAATTTGTGCCAAACATTCTAAGAACTAATAAAGCCAGAAATGTTAACGAATGTAAAAATGTATTACAAAACATTCAATATATTCCATAATAACATCAGGAGTGTCATGAAAAACAGATGAAATTAACATCCTCATTGATGAAATTCAGCATGATTTTGAGCTCATTGTTTTTACTGAAATATTCGAAATTGTAAATCCCACATTATTGAATATTCCAAGATATGATATATAATGATGGCAATATAAACCAAAATGACGGGGTGTTTCTTTATATTAAAAGTGAGTTGAATTATCATTATGAAATCATACCTCTGGATAAAATCAAAATGTTACACTTTGAAGTAAACTTTGGAAATGAAAATATTGTTATTGATTGCTTATATAGACCACCGTCAACATCTCAAACTTCTTTCATTACTGACCTTTATAATTATCTAGAATCGAAAAAAAAAAGTCAAAATCCTATAAGGAGATATAAATATCAATATATTGGAAACTAATGATGAGTCTACAGAACAATATCTCAACTTATTAGGAGAAATGGACTACATACCAGCGATTAACTTACATACAAGAACTAGCAGCGAAACCCGGCGTTGCTCGGGTTAAGATACATCTCATGTTCAATGGTTCTAGATCATTCTAGAAATTTCTAGAACTTTCTCGAACATTTGAAATCGCTTATAATAAATTGCACACATTTTAGAATTTTCTAAAACTTTCTCGAACATTATAATCGATCATAATCAATTGCAGTCATTTTGAAAATTTCCAGATCATTATAAAAACTTCTAGAACTTTATCGATCATTCTGAATCGATAATAATGAATTGTACTCATTTTGGAACTTTCCAATTCATTCGGGAAATTTCTACTCGATAATAACAGTTTTGGACATTTCTGAACTTTCTCAAACATTCTGTATGGATTATATCGATTATAATAGTTTGCACTCATTCTAGAATTTTCTAGATCTTTCCAGATATTTCTAGAACTTTCTAGAACATTCCAGATCAATTATAACTGATTTACACATTTTGGAACTTTCTATACCATTCAAGAATTTTCTAGAACTTTCTCGAAAATTATAAATCGATCATAATCAATTGCAATCATTTTGGAACTTTCCAGATCATCCGGAAACTTTATAGAACTTTCCCGAACATTTGCACTCATTTTGGAACTTTCCAGTGTTATGCTCCTAGCTGGAAAGGGGCGTATTTGAGCTACTTAGCCTGAACATAACCTTGCTCAGTGGAGATGGGGTGGGTAAAATTGAAATGAAACCAAATATAGAGCGTGATCTAGGTGAATTTATTCAGAGCTGTCAAAAGTTATTGAAATTGGGCTTTAGCGCAAACTTCGAATCCAATACCGAGCTGGCGAAAGGTCGTGAGCGCACAGAACAACAACAACAGCCCACGGTCTGAAGTTTACAACGGTATGAAGCTGGCAACAAATGACAATAACTACATTGGCTGTACTATGAAACACAAACGAGGCCAAAATGCAACACTGGTGCTGGTGCACTTGAACTAATTATAATTATCTTAACTTCGAAATAGAAAATTGAAGTTAGGTTCGTTTATTTCTGCAAGATCAAAATGGAATTATTTTCAACGCACGAAATATTATCGATCTATCAGTGACAGTTTATCAAAGTACCATTCAGCATACGTATACCGAATGTTTACAGTGCGTACTTACAAACACATACGTGAGGCTCCTGTATGCTGTACACCAATGAAAATAAAGCATCGAATCATGCACAGTTAATAATTTAATGTGGATGCAAAGCGAGTACCTGAATAATAATATTAATAATAATAATAATAATTCTGAGCCTGAGCTCAATGAACTGCGCAATCCGATAACCCCGGAAGAAGTTCGACGGGCCCTCAAAGGCTCGAAGAATTTTGCTGCTCCAGGTCCTGATGGCCTGAATAACTATTGGTGGAAAAAATTACCAAGTACCCACCACCATCTAGCAAGAGTTTTCAACTCGTGGCTAGATGGGGAGCAGCAGATTCCGGATTGGTTTGTCGAGGGGCGAACCGTGCTAATCCCCAAAAACGGAGATTTATCTGATCCGAAGAACTACAGACCGATAACATGCTTGAACGCATGTTATAGGATGTTTACACGCATCTTGTACATGCGAATACTCTCCGCAGTTGAGCCGGTGTATGAACGGATATATGAGCAAAGAGGGTCAAAAAAGGGGGTCGCTGGCTGCAAGGAGAACCTGCTGATCGACAGATGCATCACGCAGGACTCCGTGCAGTATAAGCGTAAGCCGGGCGAATGCAGAAGGCCATAATTCTTGGTTCACTCCGCCTACTCAGGGCACATGATTCTCGGACCCAGTAATCACTTACCCCATGGACGTGGGGAGTGTTTACTGGGGTTAATGACACGCCAGCGCGCCTTCCGGAAGTGTCGGAGCTCCGGAGACAGGGCCTGACTGGGTAATTCCTAACGAAAAAAAAAAAAAAAAATACAACAACAAAAAGACAATTGGAATATTACAACAAAGCAAACCACAAAAACGGAGATGACAAGTAGTCGAGACTGATTTCTAGTGCCATCCCCAACAAGGTTCATAGGTATTTGACCATTCATACAAATTATGAATACAAAAACTTTTCGAAAAGTCTCAATCATATTTTTGCGACAGAAAAAGTACATGATAAGGAGCAAATATTTATACAAAGACAAAAATAACCTGATCTGACTTCAAATACATACAAAAATCAAAGCCTATTTGATAACATATCCTTATAGGCTACTCTGAAACCTGACAGCGACAGACCTCTCAGATTGTTGTCTACTTTGATATAGAGTTTATAGATATTAAACGTAAAAGACCTGCGAAACATCGAGGTTCTATGTGGAGGAGGAGAGATAATACCTCGATATCTCAAATTCAGATTGTGGACGTCGCTTCTATAGGTTATTTTATTATAAAGATATGGAGGTAATTTATTAATAATAATTTTATGAAAAAAACAAACTGAGTGAAGTTCTCGAGGCTTTATCATCGACATCCAATTGGCATCCTTCAATTTGTGACTCACCGATTCAAATTTCCTTATTCCAAAGATGTACGTAAGACATGATTTTTGCACTCTCTGAATACGATTCAAGTCCGTATTATCAAGACATGGGCCATAAACAGTGTCGCAGTAGTTGAAATGACTTAATACAAGAGAATCTGTCAATTTAATTTTTATAGTTTATGAGATAACATGGCGATGGGAATATAACAATTTAAGGTTTGTATAAGCCCTTTTAATGCATTTGGTAACATGATGTTTGAAACGCAAATCAGTATCAAGTTCTAGTCCAAGATTTCTGACTACATTAGTACATGATAAGTGTTTGCCGTCTATTATAATATCAATTTCATTCTCCCCTTTTTTTTAACAAAAATGAGAACATTGGTTTTTGAAGAGTTGATAGTGATAAAATGTTGTTTAGAAGTTTTTTTACAAGTTTGTCGAGTTCTTGGTTGATAATATTGTTAGCTGTATGTAGCTCTGAATGTAAAAAGGAATATTTGATTTGTGTATCGTCAGCGTACAGATATGCCTCGCTATATTCTAGAACGTCTACAATGTTACAAGTGTACAGGGAAAAAAGTAATGGCCCCAAAATGGATACTTGTGGAACACCACATTTTATAGGCTTTAGAGAAGATTTGCCAGACTTAGTCTCTACATATTGTGATCTATCTGATAAATAGCTAGTTAAAAAATTTATAGAACTATCTGAGCAGCCAACAAAATGCAAAACTGAAAATAAAATCTGGTGGTTGATTGTATCGAATGCTTTGGAGTAGTCTATTAAGATAAGAGCTGATGTTTTACCTTCGTCTATATCCTTGAAGATATCATCTGGTATGTCCAACAAAGCTGTTGCACAGCTAAAGCCGCTTCGGAAACCGGATTGTTTCTTAGGTAATAAATTATACTCATTAATGTGTGAAATTATTTGAGATTTCATAATTTTCTCCAATACTTTCGACAGAGCAGGTAATATAGATATTGGACGGAGTTCATTTAAGCTAGTTATTCTCTTCTTTTTAGGCAGAGGGATAACTCTAGAAGTTTTCCACGATGAAGGAAATATACTGGTAGAAATACATGTATTAATGATATGCTTGAGAGCAGGTAATATTTGAGGGCAACATAGTAAAAGCATTTCTACATTAATTTCGTCTGCGCCGAAAGCTTTAGATCTTATACTGAGAAAGTTTCTGTATATAATGATTTCATCAACATGTGAAAAAGAAAATGAGGACTCAAACGCTTTTTTACGATTATTATTGTAGTATTCAAGTAGATCACCGTTTGGAATTCCGATACTATTTGAAGGAATTAGGAAATGGTTATTTATCGAATTAGGTTCACTCATGTTGTCTGGCAAACAAGTGCTTGTCTTATTACTAGCTTTATTGTATACATTCAAATCTTTAAGGTGGGCGTCTGATGTCGAGTATTGCGACATTTAATTGTATTGAGAAACGGTAACACATAGAGAGTTGAAATTTGGAAGGTGAACTCAAAAAAGATTGGAGTACAGAGTGATAATATTGAGATTTTTTTCATTTTGAATTTTAAGATTATTTTGGTCAGCATCTGAGGAAAATAAGCCAATACTGGCTTCTGTTTTATGTCAATGTAAATATTGATAAAAATAGTGCTATTTTTGATTGAAAACGAATCTCCAGACAATATCGTTTGGGAGATTAATTCAAAGTTAGAAATGGGCTAGGAATAGCCAAATTCGAACATATGGCGCGAAACAGTTCCTACTTTACCAACATTCTTACTCATTTCCTAGTTCGGCAGTTTTCGGATAGAAAGCGCCATTGTATATTTCATTCATTCAGTTTCCTCAATGAGACGGAATGTGATTTTGATAACATCGGTAGGAGGAGCCAGGTCAAGTAAATGAAATAAAGAAAAACGTTGTGTTGTTTGGGATCCCCAAATCAATCATAAGCGTATCATGGAGTGCAATTTGAGGATGCATAAATAAAAATCAACAATCAATGACGGGGTTTAGAGTTTCAATATATAATACAACGAAACTTCTCCTGGCACATGCGAAGTAATTTTTCTGAACTTCTTGCTCAGGATGCTGTAAGTAGGTATATTTCGCAGTTAATTTATTCAATATTTCTGAAAACGCTCACATTTCTTCGAAATTTTATTGAACTTGTCTTGTTTGTTTTTCTGTTCACTTATTTATTGTAAGTTCAGGTGAAATCTTTCAAGTGAGTTTTAACCCACCTATAGTTGCCCGATCATCATGAAATTGGGTAGGTGTTTATGATTCCGATGACAATGTATTTTGAAGGGTAATGCCACCAGAAACATATATTCCTGGAGCTCATCAGATTTTTTGAGTTATGGATTTATTATTCTAGAGGTGGAAAGAAATATCTTTCTTCATTAAAATTGTTCCTGGCTCTACAGGGTGAGCTACAGAAATGTTTGAATGTCTAACGCCAAATATGGAAAATAGTATTTGCTAATGGATTTTTCTTCATTTATAATGCTTTGAAAATTATTGATTGGCTTCGAATTTATCAGTTATGGTGTAGGTACCTACTTACAGAGTGAGGCAGAAAACTCCTTTTTTTTTAACTCGTTTATTGACTTCTCGCCAAAATGTGGTATTTCCGTTGACCTTCTCGAAGCATATTCTATAGTTGAAGCTAACAAACTGTTCTGAATACATTTCACACAGTGAGCAAAAAAAATTTGTTACTTATGGGGCATAATATGAGTGGATTGTTTGATAATTCACAGGGAATAAAGGTAAACTTTTGTCTACTCTTACGTGTATCATTTGGCAAAAGTTCCGGAGGATATACTCAAAAAATCAGAATGGGAAAGTATCTAGAAAAATATGTAGTACTTTCTGAAAAATAGTTCGGTTTCTGCGATGGTAAATCTACACAGAACGCACTATTATTCCAATAATAAACAGAGGAAAATACAATTTTTTTGAGTTTTTCGACAAAACGCAATTTTTAAAAATATTGAATTTACTGCCAGATGTGCACTATCCTCAGGAAGAAATTTGGAGAATTTCCTGCATGTCATATAGATTGAAACTCCGGACCAGTGTCATATCCTTTTTGTTCGGAACTATGACATTAGCCTTCGAAAATTATTTAAAAAAAAACTTTGTGACGTATGTTATTGTAGTATATTGACGAATATTCCACTCATGCTGAGATATAATAGTTACAGGTCACGAGATGTACTCCTCAAAACACCTCTAGAGCGTTAGATTGAGTGGTGTTTTACGGATATATATCGAATAAGGATGTAAGTAGGTATTAGATTATTTTCATTTGGTTGAGTGGTATTCGGCTAGACTACATCACGGATCCAGATATTATTATAACCTTTAACAATTCAAAGGTATTAGAAAAAAGACAAAAGTCGATAATTTTATGAGGAATAAAGTAGTACCTATATTGTGCAATTAGTGCAGAAAATATCCACTTTCGCACGTGTTGCACCATTATACTTTTCCGACGACCTACTTGAAAAACAAAATATGATGGATTTAAAAAAAATTGAAAAAGAACGTTCATCTACCTACAAATCATTTTACAAGAAAACCTAGTTCTATAATTTGAATTTTGTAAAAAAAATATCAAAATCTGCATTTTTTGTAAAGAGGGCAGTATCAAAATTGAGCTGGTGATGGTTGTTAGATAACGAAACGTCGGACAGTAAAACTGACATCATCACATCAGCTTGACGATAACACCAGAAAAAAATAAAATAAATGAGCAAAAAATTCAGTGTGTCCAGAAAATTGTGTGATTTTTTTTTAAATTTTACTTCTTTTATGCAGTTTTCTCTCATTGAATTGAAACTGTATAACCGTTTCCGATATCCCAGTGATGGTCAACCTCTTAGATTAAGGGGTAACGCAAAATTAAATTTACTTGTTACCGTTCAAAAGTATTTTATATATTTGACATATCTTGTTTTTCAGGTTGGTTGTAGGAAAGGTATAGGCTAGAAATCGCACGTTAAAAGGTAAGACCTCGTTATTCCTTAGCTCGCACAAGTTTTGACTTCGGAGGGCTGTCGTTCGTAGGGAGATGACAGCTGGTTAACGAAAAAAACAACAACAACAATTTACAATTCGTCGGAAACTGGATATTTCATACTAGTGTTACGAGCCGTAGGCGAGTGGTTAGTGTAAAATATCTTATTTTCCGCACTAGTTGCAGAATATTATTCTATTTTCATGAAAATTGAATTAAGCACCTCTTTATTGAATATTTCACTTACCTGACTTCAACATGTTTTTTCCAAAACACTACGCACCTTTGAAATGTTCGATATAAAAATGTCCTTTCATAAAAATGTCCAAAAATTAATAAAACACTAAATCACTTTTATCCAAGGTAGGAAGATAAAAAATATTCAAGTCGTTGAAAATTAATTAATTTCATAAAAATCGGTTCATTTCCAACAAATTATTCAAACAAACTTACACAACAGTCGCAATCAAAATACCTATATATGAACCAATCTACCTACCAGGGATTTAAAACTAATAAAAACTTGGTTGACAATGGGAGATTTTCAAAACATTCACTATGAAACAAATATCAAAAACAAAATCCAATAACGTGCCGCTGCCACTGGCGCTCAAGGAATTTATTCCATGATAAAGTATGTTTTCCTTATACTTCTCACGACAACGCAATAAATAGGTGGGCTATTCTCGAATAGTTCGATTTTAATTATCTGCCTAAAAATAGGAGAGAGAAATATATTTCATATGTATTGATGTGAAACAGAAAATCGAAATCGCATACGTACGAACTCGAGAATAGGACACCTGCTGGCATGTTGCCAAGTGCCCCAATACACTAATCTCTAGGCTCATTTTAATTTTTTGCCGCTATTTGACCTGATAGTAATGAATATAACAACGTCGATTTCTATTTTCCAAAAAAGTTGATTTGGAATAAGTATATAACGAATCATTTCTTCTTGAATAATCTCCAAACCAAACGGTAATTATTAGTCCAAGAGATGTATTAGGTATACGGAATATGTGATATTATTGGCAACAAGGCTCATCGGCTTCTTACTAGCGTTTGTAAAGAGTAGTACCACTCTAGATAATTATCTACGGTGGTAGGAACAGACATTAGTTTTGACTATCATATCTCATTTACGCGGATTGAGACTTGGATAAATATTTAACAGAAGGCATGGTGGCTCCTCTGACGGATTAGTTTGTCAAGCCGTATCAAACGGCGACCTTAAGCTTTTGCCATAATGTTTTACTATTTTCATTCTCAGTACAAAATTTCAAATAGCCTCTTTTTTCATCGCGTATTGAATTTGTAGTAAGATTTTTTATTCGTTTATAATTGTCCCAATGATCTGGATTTTTTGTTTTATTGAAATTTTTTTAATGCTTTGTCTCTCATTGACATTAATAATCTAACATTGTCTGTATCTCATGGAGGTCTTTGTTTATTGAAAGTTATGTCTTTCATGGGTGCTAAAGTGTCAAAAATATTCAAGATTAATTGATTAAGATATTCAATCTTCATATTCACATCATCAAATAATATATTATAAAAAGGACATTCAGCAAGAAATGTTTGAAGCAAATTATTATCAATGCGCTTTAGGTTTCTAAATCTCAGTTTTTGTTTATTGTTCATTTCTACTTCCAAAGGATTGTTACAATAAAGTAATAAATGATCAGATACATTGAAAACATCCTTAGTACCCCAAGTTATGTTTTCATGATGCTCTGGAATGATAATGAGATCCAACAAAGAAGTCGTTTTTTTTGATAGTCTGGTAGGAGAATCTATAATTTGTTTCAAGTTGAACAGGTCTGTACATGTAATGAGATTTTGATTATGAGTATTCTCAGAATATAATAAATCTATGTTGAAATCCCCACCAAATATAATTTCATTGCATTCAGTCATGAAATCTGACATGTTAACCTCAAGGTTATTAAGAAAATCAGAAATACTTTTGTGCGGTGCTCTATAAACAGAGCCGAAAAAGTAACTTCGATTTTGAAACCGAAACCTGATCCAGATTTGTTCCAGGAAGTCATGTGAATCTACGTTAACAATCTCGAAATCGAAAATATCTTTAATGTAATTACCTACGCCACCTCCTCTAGTACCTCGATCCCTCCGAATAACGTTGTACCCATCGATGTGAATTGCATTATCAGAGATGCTGTCGGTGAGTCAGGTTTCAGAGACGCCTATGACATCAAAGTTTTCCTCAACAATGAAATTTACAAAATCTGCAAAATTATTGTTCAACGATCTTACGTTGAAAAATGACAATTTTAGTTCTTTTAACATGAATAAGAGGTATTATAACAGGAAAGAAATATCAATAATAATTGTGTGAATTATGATCAATAAATCTAAACTAAGTAGAAATAAAACAAGAAAAAATATGATGAGATAATTCAATAATATTGAACAAACAGTAGGTATTAATATAATATAATATAATAAGTACTAGACATTCATCAATATTTGTTATAAACTAAAAAAGCACAAATTTGTTATTAGAAAAGCATAAAATAAGGGGGTCTAAAACTAGGACTTATCTGTATTTCTCAGAGGTCTTCTTATTCCAGTCCCTTGGGTATATGCAAGTTGTTTCCACGACAATACAGCTCACAGAAACCAAAGAAGAAAGCTCATGCCCATCACAGCGGTTATTATGTTGTCTCCGATTGGTATGAATAAGATATCTAAAAACCTGTAAAACTGTGAGATCAAACAGAAGAAGATACCAGCCTACTTGATTGTGCTTGATTTTTGACAATTACAGCTTGGTACCGAATGCACTACCAGAGGGCAGACTCAGTTATGTTAAATACACAAGGTGCTCATATTTTCGTGCCAATTTTTCATCCACGACCTGCGGCATGACGATAGAATAGACATCTTGTCGCCAATAATTCTTGACCGATGGTGATCGTTCATGTTCGAGGTTTGGACTGCTAGGAATGGTTTGATTTGAGTGAGTTGAGGTGAGGTTATTGTTGATAAATTACGGTTATGGTAGGGAATATGGTTAAAAGTTGGATTTGTACGAAATTTTCACAGATGGACTAAAACATGATAAAAACACTATCAAAGTAAGAATTCAATTCCAGAAATATTCGAAATGGGAATATTTTAGAACAAGAATAAAAAAATTAGAAACATAATTTGCGAACATTCTGAAAACAGGTGAAGATATGAACTTCATGGAATATATCACGCCACAACCTGACTTGGCAAAAGGAAAAAATTGTTGAAATTGTTAAAATTGTTATTTCCGTCAACCAGCTGCACACCCTTAATAGTACAACCCTCAAAAGTCTTTGAAAGACTTGTCCGAGCTAGGGAAGACGCAGCCCTTACCTTTTAACGTGTGATGCCATGCACGAGATCGATGACCATGCTGGGAATCGAACCCATGACCCTCAGGTTAAGATACAAGCGATCTACCATCATGACCATCACGGCCCAAGCCAACGTTATGAGGGCGAAGAATGCGAGAAATTGTTTTCGGTTCAGTAATTGGTATGAAAAAGTGAAATCAAAAGCAGGTTCTCGCACACAACCTGCCGATAAACTTACCTTTACCTTGCTTCCCGACTAGACCCGATGAAACCCGAACAATCTCATTCTCATTTTAGGTATGTGGATTAAAGTCATCAAGTACGTTCTATTATTTAAAAAGTAGTCTTCATTTTTGTGAATCTGAACGCTGAGCGCGCATGTGTATACATGTTCGCGCACATGCAAAAATAGTTTTCATGATTCTATCACGTTCTTTAAATTCTGACAGTCTGCATCCATTTGGAAACATTTTGAGTACCAACATTTTAAATGTGCAGTTAATGTTTGAAAAAGTATATCTGCTCTTTTTTCAAATAAATATCTCGTAATAGTGAAATGAATATTTCTGGAATCAAATTGGCTCTTTTTTCAAATAAATATCTCGTAATAGTGAAATGAATATTTCTGCAATCAAATTGGTAACGTCGCAAAATTGGCTTCGTTGTTACGAGAGAGCTGTCATTTGACATTCAAAATGATTGCATGTCTATTGAATACTATTTACTTTATTTTTATTTTTGTGGGTTACTTTACTCATAAATTGCTACAACTATATGTTTGAATTAAGTATTTTCGTCTTAACACACTGCATTTCAACCAAAAAGATACAATGAAATACGATTCCAATGAATTATGTTTGTGTTTTGAAAATTAGTATAGCATACTTTTAAAAAAGAAAAATGTGAAAATGACCTTTCCGCGGAAAAATTTCAATGGATATTTTATTTTTATCATGTTTAAATAAGCCATCTGTGGAAATTTCGTATGAATTTCGACATTCACTCATATTTCCTACTCTTTCCGAAACTACAATAACTACACGAACTATATCACAACTATATCAGAAATTCAAAATGACTACGGAAATCAGACTAACATAATAATAATGTCAAATGTATGTCAGCTTCAATAGTTTTTGAAGAAACCAATAATACAGAATAAAAATAAAAGTCGTGAACGCAAAACGCCGTTATGCGTAAGCTGCCTAACAGTTTTCTGTTAGCGATGTAAGCACAGCGTAGCGGAGAATCGGGAACTAGGACGTAATGCAACAGTCCGAAAAGATCAAAACAAAATCGAATCATTGCAATCACCAGGGTTTTTAGACATCTTAGGTATGAAAATATGTATGACAAGTGTTGACAATGGTTAAACAGGTTCTACAGGGTGTCTTGAAAAAGGCCTAAAATATATCAATAGTTTTACATGTGACATTTGAACGAGTTGAAGAGAAACGTACCTTGGATGTAAGGAGGCCTAAACGTTATAGAATCGCAGAGAATGAGATTTTGAGTAATTTGGAAAACAAATCCACAATATGTGTAACTGTTTAGAGTCCACAGACAATATTTCCAGTATTCTACTCAAAATGTCTAAAGAAAATCCACAAAATGTAAAGTAAAATTCCTTCCACATGGAAGAGAAGATCACCTTTTTTCACAATTTTCTCGCGGTAAAACTCAATTGGAAATGTCATGAGAATCAGAATATATTGAGGAAGGAGAGTGGAGTTATCCTGGAATGTTTTGACAGGTTTGCTATTTTGATTGTAAAAATAATTAATTTTTCAGGCGAATACTATAGGATATAAATTGAATATCCGAAAGGGTTCCTTTATCGAAGCAAGGATTCTGAAAGCCTTTGGAAGCTGAAACCTAAAAAACACACGATATGAGTAAGAGAGGATTAAGTATCTCGACGATAATAAAATATTAGAGGAAGAGAGTTTAGAAATGAAAGGTACGAAGATACAGTTTTGTATTTTGGGGAACGTTAGGTACTTTTTTGAATAAAATTCAAAGGAATTTCACAAAGCTGATATTTTCAGAGGTTGTTGCCATATATTCCGAAATTCTTGGGGATGAGGATAGTGAAGTGAAATTACCATTATTGATAATATTAACGATAATAGTAAAAATAAAGAATTGTCAGATTTTTGTTATGATTTATTCATTTTAGGTTTGAGTTCAAAAGAGACCCGTAACACCAGATCATTCGGAAAATTATTAGAACGTTCTCGAACTTTCTAACTCGATAATAACAGTTTTGGACATTTGGGAACTTTCTACATGAAGCCAGACGTTTGTAGAACTTTCTCAAACATTCTATATCGATTATAATAGTTTGCACTCATTCTAGAATTTTCTAGATCGTTCCAGATATTTCTAGAACTTTCTAGAACATTCAAGAAATTTTGAGATCTTGAGATCTTTTCAGAAGTCCTCGTTCGTTAGAAAAGGACAGAAATATATGTTTTAACATTTTCGCCACCCACAACCACCCACCGCGACCATACTCCCTTATTACCACCTGGAGACCAAGGGCTATTTACCACCACAACGGGAAGTTTATTGGGGTTGGTGGTGATGGAGAAAACTGTATATTCAGGTACTAACAAAGCATTTTATATATATATATATTTAGATTTTCAAACAAAGTTCATCTTGTATAGATCATATTTTTGTCAAAACTTCGAAGTCATGCCTCTTCAATCCAATAGTCCTTGAAGTCAATGTAACTGACCATTTTCCAATAATTCTACAGATAGAATATCCTCTGGTTGAAAAAAGGAGCTGCGTAAGTGGCCGAAAATTCAAAAAAATACTGAACGATTCTGAAGTAATTGAGTCATTAAGAAATGAAACATGGGATAATAATCTGGATAAGGCCACTGATGATTTTGTCAGTATTTTAAAAAGTACCATAGAAAAATCTACCCATAACAAAAAAAATTTCAAAAGAGAAATTGGTAGGAATGAGTGGATATCTGGGGAACTAGTCAAATCACCTAATACCAAAACAGAAATGTACAAAAAATTACGAAAAATTAAAGCTGATTACTATAAGCAGCAGCTCCACAAAAATAAAAATGGTCCCAATAACTTATGGAAATGCATTAAACGTATACAGAATAAAAAAAACATCCGAGGAAGGAAACATCAAACAGATTAAATCATTGGAGGGAATAATAATTATCAAGCAACATCTGGATATTGCTGAGTCGTTCGTCGAACATTATAGTACAATGGGTGAAAAACTTGCGAACAAATCACAAATAGATCAAAACTATCAGTGCCCTGAAAGTTATTTTGATAATTCAATTTATCTGTCTATTAAAGTTGAAAAAGGCTCCTAGCTCTGACTGCCTGAGACCTGAAACATTGAAATATATCTGTCAAATCATCAAACGCCCGCTTTCTCATTCGATAAATAAAGCCATCAGGTCGGGAAAATTTCCTACAGCATTCAAAGTAGCCATCATAAAACCTATTCATAAGGGTGGGAGTAAAGAGACCATTCTAAACTACAGACCCATTTGTATAATTAGCTGCTTAGCAAACATATTTGAAAAAATACTAAACAAAAGAAGAACCAACTATTTCGAAAAATATAAAATGATTTCCGAAAAACAGTATGGCAGAAGATGCAATGACACATCTAATTTCGAGAATATATCAACTAATCGATAAAATTAAGACATCTCTGTGCATTTTTGTCTACTTAGCCAAAGCCTTTGACACCGTTTGTCACAAAAAATTACTCCATACCTTGGAAAGAATTGGATTCAGAGGAATAGCCTACGATCTAATGGCAAGCTACTTGGAAAATAGACAATACAGTGTTAGAATAGGAGAAGAAATGAGCTCCACAAGAACTATGGCCTTCGGAGTTCCTCAAGGGACTGTTCTTGAACCATCTAAAATTAAATATCTCGGAATAATCATTGACTCCAATTTGAAATGGAATTATCATGTTGATAATATTGTTAGGAAACTTAGATCACTTGTGGGTACTTTCAAGATTTTCAAGACCATATTTGATGTGAATAAAGCACTTGGAAATTTTCTACAATGCATTAGTTCAGCCACACATCTCTTACGGAATTCTGGCATGGGGATTCGTGACAAATGCCCATATAAAATACTTGAAACTACCCAGAAGTGAATCTTGAAAATCATACATAATAAAACTTTTGATTACCGTACCGAAGCATTATACGAAGAGAGCAATGTTTTTGATGCGAGACAGTTATATTTCCAGAGCATCATAATCAAGCACTACAAAGAGAAACATACCCAAGTGACAAAAGCATTAGCTCAACGATGCTATACTTACCTCAGCCCGATATTGTATGCCGAAAACCCAGTAGAGATAAATCGAATCCAATCAATTAGTATATTCAAAAAGAAATTCAAACTATGGATTCGAAGTATTTCCAGAAGAAAAATACTGATAGATAGAAAAAATACTTACTATCATATTGAAAACTAAACAAAAAAAAACTCAATATTTCAATAATGCTCATGAATTGTTTGATCTATCTACACATTGTCATTCACATTATTTCGAATTATATAACTTTTTTCATTACTGTCAAAAATGGTCTTTGAAGTTATAATTTGTATTACTGTTATTATTATTATTATTATTTGCATATTGTCATTCACATATTTTCATCACTTTTTTGCATTATAATTTTTTTTCATAAGGAAAGTACCAGTCAGGCCCTGTGCCCGGAGCTCCGATAGTACCGGAGGGCACGCTGGTGTGTCATTAACCCCAGCAAACACTCCCCACGTCCGTGGGGTGAATGATTACTGGGTCCGAGAATCATGTGCCCTGAGTAAACGGGGTGAACCAAAAATAACTGCCTTCTGCATTCTTCCGGCTAGGTTTTCTGCCGCATCACGGCAAGCTGGTATGATTTTTAGATTCGAAAGCATCGTGTCCATCATTCCACCAAGTACTCCTATGATCAGAACCACCATTTTGATAAAAGGGTTTGGGTAGAGCCAGCGGAGTTCGAAGAGTAAATCTCGATATTTTTTGCGTTTTTCCTCCTCTTTTCGGACGATGTTATTTTCGCCAGGAGCCGAGAACTCTATGACGAAAATCGTCCTACTTTGATGGTCGAGGAGGACTACATCAGGCTTATTGGCCTGTATTTGCCTGGGGGTGAGGAATGAGTAGTTTCAATAGATTCGGCACTTCTCATTCTCCACAACGGACTCGATATTCCCTGGAGCATAAGGCAACACCAGTGTCTCGTCTATACCGTACGAGTGTCGTAGGTGGTAGTACAACACTCGTAGGGCCGCGTTATGCCTGTGGATATAGGCTGAGACCGCATAAGCTGGACAAGCTGACAGCAAATGCATTATGGTCTCAGCTGTCCCACGACACGCTCTGCATCTAGTGTCAGGGACCTCTATACCCATCACGCGACTACGGTAGACAAGGGTGTTGAAGACACCATCTTGGCAGGCCATTATGAATCCCTCGGATTTCGACTACAGCCCACTTGACCTGAGAAAAGCGAAGGTCAGGTTTCTGGATAAGCCAAGGTCTTCAATATTCTTGAAGAAGACCCCATGCATTGGCTTATCTGTATGTAGCTGTAGGAGCCTGTCACACTCCGTAGCTTTCAGGTGGGCTTTTTGCTGAACGGGTTCCAACTCGGTGACAAGAGTTTGGATTCGTCCGTTCAGTGTCGAATACCAGACCAAGTTCATCGGCTGCACCTTGAAAAGAAATGCTCCAATCCCTGCTTTGTCGTGATCGCATACCAAACAGAGAAGGGGATCTGAGCTCCTGATGACTTTACAGGCTCCATCCAGTACCATTCTGTTGTGTAGACACTCCAAACCCAAAAGTCCACGTCCTCCCTGTTGTCTGGAAAGTATAACCGTGGAACAGGATGCAAGCTATTCTGGAGTCCATTCATATTACTCCAAAGGTGTAAAGTAGAATTGGAACGGCAAGCATATTAGTTGCAGCAACTTTGTTCTTCCCCGACAGTTCTGATGACCAGATCTTTCGGAGTTTGTGCTGATACTTGCCACGGAGAGAGTTTTTAACAGTAGCTACCTCTTGGGAGTGGCGTTGTTCCACCCCTAGGTAGGTATACGTCTCTGCGGCATCCATATGATGTAGGATGCTTCCGTCTACGAGCTGAACGTCCTCTCCTTATTCCTCGCATCGTCCTCTTTTGAGATGAACCGTGGCACATTTGTCTATCCCAAACTCCATTCCGATAGCATGCAGTGTACTCTTGCATCACCCTTAAGGACTGATGAAGATCCTGTTCTCCGGAGGCATAAAGTTTAAGGTCATCCATGTAAAACAGATGGGTGACCTTATGCCTCCGGTGGCTGGGGGTGCCGCAGTTGTATCCGCGGGTTTTCCGTAGTGCAACGGAAAATGGCAGTAGTGAGATGCAGAAGAAGAGAGGGCTGAGGGAGTGTCCCTGAAACACGCCCCTTCTAAAGATAACCTGCCCTGTTTGGACTCAGACTTGACCAGATGTTATGGTAAATCGAGTCCTCCAGAGCGGCATCAGCTGTTCAATGCATCTCACTATTTGATCGGGTACCGAAGCATCTGAGCAAATGCATAATGAGTTCATGCGATGTTGTATCAAATGCCTTGCGATAATCGATCCAGGCCATTGAAAGGTTACGCTTATACTGCACGGAGTCCTGCGTGATGCATCTGTCGATCAGCAGGTTCTCTTTGCAGCCAGCGAGCCCTTTCTCTGTTTCTCGGTGTCCAATGTCCTATATTTTGGTGAATACATTATTATTATTATTACTTATTATTACTGTTATCAAAAAAGCACAGGAATAAGCATCCATTAATAATGTTTGACATCAAAAACACTTTCAGTATTTATAGCGGGTCCATACTAAGAGTTGAGAAAGAGTGAGATCCAAATTTCTGTCGAGAAACATTGTATTAATTTGTATAAGAAGATGGAAGCAGAACTAAGGTAAAGGATGAATATGAAATGAACAATCCTTTTGAATCAACTCAATACATTTCGATATTTCATTTTATTACATTCATATAGTAATATTCATTCACCATTACCTATATTGAGGATAACTCATGATTTACGAACGAGGGTTACGAGCTATCTTAAATTTAGGTTGATCCCAACGGAGATCTTATTTTTTCTCTTGTCCATGCTGTCACCCCATATCATTCGCAACCAAAGTCTGCCTTGGCCCTTGCATCGTATCTTATTAAATCTCCTTTTTATGTTGTACATTTAAAATTCACGTTGTGGTTCGCGAAAAAATAATCTGAGAATATCTGATTTTATCCTGAGCAGAAAAGGGCGCGGTCCGATATTATATTAGGCATTTACAGGACCGGAGTGCTCACTGGCAATAGTATAAACTCCATTTTAGTTATTGAATGAGGTTAAATGAGAACATCAGAAAGAAACTGAATATCAAGTCAAATTCTTCCTGGCATAAAGTGAAGCAAAACTTCCAGATAGAGGAACTGATAGCAATGTAATTTCAAGTGAGACACATTCAAAAGTCATTTACTCTTTATCCGTCTTTTGATTGGTAGGTAGGCAATGAAATCTAAAAAACATAAGTAAGGGTACACCTTTATTTTTTGACAACAAGTAATGTTGAAAATTGATTCAACTAACAATCTCATCAAGTGGTAAATTTTCAAACTAAATTTTTTGTCACCCTACCCGCATGAGTGTGGGAGTAGTATATTACAGTACGAGTGCGGAAAGTGAAATTTTTCACTCGAGTGGGAAATATTGTGCACGAGGAGCACGCCGAACCAATCTTCTCCAAATATAATTATCAACCGTAACATTACCATCGTGTGGATAGGTGCTCCATCTTGCTGAAATACAAACATGAATTGAATGGTAATTATTTTAAATGTAATAGTTCTATTTGGTTCTATATAAATCCCAAATATCTGTCTCTATTTAATGATAATTCAAAAGTTATTCGTTAAATAATTCTTGTACCGATCATTCCTAACCAAAATTAGAACCCAAATATTTCTTGATGCCGGCCCCCCTTGATAATTATCAGATTTTACTCTGCCAAATTATGCTTATTGTTACGGTTGAATGAATACAATTTCAAAAACGAATGACAGTAGCCTATTCTAATAGCCGAAATAGGCCTCCCTGATGTACTTGGTAAATACTTAAGGGATTCGAATTAATGTTCTTCTAGCTCTCCGCTGCCACTTCCGTTTACACCAATTTTGTATTCAATTTATCTCAGTGAAATAGTTGGGTCTTCCACTATTAAGACTAACATGTTCACTTCAGTACCCTTATTGACAACAACCCGTTGCAATTTTAGGATTCCTGTCTTAACTGCCTGCTAGTTGTAGTGGTAGTTATTCGGGGGGACCGCTTCTACAGCCAGGCAAGTAGGCACACTTGGATACTTTTTGTCATCCCTTGTTTTCCACATGTCCTTCTTCTTCCTTCCTTTTTGCATCTTCTTGGCCTCCTGGTTGGTTAGTTCCTCTTATTGGAGTTTTTCAACTCCAAAGGTTTCAAATTTTAGCCTCCCGTACGCCTTGCACTCGCCGAGGAAGTGATATGAAGTTTCTTCGTCTTCTTCGCATTTACGTCAAGTGGGGTTGTCTTCTATTCCTGATAGTAATAGGTTTTTGCCAACTTGTTAATATTCCTACAAGGAGGAATAGTGCTTGAAGGTTTCTACTTAGGAGCCATGCCGTTCTTGACTTGCTGTAGCCAACCAAAAGTCTTTCGACTATCTGCAGCCGGTATTATCCCTTCTAGGTTTGTTCAGCTCTCATGCATGTTGATTTCTATGGAAGGGCCTCGCCCTTAGAGGACCCTGCAACAGGAACCTAACCACCACATTTTCCTACGTTTTCAGCGGGAACGGTATAAGGCTGACGGGTCTTCCGCTTTGGGAATGAAGACTACTCTCACTGACTTCCAGGCTTTTGGAACATATCCCAACGCTATGCTGACCCGGAATATCCTTACCAAGATTGGGGTAAGAAATTCCAGACCTCTATGTAGCATTGCTTGGAGAATTATGTCGGGTCCTGCTGCCTTATATGGATTGAACTCATTCACTGCTATGGCGTGGGGCGTAACAACCCTCTCCGCCAGTTGCCAATCTCCATGGGGGATCTGCTGTGTTAGCAGAGCTCGTTGGTCGTCTTCGACACCGCCCGAGAAGTGTACCTCCAGCAGATATCTGAGCGAATCTTCGGAGGAAGTTGTCCATGTCCCATCTGGTTTCTTCAAGGTTGTTATGGAACCTTCCATCTCGTTGCTTAAGATTCTCATAAATACACGCTTCCCACCACTACCCTATATTTGATTCCTCTTATCTTAATTCCTAAGACGGCATAATGTGCTGTAGATTGATATGGATCACCTCTAACATCGCCCTTGCTCCCTTCTTGGATGATGGGTCCCTTTTCCGTCTTATCCGGGAGACCACCACTTTGCTTGGAGGAGACTGGCTTATGCCCCGGCGGCACTCTGTATACCGTCAGGATGACTAGCTCATAATAGAGCGTCATGCCCTGCCCCTCCAACGCATGGGCGGTCTCACGGCTAACCATGAAGGTCAAGAACCACCCACCTGCCTCTCCTGCCGTTTCCAGATGTTTCCACCTCTCCAAGTTCAGTGAACTGTTCTGGAGGCTCAGCAGGTCTCGGAAGGTCTACTTCTTGGTCCGGAACCTCTTGATTCTTACCAGCCAGAACTGTCTGCTAACTAAGTTGTATCGAAATTTCAATATAGTGTATCGCATATGTACTGCTGTATTGAAAAAATATTTGTCCCATATATTTGAAATACTATTTTCTGGTTTGACATGACAGAAATTGTAGTTCCTTGATACTTACCTGGATTTGAAAAATAGTGTTCCTTTCTTATTTTTGCAATACCATGACACAGTTTATAGCTGAAAGAATCAGTTCGCTCACTCGCCGCCATCTTGTGTACAAGATAGAATAAGCGTAGGGGAAACAAATTCGGGTTGCGCAATAGATTTGCACACAAACTTAAATAGTTGTCAAGTGTACTGAAAGTATTCAGTTTCCAGAAGTATATACATTTCGCGTGTTTTATTTCTCATTGAAATGATTTCTGGGCTCCTATATGAAACTGCAAACATGTTTGAGTACTTCTTAATTCATGAAATGCCATTACTTTTTACATGAAATCCGCTTGAAAACAGATCATAAAAGCTATTTCGCATTCGAATTTCTTTGTAACAAGTACAGTTGGCAACAGTGGAATGGCCTATGTTTCTCAGTCTCTCTTCGAATTTCTGCAGTCTTCCCCTAGCTCGCACAAGTCTCTGACTTTTGAGGGTTGCACGTAGGGGTGCAACCGGTTGACGGATATAACAACAAAAATTTGTGATTCTATGAAAATTTTTATACTGGACTTTCATGGGGACAGATTCACAAATTCAATTTCTTAAAGATATGTTGGCCTTCTATGAATCATTTTGGTGTCCAACGAAACAAAAATATAACCAAAGGAATGAAATTTATTTCTGGGTGGATATTGTCAATTTTGGCATTTTTGCAAATGTGGGATGTTGTGAAGGAAAACAAAATTCATGCAAGAAGAATTAATCAGGCCTGTTTAGAATTTTTTTAGAATTTGAATTAGCGGCAGAAGTCAAAAGTTCTAGGCGTATTATTTATTCAGTGCCCGAATGCTGAATGCATTTTCAATAGTACCGTAAAGTTTCTTTACATTATTTTCCAGTAAAAAACAAAGCGTTATGCAAATGTCTAATAAACCCATTTCATCAATGGTATCTTAAGCTGATCACCATTATAGTATTTCGCGCCTAAATTTCGAGCGCCACCTAGCAGTAATACATTTCACTAATTTTCTTTGGGGCTGTGTAGTTTATACGTTCTTCCATTATGATTTTATTTCGTTTGGACATCATTTGAATCAAGGTTAAAAAATAAAGCGAAGTTAAAAAGGATGTTACGTTCAGTTCGAAAAAATAAAGATAAAGCAAAAAAATTTATGAAAACTGAACTGGTAAGTGGGGTTAGATGAGAAAACTGAACTGAGTAGGATTCTTACCAACTGCAAAGCAACACTTGGCCAACACTTGGCCTTCTGGCTAAGAGATGGCGCAGGAAGCTCTACAAAAGAAAAGAAATTGACATAGCATAATTAGTTTAGTTAGACATGTAATAAAACAGAAACAACAATATGTATTGCATTGTCAACCAATAAACAACTTGGCCGGAATTACAATTACGGCTGAGTCAGTTGGTGTATCTAAAATGAACCATAAAATACAGAAAAAGTAGGCATGAAAAGTATTAAGCACAAAATTGAATCTAGTGTAAGCAAGACGGGATGAAATCACATGCAACACGATCAAAATTCAAAATAGAAATAGCTTATGGTAATAAGTCAGATGGAAAAACATCAAGAGTAAAATATACCAAAAACATCGCGATAAACGAGTGTCTATACTGTTAGCAGAATACGGGAATATACCTACATTACCTGGACCGAATGACAAAGTTCAATATTTTTATTAAAAAAGAAATTGTAATCCTATATAGCATGTTTACCTTAAGATGAGAATGACGTCACACGATGACAGATTACGGCGTTGCCAACATGTGCACTATTTCGAATTTACAATTTATATATTTTTGTTTTTACTATCATAAAAAGTATATATTGACTGAATTACTCAAATATTAATGAAAGCTCTTAACCTTACTTACCTACTATCAACTTAGTTGAAATACAATCACTGTGGCACTCCACTTTTTTTTAAATACTTATGGAAAATTAAATATTTCATTTAATTTCGTTAAATTGTATGTTTTTCAATTGTAACTCATCATCATCATCGCCATAATCTTCATCGGAATCGAAATTTATTATAAGAGGCTGTACATCTTCCCTATCAAGCCCAAATTCTCTATCCCAGTATAATTTTATGTTTTGTTCAGTATGTCGAGAAGTTCCAGCCTATACATCAGGTGTAGCTTTGTCTAAAGCTACTTTTCATATAGACAGGGATTTGTAAGCTGAAATGCCATCTCCTCCCCTATTGTTCCTATAACAATTTTTTGTTAATCTCCACATATTTTCAATGGGATTGAACATGCAGTGATACGGTGGAAGACGAAGCACTTGATGCCAAAATTTTTCTGCAAGCGTATCAGCTTCATATATAAGTGGTGGTTTATTCCTAAAACATTAATTTATAATTTATTGATTCAGCTTGAATAACAATCACATTTACTTTGGAACTAAATCCATCAATTGTGCTTTCTTCTTTTGTTGGGACTTTATTATTAACAGTGCTGTGATAACTTGCATTATCCATGACTATTACTGAAGGCTCTTCTAAATTCATTAATGGTTGGTATTCAAATCAATGCGGAAAATGTTGTTGGTTCATTTCTCCCTGGTATAATCACAATTCTGTGTTTTTCAACAAAAAATCAGGTCTGCTTCACGAATCCGACACTGCATCCAGCATAAAAAGTACAATATATCTTTGAAATAAAAAAAAACAGCTGGTGTATTTTTTTTTCTTATTATTTGCCTTGCACCACCAACCTTAGTCTTTTTGACACTTTTTACGTTGGAATCTTGCCAGGATCGTCCAGTCGTACCATCTTTGAATACTCAAGATTCATTCAAGACAAACTGGCGTAACCCTCTTTCTTAAGTTTTATGTAATCATGTAATAAGTATATACTTAATATTTGGCAGCTTCATCAAACCACGACGTGGATCAAATTTTTTGTATGTAAAACCAATTTTCTTTACAATTTCCTATGAAGATGTCTTTCTACAACATTCGAAAAGATCACGGTCTTCCAGTTCATCTTTCAACGATTTCAAATTGAATGTTTTCCTGAAATTATTGTTGTCAAATATTGTATATTGAATAAATCAATACAAAATACTTACTAGTTTTGTAAATATCATAATATCACAGTTCGAATGGCAGTTTGATCGAAATCATCTACATTTACATTGACTTTATATATTCACTGTATAATTTTCCTTCAGATCTTATAACTATAGGCTAGGTAATTGATATAATCAATATCTAACAGCAGTTAGTGGAGGTAAAGGTCTCCCATTCTCACGTTCTCTTTCAAAGTACTTAGTCTATTAAAGACGCTACCATTTATTGAGATGGTTTTGACAAGCTTTAGGCATATTGAATATACGCAGGTCTTATCACTTATAATATCCGAAGGCTATTGATAATTTCGAAATAATTTGTCGTATACTTTCGAAAGCGAGTTGCTTGGTAACAGCCCGACGTTGAAGGCGGAGGGCTGTTACCTTAAACCAACTCGCTTCGCTTGAGAAAAGTTAAGACAAATCTTGAGAATTCATCAATAGCCGAGGGATATTCAGTAAGAAAATTTTTTCATAGAATTGTCACTATTATTATATCGATCGACTCATTTTGGATATTTCCATATCTACTCGAAGGGACTGACATTTTGTAAATTAAATTGAGTAAACGTCAAACTATTTCATAACCATGGTGACTCGATTGTTCAATAATGATAATTTTCCGGGGCACTTATCATAGTTAAATGTTTGTCTGATTGGCTATTTCTGGTCACTTGGTCACTAATACGTAGATATGATAGGTTCAAATTATATGGAAATTTTTTTCAAAAGAATTGATGTTGAAAGATTATATAGAACATAAAAAGGTAAGGAATCAAACGAAATAATACTCAAACTGAACCACAAAGGCATAGCTGTCAGACTAAATAAAATTTTTGAGTTTTTTTTTCGCTTTGTCAACGTTTGAAATTTTACTATCAGTTGAGCAACTTACAAAATAGAATTTTACTAGTTTCATGGCTATTGAACCATGGTAAATTTGAAGATAATTGATTATAATGAGCTCAATGTCCTTTAAAGAAATTATTGCAATTTGCAATTCAAAATAATGCATCCAGTTTTTTTTTGGCGTTTTGGGAATAATAAGCATTTTATTTTTGCTTTTTAGAGTGAAGAGATACGAATCGATCTCTCAGAATCATTTCAATTATGTCATTATGTCATAATAACAAGAATGATCAAATGTAAAATTAAACATGAAATATAACGTACTAGTGTAGGAATCTATAAACATTTTCACAACGAGTAATTCTTACTGTTTATTTTCAGAATGAACACACTACCTCAAACGACTAGATAATGGCAACTTTTCAACAAATATCAGAAGAAATCCGTCCTCCGGAATCACCGAACAAGAAACTGGTAAATCGAAAATCATGCCCAAACACATCGATGTCATCTTGGCGCACTAATTCCAATAGGCGCCCTTATCTTTCTCCCAACTCTGACTCCATACAAAACAAATCCGCAGAATTCAACAACAATGCCTTCTTTGAAGTAAACACCGAACTAATAGATGATTTAAACAAAAATGTTCGCGTAACTCTGAAGAGAAACCTTCCTTCGTCTACTATGAGTAACAAGGTGGAAAAAAGTTGTTTGAAACAAAGTTTACCTAAACTGCTTTGTCTCAGAAAATCGCCTTCTGCCTCTTGTAACAAAGCAGATAGGAATGCTTGGAAAACATTGAACGTTAACGCTCTCAGGACTGAGAACTCCAACTTGCATAATAATAATAAATATTTCGAATCCGACGAAAGTGCCTCTAGAACTCCTAATGATTCAAATTCGAATGGGTCTAACCCGGCTGACGCATCATCGTCGCAGTTTGTTCATCGACAGAAAAACAGGAATATCTTGCATCAGAATGTTGAAGAAGCCTTAAATTCCCTACTGTGGCAGCCTTATGAGTACCAAAATAATAGAACATCGCCGCCGTCTCTATCATACAGGTAAGTAAATATCCATGAATAATATCACCATAGAAGTCTGTGCCTTTTCTATATTCCACGGAGTATAAGTTTTTAACTATATATACTAATATTTATGTTTATTATCAGATGAAAGGAAGAAAGGTTTACTCTGGTGCGCATCAAAATCTCACAGACCATAAACTGTACTAGTTCATTGGATCCGCAAGTATTTGTTGTAGAAAAAATACTTTGAAAGTCATTTAGTCGGGCATTCGAAATACATACTTCAATAATTGTTGGGGTATAAGCCAAAATAATAGATCTGTAAGATACTAACCACTAAAATTCCTCATTAATGTCATTTCTCATAGTAACTCCAAACAATTTTTAAAACAACAATACAAGCAATATTAACTGTGATTTTGAAATGAGCGTTATGAGAAAGCCATTCCATACGTGTTGGGCCCCTTATTCTTCATAATTCTCATAAAGGATCTATAATCTAGATTAATTATTTGATAACAATTCGTATATTCTCCATACAGACGATATTTCCAGTTTCGTTAGCGATAAGAACCTTAGTACCTTAAATGACAACTGACTTAAGATGATGAACCACACGGTAGATTGGTGCTCTAAAAACAAATTTTTTCCCCAATCCTAATAAAATTCAAATTGTGAGATTTCATAACAGACAGAAGTATGTGCAAACACTGAATATCAACATTAATGATGGGGATGGACATTTAACTCAGTCTGATTCTGTCAGGTTCTTTTTGGATGACACACTGAACTGAAGAGCATATTGCGAGTATCTTATACGAAAATTAAACTAATTTTGTTTCTTATTTCTGAATTTAAAATCGTTGTTAACTTGTGAGCAACTAGTTATATTATACTACGCTCAAGTCGAATCCCGTTTGAGATATGGTCTTCAGTTCAGGGAAAATTCGTCTTTAGCACCTACTGTATTTACAGCACAAAAAACTGGTGAAAATGATCGCTGGTATCTCCCTACGCAGTTTCTATAAACCTTTATTTGGGAAGTACAAGATTCTGCCCGTGATATAATAATACTCCCTCAAAAACACCCATAGAGTGTACCTAAAGGCATAACCTGTGCGGGTAGAGGACGGCTATTATTATTATTTTGCCTTGGCGCTCCGGGGCGACTTACTAATTTTTGGTGGCGTATTCACTTCTCAGTTGTAGGAAAACCACCCTGGGTGATCGGCGCGAACTCCAAGCAAGCACCAGACGTCGGGATTGGTATCTAGACAAATTACATTGCCTATCTACTACTATGAAATTTAAAAAAAAATCTCGTTTTCCAGGATTCGAACCTAGCCTAATGCATGCAGAAGTTTTGAAGGCCGGCATCCAACCGCCCTGCCACCGAACACCCATTTATGTATATTTATTTGGAAATGTCCGTTTATGTGTTTGAAAACAGAAATCTGTTCCTGACCACTGACTGTAAACGTGGAAAGTCAACTAGACAGGATAAAGACTAATATATTACATTCTGTAAATACCTACAATGTGACATTGAATACACCTAAGTACTTAGGATTGAAATTTTTTTATTTGTTGCCAGAATGATTGAAATGTAGTCAGTCTGAGGTTTGTCAAAGGGGAACTCAGAAGTTATATCATTGCGACAAATGAAGGCATCAATTTTGAAAACTGGCAATGACCAAAAATGCAGACTTTGTCGGTCTTTCAGTGAAACTATCCACCATATGGCAACGAGTTGCATTTTTTTCATGAAATTAGAAGACAATTTTTTATGGTTCTCTCTTTCATCCCTTTGTTTTGTATAAAAACCAGAATAACCGAAACTATTCGCGAATAGGTCTTAGTGAACATGAATCTCCATAAAGTGAATAAGACGTCAATCAAGTCAAAAATTGATGAGTTCTGATACTTGGGTGTCAGTTCAAATATACGAAAATAACTGTTTACTGCCCAACTGACTGGTTAACGTTACTCGAGATTATTGGCCATTGGCCATTTTCACTGATTCATCACTACTTTTCTTGTACTTGGCTTATCTACATAAGTTTCAAGAAGACATCTTAACGCCGCACATCGAATACTGTGGAAGTATGCAGAACAGCGAGAAAATGGGACTGTTGAATCACTCTTCCTCGTGTCGAAATTACTGTTGGCATGTGCATTCTTGTATGATGTGGGCTCTGTCAAGAAGAATTCTCCCCATATACCTATATTAGGTAAAATCAATTACATACCCTCTCTGTTGATGAATACCAAATAGATAATACTGAAATCTTCGCTTTGAATATCAAGAAACTTTTATTTCTTCATTAACCTCACTAGGTGATATCAAATGCCTAATATTTTATCAATTTATGAGCCAAATTCAGCGCAATGCACAATGAATATGTATTTTCTGTTCCCCTGTGTATTCTTCAATAATAAGTACAAGAAATGAAAATTTAAAAAATCACATCTGATTTTTCACTGAATAAAAATATAGAAAATTTAGTTGCCAGGCAGTATAAAAAGTTCGCGGCGCCCTAAAAAAATTATCCGGTACGAGATTTATCGCAAATAGCGTGTTGTCCATCTCGTCATGAAGACCAGAAGTCTCAATGGTTAGGTAATCATCGTTTTCCGCTATTGGGCCCGAGGACAAGAAGAAATGTTTCAGAAATAACATTAGTGAAATTGTTTTAGACTTCTATTGCCAAATAGAGAAATTATATCTGTACGGTTCAGTGACTGAAACCGTAGATAATTGATTTCTTTCTCATTTAGGCAATGGAAGTTCAAAACAATTTTATTCAAACTGAAACACTGTCGGCCAATTTCAAACGTAGAAACAATACTTATTCAATTTAGGTTACCGCTGACCGCTGGCTTACCAACTCATATCACATTATTTTTTCCTAATGCATATAATTAATACAGTTTCGCTTTCAAATATTATTCTAAGAATTATGGAAGTATAATCAACAGAAACTGGGTAACAAAAATTTTCAAAGGAATAGACTGGTATTTCAACTTCACAATACGAGAAAATAATAAAAATTCCGAAGCAGGGGTGGTATTCCACGAACCATAGTTTTCTACTCTTCAAATAACTGGGATGACATTATGGTTCAATTCATAGAAGAGACAGAGTCTTGACTGTTGCCAATAGAATTCTATGATAAGTACACGGAATCCCAACACAGGAACGGAACTTGCTCCAGAGCAGAGTCAAGGCTTAATTCTGATACAAAGATAATAACAAACATCAAATTTTCAAACTAAAACTAAGAAACAATATATTATAATTAACTCACAACTTGAGGGGTTATTATTATTATCATGCGGTGGGGCTGGCATCGGCCGGATTGCAGGTAGTTTTGCTTAGATCTTTCCGCTGTCAGGTTTATCTCGTGAGTTAACAAATTGTTTGTTTTTTCCGTTAACCAGCTGTCATCCCCCTACGAACGACAGCCCTCAGAAGTCGAAACTTGTGCGAGTTAAGGATTAACGAGTTCTTACCTTTTAACGTGCGATTCATAGCACAAGACCAGTGACCATGCTGGGAATCGAACCCACGTCCCTCTGATTGATAGACTAGCGCTCTACCATCATGACCACTGGGGCCCATCATGACCACTCTGGATATTCTGATGAACTCCTGGAGATTTCTCACGAGGTTTTCCTGTGGGTTGCTATCTTCTGTACTGCAGTGTCTGAACATATCCATCCTTATGCGAGCCAGTGCTTCGAATTCAAACAATATGTAAGATTCTGTTTAGTCCTCATCGCAGAACCTGCATAGTGTGGAATCTTGTATCCCCATCATATGCAAGTATTTTCTCAGGTGGCAGTGTCCTGTTATTAGTCCTACCTGTCCTTCCTGATGGAGTTCCTTCTCAGTTCAAGAAGATGCCTTGATAGTCGGTTGGTTGGCCCTATCACCATCATTTTCCGTGAGCATTTCCTGTGGCTTCTTCCCAGAAATATTGATGATGGTTCTTGACCCATTTCTTCGTCTTCTAGGTCATTGAGGATTTTGTGAGATTCACAAACTAATATGGAAGTAAATCTGCATGATCGCAGAGCCTTTATTGTTGCCTGGCTGTTGGAGACAATGAGTGTGGGTAGGTTTCAAGACCCCTTCTCTCTTGTGCAGACGAAAATAGCTGTTAAGATAGGAATTTGGAGGCTTGAGTACCGAGGTTTAGACTGCTGTCATGCCTTGGTCTCTGCCCATATATGCCAGCTCCTACCCCATTGATTGTCTTAGAGCCATCTGTGTACCAGATTTCCCCCCTCGACATCATTGGTAGGGCCCTTGAAGTGACTTCCCCATCTTGAATGATGGTTGAGATCATTTTGTCCGACGGCCATTATGTTGGAATAGCCTAAGTTGTTTCTCCTCCATTGGCCCATGCACAACAGTCTGGAGACTTCTATCCTCGAGGTTCAAAATCACCCCTAGGCTAATTGTCGATATGCTAGACCAGTAACTCCGAGCAGGAGCAGTCTTTCAAACTAGCCAGCTTCCCTCTGGTTGTAACTTGTTCTGCCTTTAGCCTCCACAACATTGCCCCATTGGCCTCACTATCGCTGTGTATAGCCTAAGCGATTGTTTGGGTCCTACTCCCCCATATTATGCCAAAAGACCGCCGGGCCAGCTTTTCCCAGATGTTTGATCCAGGTGAGCTTCGAGTCTAAGTTGAGCCCCAAGTATTTCAACTTTCCTGACATCTCTAAGCTTTCACCAAAGGTTCTAAGAGCTCTGTTAGGCTCCAAGTTTCTTTTTCTGGTGAATGGGACAATAGTGGTATTAACATATTAACATATACTTTCCTTTCACCATTAATACGATATCGTCAACGTAGCCTTGGACATATACTTCTCTCCGATTAAAGTCTATAAGGGGACTGTCAACTACCAACCACGAGGTTCCCCAAAAGTGGGGATAGTACTCCTTCCTTAGGGCAGCCTCCCGTGGCTTCCACCTCCATCGTGTCTCCGAATAGGAATGCTAAGGGCTGTATTGACGCATATGGTTTGTTATCACACCTTCTACGTCAAAAAACGCTGTGAGTGCAATATCTTTATTCGAGAGTGATTTTTCCATCCTGCCGACTAGACTGTCGAGCGCAGTCTGATAGGATTTGCCGGGTTGATAGTCGTGTTGGTACTCCAAGAAGATCAACTAGTTTTTCCATCGTTTTGAGCATGAACGATGAGAGATTGGCCTGAATGTCTTCGCCTTGGCATGGGATGGTTTCCCGGCCTCGATATGAAGACCAACTTGGACCTTCGCCAGGTGTGGGGTATGTGCCTGTACTGCCTGTGAGCCAGGCTGGCCTTGAACAGCCTGAATAGGTATGGAATCAGAAGGTCTGATCCTCGCTGTAATAGTATAGATTGTATTTCATAAAAAGTTAATAATAAACATCAAATCTTCCAATTTTTCCGGCACAAAACTAAAGAACAATATATGTATAATAATTAGCTCCAAACTTGAGTGGTTTCATAATGATGTAGCAACACCTAATGTTTGAGGCGCAATAATATATAGAAATTCATGATGAACGTGCAATATCAATATGCAAATACATTTATACACATGCACTTAGAGGTAGTGGATTTTCTCAAAAGCTATGACTCGTACCGTAGCAGGGGATGAATTTACGTATCGGCAATGAGTGTGAGTGAGAGATATATTCAACGTCATAGCTCTTAAGAAAATCCACTACCTCTACAATAAAATATAGTATCGAAACATTAATATTAATTCATTTATTTCGTCGCATTCCATGACAATACAGTAGAATTTGATAACTATTTCAGAAATCATCCTCATTATTTCAAACTATGATAGGCCGCAGTGGTCATGATGGTAGAGCGCTAGTCTATCAATCAGCGGGACGTGGGTTCGATTCCCAGCATGGTCACTGGTCTCGTGCTAGGAATCGCACGTTAAAAGGTAGGACCTCGTTAATCCTTAGCTCACACAAGTTTCGACTCCTGATGGCTGTTGTTCGTAGGGGGATAACAGCTGGTTAACGCAAAAAACAATTATAAAAAAGATGTGCTTTCGAGTGGAACAGTGAGCAACAGAAAGAAAAGGTTCGATGGACAAAGCTCTCTGGTAATAGTGCAATCGTAGACGCGAGTTTGGGGGTGTTAGCCCTCATCAGTACGGTGTAGCCAAGTGGACGGATTAGTAATACTTGGTCGTAGATGACACAACAAACAAGCGGAATTAAACACAGGAAGCTAACCGCGCATTTGTAGTTCCAGTCGAAACACCCCATATAGCACATGTACGTCCCCAAAACGTATACTGAGACGATCTGACCAAGACATGTATGTACTGAGGATGTCTAGTTTACATCCTATGTACGTATTGTGGACATCGAGATTCCGCGAATTTGGATATCAGTACTTCCGTTTTAGGTCTTTGAATACCTAAATTGGAAGTTTTTGGTACATTTTCACAACACAACACAGAATTTGGACGTCCTTGATATTTCAACCTTGGTGGTCCCCAAACATCTATTTTGGGTTGCCACAAACCTGAAATATATTCTAGAGATCTATTTTCTATTCTCTCCTAGGACATAGTTTCCACAAATGTCTCTTTCAGAATAAAATTTAGCAAAATTGACATGGTTGAAAAATTCCCATTTGTTAGAAAAAAAAATATTTTTTTCATAAAATTTTATAAGAAAGAGATTTCATTTTGATGAAGGTAGTTCACAAATTCTGTAAAAATGGAAGGATTTCTCTTGTCAGTGTCCATATGAATAAAATAAGTGCTATGTTAATTATAGCTGAACATATATCGCAATTGAATATTGATAAACAAGATCTCATGTGGCAGAGATTTCTTTCATGAAATAAGATCAGTCTTTGTTCCTTGAGATATATATTGATATAATACAAATGATGGGATAAAATCATATCAAATAAAAATATGTGTTTCAAAACTTACTAATAATCGCTAATTCGCTCTATTGGTATAGACGTAGGTTCATTCGTTTGCTACGAGGTGTAGTGTAGTGTCGTGTAATTTTGTATCGAGTGTAGGTGCAGTTCACAAAGAAATGTGTCAGTCCATTCAGCAAACTAATGCTCAAATCGAGTGTAAATTACACTGAGTATAGGAAAGTGTTACATTTCGATGCAATAGTTAAGTACAATGTTTTTCCTATGAAAAAAAAAGATTTTTGTTAAACAAGATAAGAAGAATAATGCTACAAAATGACACATAAGACAGAATAGTTACATAGATCATTTAGTTAGTCCTAAATATACTTATTGTCAACAATACAAAAATCAAGCAGGAAAAGTAACTTTTCAGCAGCACTGGTGCGGGAATAGTATATTGTGCAACAAGTGCAGAAAAGTGCTAATTTCTCACGAGTTTGAAAAAGTTGCGGCACGAGCGCAAGCGAGTGCTGCAATTCAAACGAGTGAGAAATTGCATTTCTGCTCGTGTTACACACTATACTTTTTCTACAACACCCTTTTTGCTAAAAATAATACTATACTATAAACTGTTTGTATGCATTTTCATATTTTCCTCTTGAAGTTGAAGGAAGTAAATTCAATGACAATGAATTAACTTGTTCTCTTAGTTCTGGCGGAGTATTTTCAATTTCAGAACTGTCGCTATCCATTTTAGTTCAATCTCATTAAAAAATGACGGGACAAGAATATTTTACGAATATTTTATGCTTGACGTTTGTTGACATTCAAATGATTCGATAGATGTTGCTCCGTTGCCTAGCAATGGATAGTGTGTATGTGGGTATTTGAGACAGCAGTAGTGATGTCTATAATTTTTGTTCAAAATATTATGAATTTGTACGACAATTTCCTTCATATTATATAAACCAATAGACTTTGTCTATTCATTCTTGAAGTTGCCTGATCGAATATCTCTTCGAAATGCAGAATTTTCAAAATATACTTTCACCTTGCTGTCACGAAAACTGTATTGCTTAGAAATTAGGTACTGAAAAATTTTGGCACAGAAATGTCACTTTGTGGCACAGAAATGTCACTTTGCGGCACACTAATGTCAAATTTCAATTATTGTGAGAAATAATCATGTTTGCGAACGTAAAACTATGCAGAAAAGCATGTTTTGGAATGTGGTTGTAGAAAAAGTAACTTTTCCGCACGATTTGTTTATGCACTGAAAATAGTGAATTAATTTTTTTTTTATCTTAAAAAACGTCGTTTCTTATTTGAATTTCATTGGTTGTGCGCTGGAGGGTGGTTTTTCAAATGGAAACGATTGTGAACAGGAAGATTCTTGCATCTTCAAAGTTTTCTGAGTTGTCCATTTTTAATTGGAATTACGTACACAAAAAAAGGACGCTTTAAATGCTTTTTTGTTGACTGTCAGTTTATAACGACTGTTGCTATGGGTAAGTTTCAGTGCCAACAATTAATCACATGTCTTCGGTTAAGCCCATTATTATTGTCAATGTATTTGATAGTTTTTTAGTAGAGTGCCTGACTTTTTAAGTTTAATGGTTGAGGGTATGAATTTTCGAAGTAGTGTATAAGCGACTTTGGATATAAATTGTTCTGGCTCTGTTACAGTGAAAGGTTTTCGAGTGTCTAGTGAAATGAAAATACTGTTTTTTTTTTCATGAGGTGAAAGTTTGTCCACGAGCGAAGCGGAGCGGAGCGAGAACAGAATAGATATAAATTCTCTGTTTGGGCACTTCTTTCACCTCTTGTCTCATAGCTACGGTTAGGATGGCAAAGACTTCAGCTTGAAAAACTGTTGTGTGCCTATCCAAAGCATAGCTTTCTCGTACGTCTTTTCCTTTCAGGTAGATGCCTGCTCCCGAAGCCTGTTTGTGATGCAGTCAGATGCAACCGTCCGTATAACATATTAGGCATCTCGTGCGAATCTCAACTGTGTTCTCTGCTCGGAATAGTGAGAGCAACCTCTTTAATTCCATCGCAGTCTATATTGTGCGCTTATCACTCTGAGGGAGAAAATAGGAATCTCCTGCTCCGCCCACCTCGCGATTTTCGTATGACCTATCATCGCTCCTTCGTTCACCCTCAGACCGGAAGCGGCGGCAGTCTCAGTAGTACATCCAAGACTGCAGTTGGAGTCGTTCTCATTGCATCCGTTATTACCAAACAGGCCAACCTCTGCACCTTACTAAGTCTTCGGCTTAGTGTGTTGCCCTGTGCGCCTGGCCACCACACAGCTGACCCATATTGCATATTTGGTCTTATGACTGCCGTGTACAGCCAGCGCATAATAATCTCACGGTTAGAACCACAATTACTTCCCTCAATTCTCCTCAGTTGCCATAGGATTGCTACCGACTTTTGTATAATCCCATCTACGTGCGGCGTCCATGAAGGTTTAGAGTCCAGGACCACCCCTAGGTATTTGACCTGCTGGACTAGCTCTTTGCCAAACATGGTAGGTGGCCTGAACCCGTCTCTTTTCCTTCGTTTGGTGAAAAGGATTATCTCTGTTTTTGTCGGAGTCCTGCTTTACTGCACCGTCTTTCGATTATTTTGCAGGCTGCCTGCATGCGGTCACAGACGACTCCGATGAATCGTCCGCTGACTAGGACAACTCCTTCGTCTGCGTATGCTTGTGCCTCAAAACCTTCTGTGAGTTTGTCCAAGAGTTCGTCCATGACTAAGCACCATAGATGAGGAGAGAAGCAGCTTCCCTGACGGCAGCCCCCTCCTACTTCGGCATTTAGTCTGAGGTCGCCCCGGGATACATCGACCTTCCTCCTTGTTAGCGACGATACAACCCAACTGACCATCAAGTGTGGCGTTCCTCCGGTCAAAAGTGCTGCCCGTATGGTCGCTGTTTTTGGCTTCTCAAACGCACCTTCCACATCGAAGAACACTTCTAACGGTACCTTTTTGAATCTCAATGGCCTTCCAATCCTTCGCACTACCCTGTGGAGGGCTGATTCTGTCGATCTTCCCCTCCAACAGGAACGTGTCCATCACCTTTTTCAGCGTTTTGATGGGTATATATAAAGGACTTTGCTATTGTGTAGTCTCTTTTTCCCGCCTTGGGGATAAAGACTACTCTCGCTGACTCCCAAGCCTTTGGAAACGTACCCCAGTGCTATGCTGGACCGGAATATCCATCCCAAAATTGGGGTAAGGAATTCCAGGCCCCTCTGTAGTATTGCCGGAAAAATTCTGTCGTCCTGATGCCTTATATGGGTTGAACTCGTTCACTGCCCAGGCTATAGCGTCGGGCGTAACAACCCTATCCGCCAGTTGCCAGTCCCCATGGGGGACTTGATGTAATTGGCAGGGCCTGTTCGTCGTTTTCGATACCTCCTGGAAAGTGTACCTCCAGCAGATATATGAGTGAATCTTTGGAGGATGTTGTCCATGCCCCATCTGCTTTCTTCAAGTTTGTTATTGAACCTTCTGTCTCGTTGCTCAGAATTCTCATGAGTCTGGCGGATTCTGTGAGGGAGTTGATTTCCCCACAGTAAGATCTCCAGCTAGGTCTTTTACGTTTACTCAACTCTTTTTTGACCTCCTTTCTCGCAGTTTTGTAGGTTTCCCACGCTTCCTCGTTTTCCTCCTTGATGGCCTTGTTGTGAGCCTTCCTGGTCGTTTTTCTCAGGACCTTCAACGACTGGTTCCACCACCGAACCCGGCATTTTGGGGCCACTCTCAAAGGACATGCATCTTCAAATGCCTTGGTCATTGTGCTTCTTGATTTTTCTACTTGCTAGTCGAATTGTAAAAATCACTGCCGCTCCTCGATGAGTTTTATAATTATTATCTCCCATAATCGAAGCTATTTCAATTACTTATCTCCTCAGAAGTTAATAGAGCTGCCATTTCTTGTATTTTATGAATTCTAACTATAGCGTTTTGACGAAAAATGCATTTTTTTTCAGTGCATTCTAGATTTAATATCGACGTGTAGACGTCGTGATACTGCACATAATTTTTCAGAGCATTCTAGATTGAATTTCGATCTGTAGACAATAATTTTCAATACTAATACAGAGAAGAAGTAGTAAAAATAACTAAATCTGTTTTTTCATGGTAAATGAAGAATATTGAATATCTGAACATAAAGCAATAGGATTTTAGATCTTGGTTTACTTTTACCGAAATGTGGTGACAAAATGTCAGGTTACTATTAGAATAAACGCCAAGATCTTTGATCAACTCACAACGAGACCAGGCGGTGAAATCTTCAGTAACAAGTTGATGTTAAGATGCTGAAAGATTGTTTAATGATTAAAAAAAATCCAAACACTATCAGGTTAGGAATATTTTTGAGTTGGAAGGGCGGTCCCTTAGTCATAGCACCAGGCGGCATATTACCTTGAGCCGGCACTGAGGCGATTAACATCGGAGACTTTTTGCTCGCCTAAAACAATCGCTTTGGTCGCTTCTTATGCCTTCATTTAAAAAAAATTGTGTCAATCTGTCTTGAACCAAATTGAAAAATTTGTGAAATCTTTATTTTAAGGAGGAGCTCGATAAACTTACCTTTACCGTCAAACTGTCATCACAAAAGTTTTGCTTTCAAGAATTGAAGAAATTTTTTGGCTGTTCACTATTTTTGAAGTATTGATATATTTCAAAAACGAATAATATGATATTTTGTATGATGTTTTGTGACCTCACTGATTATTGTAACGTGTGAATGATTGGAAAAGGTGAATATAACTGAAATCAGTATGGATCTGTTGCCGACTTTTTGACTTATAATAAGTCATCTTCAGGGCACTACAATAGGTATTATAATTTTTACTCAAAATTGAACATAAGAGAAAACAACAGTCAGTAAAGAATCAAGAGTACAAAAAAAAGTTAGTAAAATACATACACATTCAGACTGTGAAGTGTCAAATTTTTTTTGATATAATTAGAAAATAAAATAAATTATGTGAAAAACAACAAGATACTCACATGAACGATGGGTTTTTTGTCGTGATAAAATTGATTTTGAAAGGGACATTTACATATTTAATACAATTCGAGTTCCTATTCAGAGGAAAGTTTGGTACTGAATGCAATACAATCTCCTCATGTATTCTCTTATATTAAGTTTTGAGTTACAATTACAGTCCCTATTGTAGTACCCCGAGGATGACCTAATATAAGTTGAAACGTTGGCAACAGATCCACAGTGGTTTCAGTTATCTCGACCTTTTTTCAACTACTCACACATTACAATTGATATTTACCATAAATGCTGATACGGCTGAGCAATTGAAAGGTAAAATTGAATAAAATATATCATTACTTATGTGACGGCATGGTACTGTGGTAAGAGACTCATGGACCAAGGGTCCGTGCATCGATTCCTGGCTGGGGCAAGAATTTTTAGTAGATTGAATTTAAAATTCTGTATACTAACCAGGAATAGTCATCCACCATTCACTGTTGTGGGCTCAAATTATCAGTTCTGTTCCTAAGGTGGCGTATGGAGTCAGTAACAAAGTCTACAAGAACACTTCGGCTGAAGGACCTAGATTGATAGCCATTCGACACATGTCAATAAATACAATTTCTACTACTACTATCATTACATACTATCATTGAATCCAAAGGGCCCCGGTAGGAAGATCATCAAGCAATCCGAGCGCTCTGGGCACTGCTCTGTTCTCAAGATGTAGGTACAGTTTGGACCATAAAAAACAAATAAAAATAAACTCAGAAAAAGCAGACAAAATAAATGGGTTTTTATGTAAGCTATGGTATCCGTGGAAGGGAATAATTTTAGGCTAGCTAATTAAAACAGTCACACACCTTCTGAATTGAAAAGTGGAGAGATTAATTTCTATCACCTATGTTCAAATATCCTTCAGAACCATCATTCATTGTTTTTAATCGGTTTCTCATCAGAAGATATCTTCAATAATTAGAATAATTGGATTTATTTTTTTTTTTTCAATTTATTCAATTCACGTTCATATACTAAAAATTAAAAATAGTTAATCGATTAGAAGTGAGGGATGTGCATGGTTTCAGAATATATTGAAATATGAAAACATTTTCTTTCCCCCCACATATCATACCATTATTTTCCTGATGACAATCCAAAATATAAACAGTACCATGAAACTAGTAAATAATCGTTCTGAGGCTTGATTCTGCGTAACCCTTCGAAATTGGATGGTAAAAAATGTAATGGTTAACAAGTTTAATTAAATATACCTAATGATTTTCATTGAACTGATTTGCACTGCACGAAAAATCATTTGCAGAAATGAAATTTGCGTGTTAATCTTTATCGTGCTAATTATATTCGTTTATATTTGATTAATTGACAGAATAATTGAAATATAATCATAAATAATTTCTATTCTTAATTTAAAGTAAAACTGAAGGAATAGTTAGGATAATTCATGGTAGAGACCCTCATTTAATTAATCCTAGAAACTCTATAAAGTGATATCGAAACTACTTGAAACTTTATCGTTTTCACAAAATTCCAAAAATATAAAAAAAAAATTATGAATACCGAAAATCGACAACGCAGGTGAACGAAACCAGTGATCAGTGGAATATTACTCTTCTGAAACTGAATTGAAGGAAGTCTTCATAAGATTTTTTTTTCTACAGGTAGATATCATTTCTCTTTTTTTTTTTTTTTGGTTGCTTCTGTTTCTATGTTGAGATCATTTCAAGTGCTATTAATTTAATTTCAATACTGTAGATTTGAAGGGCTCCTGAAAATTGGAGAATAAAACTTTTGTTCTCATTTCACTATGTACAAACCTCATTTTTCCATTATAACAAATGAAAAAATTAAACATTCCTAATTGTTACAATACTCTCATGACCGCTCCAGTGAAAGTTGGGATTACATTTTAAAGATGTAAAACCTTTTAGAATATTCATATATGAGACACTTCCTATCAACCTGAAGAGCAAAGTTCCACAGGTGTTTGAGAGAGTGTGTTTCAATTAAAAAATCAGCATAATGTATCATTTTCAACCGTGGGCTGTGGTAGAAGAACGTACACAACATGAAATGTGTCCCGTTATATTGTCAAGTTTACCCACCATAAATACAGGAAGCACGTGTGAGTGTCTACAGTGCCAAAAGGGAATCATCGCTCGGAAAAGTCAATTTCAGTTTTCAAACGTGCATTTGTTGGCATATTAACCTTTCGTGTGATGCAATAATTGTGTCGACAATTTTTTTTTATAGCAATGATTATTGTTGAAAGAAATTATTATTTTTTGTATACAATAGGTTCAACCTCAGCAAATTTTCGAGAAAAAAATGTAAACAATATTATTAGGACATGATGTCTGAGAGCGTTCCTAGAATGTTGTGAGCTATTATGCCCTCCAGCATGCTGCTGCTTCTCATGCGGTAGACTAATGGCAGCTTGATGGAGCCTGTATGTTGCCCATCTTGCCTCTCTCTCCAGAGCTATGTGAAGAGGAAATAATCTGAGAAGGCCTTCCATTGGTGCCGTTGGCGTGGAGCGAATGACCCCATTAATCGCCAGAAACGCATGTCTCTGTATTCCGTTCAGTTTAGCCTGGGCCATTTTTTGTTGACCATTGCTCCACCAGACCATATGTATGACGATCACGCCCAGCCAGTATACTTGTTTTGGTGACATGCCCCATGTTTTCCCACATATCCTGCGGCATGTCCACAATGATAGGCTAGCCTTTCGGATAGTCTTTTCCAGATGCGAGTTTCAGTTTAGCTTTTTATCTAGGATTATTCCCAGATATTTTGCTTCACTCGCAAAAGGAATTATTACACCATTGATGGAAGGGTTCCAGCTTCCTTTTTCTGGTGAACGGTACTATGCCCATTTAGTGAGGGTTAATGGACATCACACCATTCATATGTCCAATATATCCTGAAGGGCGTAGGAAATCGTCTATTCGGATTTATCGTGTATTACTAGGTCAGCATATGCTTGCAGATCGACCTCCCATAGCGAGAGAAAGGCCAGCAGATCATCCACCAGCAGTGAACAAAGCAGAGTGGAAAGAACCCCCGCCTGAGGGTAGCCCCTGGCTGGTTTGAAGCTGACACTTTCCCCCTGTAGAGAGGTCGTTATAGTTCTGTTATGAAGTATAGTTCTTATCCAATCACACAGTATTGGTTCAATTTCTCTAGAGACAGTAGCGTCATATAGGGAGTGATTGTTAAATGCTCCTTTCATGTCAAGGAATGCGGCGATTGCTACTTCCTGTTGTTCAGGGCGTCGCTTATTCCTGAGACAAGGTTGTCAAGGGCAAGTTCTGTTGATTTGATAGCCTGGTAGGCATACATTGGCAACATTAAGTGGATGCTTTGTTATTACACCACACCACACCTCATGTGCCCGTCCAGTATTTCGTTCATACTTTTCAACAGGAAACTAGACTGGCTCTGAAGAGTCTTATAAGGATAGGTACAATATGTTCCAGTCCGATTTGTAACAAAGCTGGGAGCTATGTCATCCTCTCCTGGCGACTTGTAAGGTTGGAACGAGTTAACCACCCATCTTATCGCCTGTGGTGTGGTTATTTTGTAGGCAACCACCCAATCATCTCTGCTAGGTCGTTTTATCCGGCCTATTTTTGTGACTGATTGTCCAGAATCAGGCTGCCTGAGAAGTGTTTATCAGCCAATAGCTCTAGTGTTTCTTTCCTGGAGGCCGTGAAGGAGCCGTCTGGACGTTTAAGCGATCCCAGCTCCTGTGTGGGCTCTATAGATAGAATCTTGAGGACACGGGCTCCGCTTGATGTGTTGGACACATTTATTCTTGTTTTGCTTTCATATGTGGTTTATTGTATGTGGTTAGAGCGAACCTATAGTTTTCCCATTCACCTGATACCTTAGCTCGATTAAATAACCTTCGAACTTCTTTTCGTGATTTATCCAGATTTTTGTTCCACCAGGAAGCATTCCGGTTATCCCTTTTCTCCCTCAGTGAACAATTTTCGTGATACGCTGAGATAAGTGCAGTTTGTAGATGTTCCGCAGCAATATCTATTCGATCACGACAATTTATTGTGGTCAGTCCGTTTTGGAGATGATTCTTCAGGGAGGTTTTGTATGCTTACCTGTCCATGCTCTACATATCTCGGTATTGTACCACTGCACTGACCTGGGGCCTATTCCAATGTTGAATTGAATATGTCTATAAAATGAGCATGATGGCTCAGAGGATACCCTCCAGTTGAATATCTTATTGCTTAGAAGTTCTGAGCTGATTTTTAGATCTAGTACCTCTTTCCTAATACTAGTGGCTAAGGTTGGCTCAGAGCCCACATTGTTAATTGTCAGCTCCTCCCCTATCAAGGAATGGAAAAGAGACTCACCCCACATGTTGATGTTTGTGCTGTCCCACGCCTCATGGTGCGCATTGGCGTCACATCCTATCACTAGGTGGGTGTTGTTCCTCCTGCTGAATGTAATTAGTTATCGCACGGCCGCTGGAGGAGGCTGTTCCGCCCCTACATCATATGGTACTGAAAGATGATAGAACGAAAATCTTGGCAACTTTCTAGTGGATACGTTTCCAAAATATAACATATGATATCCCGAAACTGGCTACGATTTTTGATCATCGGAGAGAAGGTTTTCCTTTCGTGTCGCCTGTTTAAAATCTTGTAGTTGTCAACACAATTCTAAAGTGAAGATAATTGTTATTATTACTAAAGAACCGGCTTCAGTACAAGCTGCTCGTTGTGTACTTGACGATAGGCTGTAATTTTTGCACTCAAATTTCTTATGGTTCATGGTTACCATACATTTAATTATGTTTTTAAACTTTCATCACCCTGTATCTCAGATGGAATGAATTTCAGGATATACATTGATATAAACTTTTCACCTCGAAATGAGGTAAGGAATCTGTGTACGAAGTTTGTCGGTCTTGTTTTAACTGACTCTGCATGTATATGTATATGATATTGATAATCCATTGCCTTTATTTTATTGGTAAAATAATCCAGTACAGGTTCAATTTTATATCCATGATCATCTGGAGGTAGCTCATTGTCTTTCACTTCGGAACAATATAGACCTCTCATTAGTCATGATATTCAACAAATATTTCGAAAACACTGTATGTTTCTTTCAATAGTCTTGTAGACTTGTGTAACTTCATTATTCGCATTAGTCCTATGAAACCTAACAGTTCCGATATTGTCAAATCCTTCCATTGAGAACAGAAACTATTATTTCCTACTTTTTGGATTTCTTTTCTATCGGGTTTGAAAGGGTGATCGTCAAGTGAAAAATCTGAAGCAGTTGTAAGATTCTTCATCAGAAGGAATTACCAACAATACATTCGTTTTTATAAAATAACTATCTGTTATACTGGCAATTATTGCTTTGCACACATTCTGAACATTTTCAAATTTCCGTTCACTCTTCTATTCATTGAATAATGTCATTTTCTATTCTAGTCTATACGCTTGCATCATTTTCAACGGTCACTTTTCTACTTATAGTCATCGATTATATCAAATTCTTCCTGATCGTCATCATCTGAATTATATAAAAGTTCATGCTTTCCTCAATTTTTTGTCTTTTGATTGGTAACCGATGGTCCACATCCACCCATTATATCATATGTATACCTACCTACAAACGAATTGAATAAGCTTTTCACGTTAGCTAAAAAGGCAAAAAGTATCTAAATTATGCTTGTAAAATGGGACCGTGTTGATGTAGTAACATTTGGGATGACACAATCGCAGGGTTCGGAACCAAGGTTGAAATAAGGCCGAAACATAAAACAATACCTATGTGACAAACAAAACATGAAAAAGACTGATAATTTGAACATTTAAATGACAACTATTTAGAATTTACAAGTTATCACAGTATGATTCGTAATGAGAATAAAAGGCCTTTTCTACTAAAAGAACTAGACTTCAAACTTCGGAACTTTATCTGTTACATTGTTTAGATTAGTAGGAAGATGATTGCATGCTTTGATACTTTCATAAATCAGTCAGAGCGAATTTTGGAATAGGTAAATAAAGCATATGGTCCTGTCTGGTACCGGCGTTGACAATTATTAGTTCCGGAAGTGTACATGCTGGTTTTATTTTTGTAAATCAGGCATACTTTTTCCATAATGTATAATCAGGTAACAGTTAATATTTTGCAGCGCATGAAGGAAGGCTTACACTACAATGCTCTCTCCTGGAGAGCAAATGTAGTATTATGTAATTGTGAGTAACAATGGCCCCAAAAAGCTATTCTATAGCGAATATGAGGTTCGACTAATGCAAAGTAAACCATTCTAGCTGTAGTGTACCGCAGCTCACTTGATATCACTCTAATTAGGTAACATCCACATTTTGCTTCTAGGAATTTAGTGTGTTGTTTGTTTTCTATATAGTGATTCTTCAATTATAAACTGTCTAGTACTCATTAGAAAGTAACTAGTTTTTTTGTTCAGATTGAAACATGAATTCGCGTTACAACAGTTTTGAATATTTTGAACATTTATTTTGATATTATCTGATAGATGATCAACTCCTTTATTACTACATAGTGCTATCGTCAGCAAAAACAGTAAATAGTCATCCGACGTTAATGTTGATTAGGTAATTTAAATAGATTAGAAACAAGATTGGTCCTAAATCAGACCCTTGTGCTACTCCATGTTTTATGTCACTGATATCAGACGGTCCATTTTATGTATTCACAAATTGGATACATCCTGACAGGTATGAATCTAACCAGATAAAATTTGTTTTACTCATCCCATGAAATTTTGTAGATTCATCGCAACTACTAAACTCTCGAAGGACCATTTTATACACAGGACGTTTATTCTGCATGAATTATCCTGTACGTGTTAATTTTTTTTTTCAATGAGTTTTTCTCAAAGAGTATTCGTTGAGAATGTAGCCACTACTTTACGAAATCACTACTTATATGGAATAACTGCAGCAAGGATTGTTGTACTCGTCATTAAATCCATAAAATTTTGTAGATCAATCGCAACTACTAAATTCTCGTAAAACCGTTTTATACACAGGACGTTTATTCTGCATGAATTATCCTGTACGTGTTATTTTTTTTTCAATAGGTTTTTCTCAAATAATATTCGTTGAGAATGTAACCACTAGTTTACGAAATCACTACGTATATGGAATACCTGCAGCCAGGATTGTTTTGCTCGTCATTAAATCCATAAAATTTTGTAGATCCATCGCAACTACCAAATTTTCATAGGACCATTTTATACACAGGACGTTTATTCTGCATGAATTATCCTGTACATGTAAATTTTTTTTCAATGAGTTTTTCTCAACGAGTATTCGTTGAGAATGTAAACACTACTTTACGAAATCACTACGTATATGGAATAACTGCTAAATTTTCGTAGGACCGTTTTATACACACGACGTTTATTCTGCATGAATTATCCTGTACGTATTAATTTTTTTTCAATGAGTTTTTCTCAAATATCATTCGTTGAGAATGTAACCACTACTTTACGAAATCAATACCTATATGGAATAACTGCAGCCAGGATTGTTGTGCTCGTCTTTAAATCCATAAAATTTTGTAGATCCATCGCAACTACTGAATTCTCATAGGACCGTTTTATACACAGGACGTTTATTTTGCATGAATTATCCTGTACGTGTTCATTTTTTTTCAACGATTATTTCTCAAAGAGTATTCATTGAGAATGTTACCACTACTTTATGAAATAATAATAATAATAATAATACTCCCTCATGAACACTCGTTGAGTGTACCCAAAGGCATAGCCTGTGCGGGTAGAGGACGGCTATTATTATTATTTGCCGTGGCGTTCCGGGGCGAATTACTGATGTTTTAGGTGATGTATTCACTTTTCAGCTGTAGGAAAACCCGGAAAACCTACAGCACCACCTCGGGTGTTCGGTGTGCACTCCAAGCTAGCACTGGACGAGATTGGTATCTAGACAACTCACAATACACTTGCTTTTCAACAAGGCATCCGGTCGCCTATCGATCCGATATAAAGTATTTGAGAAAAAATATCTTGTACCTACATCGGGCTCGAACCGACTATCGCTATGCTAGATTTTCTTACGGCCTGTGCATTAGACCGCTAAGCCACCTGCTACGTATATGGAATAACTGCAGCCAGGATTGTTGTGCTCGTCATTCAATCTCTTAACTGTGATCTATAATTTTTAACCACGTTATCCGTAGTTTTAAATGAGGTTGCGAAAAATTTTTCAATGTTTAGTATGAAACAATTTTTTGTTGAAATTAATATCAAACTAAATCAGTGTCATTTATTATTACCATCTATTTCTGTTTCATGATGATGTATTCAAAACGAAAACAAGTGTTTATTAGGGGTAACTCATTTCAATGGTGATTTGAAACTTTGATTGTTCCAGCTCCTGTAGCTGCAGTCCATCATCATCCTGTAACGACCTTGATGAAATCACAAAGAATGATGGCACTTCAATGCACTGCAGTTTTACAGACCTACATCTTCCAGCTTCAACTTCAGAAATGGTTATTAACCTGCAAGCGAAGAACCTGATCGACCAATCCAGTCCCCACTTTCAGTCATGTGACGCGCTCACAATTCGTTCAACCAGTTGGCTAAGCGATATTTTCAGTTTAACGGAGACATCGAGAGAGCGCGTAGTGAATAGTGAACCTAATGTAAGTGATGTAAACAGAAGTGATATGCAAGTGAATGTGTCGTCAAACGCTCCCAGTGTGTTGCAAACTAACGTGTTGAACATCAGTACCGCCGAAAATGGGTTGAGAACCAATGTTCCGTTGCAAAATCAACAAAATATCTTTCAAAATGTGAATAATACGAATTTGAGTTCGGCGAATGTTGTCGGATTACCAAACCATGCGCGATATGCTTCGGTACCAGTTAGTACCATACAAAATAGACCTGCAGTAAATGGTAACAATATCTTTCCTAATCATGCCAGACACATTTCGGAACCATCGAACCAGTTTACGAAGTTCAATAATCTTAATAATAATTTGTTATCTCAGCCTGGAAATTCAGTTCCTAATCACTATCGCCACAGCTCTCAAGTGGATCAGAACAATCTTCAGCAAATCAGTCACTCAAGAAGTTGTTCTGTACCCAAATCGATGCCAGTTGTCGCTAGACATGAAAGTAGTACAACAACTACTACAACTACAACTGTACCTAGCTCGCACATACATAATACGCGATTCAGTCAAAAGATTAATCCTCAGGTACCGAGTAATATTAGTAATGTGAATGTTAACTTCTACAGGGCGGTACCTGTTAATGTTGTTTCTTCGGTTCCAACGATACACTGTCTGAATACTCTGAGTAATGTTCAGGGAAATGAGGTTTCTAACGTGCAAGTTTTACCGCTAGGGTCAAATTATTTATCATCACCCCCCAACAGTTTCACAACTACAAGATCGAACATATCTCCATCATTTATTATTGGTACCACTCAGGTTATCCTTCATAATACTCAAGCAAACAGTAACTCGATTCAAATACCCAGTCAGAATAATATGAACAGAACCACCATATTTGACCTTCAAGCCTCCCCGTGTACGAGTACCATAAGTACCAATACATTGACAAATTTTATCTCCCCACCTTCAGTCACTCTATCGGATAATCAAATTCTCATTCATAACACACGACCCATTAGTAGTACCATAACTCCTTCGAGCAATCCACAATTCAGTTTGGGTACTAGAACAAATTCATCTATAAACACAATTCAAGTGCTTGGTAGTACCCAACCAAGTATTCAGGCTTCCGTTCAAAATAAAGCTAACAACGAAATTCGGACAGCTGCCAGAACTTTCACCAGTACTGAAGCCCAAACGGATGAAATTTCGGTACTGCCATCAATGAACAACGATTCATCGTCATCCTCGGGCGCTAGAGAACAAAGGCGACGTGAACGTCGAGAAAGGCGTCACCACCGTAGATCGAATGGCATTCATCGCCATTCCTCTGAAAACGGTACCCAGATACCCAGTTTCCGTAACGATAGGCTTCCAGATTTACTAAATAGTCATCAACCACCACCATACACAACATTTCAAAATGGTGTCCCCGTTCCTCAACCGAATCAAAGTGTTCTTGGCCCCATGTCTCCCTTGGTTCCGAACCCTGCGATTGTGTCACCCCAAATGTTACCACCCCCCCACGGTCCTGTTCTACAAACAGTGGTTCCTAATATAGTGCCTCCCAGTGGATTCGTATTTCAAGGACATCCGCCTGGTATTCCTGGTCAGGTACCTCTTGTGCAAGGACCAGCTCCTATGGCGGTTCCTCTCCCAGCGCCAAGTGGGTTCAGATTCCCATTTCCGGCAAACGGATTCAGAAGGTGAGTTATTTCAAAACAAACTTGTTATTCTATTGTTTTGGTGGTATGGAATCGAATTTATCTCAGTTTCAAATGCTTGGATATTGAGGCACATCAGCAGGAGGTGTGATTGATTTCGGTCTAGATTTATTCAATCAAAATGGGATAACAAGACATTCAAGGAAGAGTTTGTGTACATTGCATTGGGGTTTTTACAATTAGTGGCAGGTATTGCGTCTTACCTAACTTTGGTGTCGAAAAGAGTGCTACTAAGATTGTGTTTATAGGCTGTTGTTTAGTGTCACCATCATTCTTGACAGGTTGCATTGGCTAGACCAAAGAAGTGATCCATTTATACAGAGTATCCTCTATGAAAGTTCTACCAAAAGCAAATTCTAAAGCAAAGAAACTGGCTTTTAGAAAAATACTTATTATATTACCTATCCAATAGACCATATCGTAGAATTTTGATAATTTTTAAGCTTGGTGAAATGGAAGGCACCAGCAGCTACTCTGAAGGATGCTGAACGATTATAACATATTTATGAAAATTATTTTATTATTTCTCTGGATCAGTAAATGATTTACTATTCGATCATCACTTTTTGAACTTAACTAACTATTGTCACAATTCAATCAGTAAGTACACATCATGTGGGCGTGTAAAAACTGACAAGTATTGCACTGGCAGATTACAGCGAATTTTATTTTCAAAAATGACCCAATTCGATAATATCAAATTAGGCAGTACTCAATCGCTGTATCACTGTCAGGGTTTTCATTTCACAAAACTCTGGAAGGGTGTTTGAAGTGAAAGATCCAAAAGTAAAAAAAAAATTTGAAGTGCTTTCAAATACTCACATGCTTTAATCTTATTAAAGTGAACATTTTTGAAAGAAGTAACGAAAAATTACCGTAAATCATTCGCTTTGTCTTCAAAATCAAAATTACAGGCTATTCTGAAATTAAGTACATGTTCCATTTTCCGTTTTTTTTGTTGAATATCGGTATACTCATGCTTTTCTAATTTGATTTTGAGAGTAATGTTTCCAAATTACGTTTTTCATTATTTTCACTATTGTAACAAATACCTTCATGTTCGCGCATTCTTATGTAAATAAAAATTAACGCATACGGTCAGTATCAGAAACGGCACCTATCAACTTTTTCCATTACAGTAATAAACAACATTCTCATATGGATCCAACTTTTTAGCAAGCATTTTACATAGGTGATCGTTGCCGTGTGTGTTAAGGTGACTGAATATTTCCATGTATATATTCATAAGCATCAATAAACTCTTGTTCGAAACCTTTAAGAGCTAACCCTGGTAAATCGGAAATCGGTTTTATGCCTATGCAGTTTTGGTTTGAGAATTTTTTTAATGTTTTATGTCAATTCAGGGACTTCAGTGATTTTTGTTTTTAAGAAAAAAAAATTTATGACATGATGAATTGAAAAAATTGAGTGATTCTCGAATTCTTATGCAAAAAATCGATCCTACTATCCTGATATTTGTACCTGATTAGCGCTGCCCCCCTACATATTATTATATTAGCATTGAATCAAGATTTGATGAGTTTAATGTCTTCACTAACATGCTTCATAAATATATGCCTACAAACTTCTGCTGCGTGAGGTGAGAAATAAATTCGACTGTTCGATGTAACTCGCTGATAGTTTCTTCATTCATTCTTCTACTTTGTGAATAGGCAATGGTACTATTTCATAGGAAAGAAATTTATATAACGGGTATTGAATGTGAGACAACATCCAAAAACCCAACTCAGTAACTTGTTCAAAAATGCTCACCCAGTAAGCTATTAACGGGGAGAGGTTATCGATCAGTACGAGTTTCTATGAAATTTTGATGGTTGCTGCAGCAACTATTCCAGCTATTATAACACTCATTAATAATTTATTTCGAAGGTGCTCATATTTTTCCAGACTATTCAAAGTAATTAATTTGTCACCTATTGTAATGAAGGATTTGTTCGAGTTTTTTATAAACTCTTCGATAACAAAACATAATATATCTGGAAACATCTATTCGAAATATTAATGATCAACAGGAAATAGCACAAGAATAAAAATTAACGAATTGAATCAATGCAATTTTTTGGAATAAGTACCTACAAACTATACTAATTGTGCTGAGTTAGTTACAGTTCAACTTTGAGCTGAGTCTGATTCAAATGTGCGTATTTCTTTGGATTTGCCTTAGGATATTTATAACTTATCTCATACATCATTCTCTTTGATGAGAGAAACTTTAAAATGAAAACATCTGACATTTCGATTTATCTAATTGTTTCCTTGCAGTCCTCGCTTTCGGTCGGTTCTTTTCACTCGAACATCTGTTGAAAATTTTAACAATATACGCATCGGTATCTGAATTTCTATGGAACCGTGAACAAAATACTGTATAGAAAACCACCCTCACTATGCATCAGTGGTGTAGGGTAACGAGTTTTGATTAAAATAATCCTTAATATGACATCGTTCATTATCTCGTTTTCTTGGAACTTCTCTTAGAAATGACTTATTTGGGAATGTTCGATTTGATAACAGTTTTATTGTACTGGTGGAAGCGTGATCTGGCCACTCTGGACAAAACAGGAGAGTAAATTAACAGGGTCAGAAATACCTCAGAAAATATATAGACAAGAGCATCCTTGACCTCGTTTCATCGAACGAGATCAGAGTGAGCAAATAGCCAGAGTGATATTATGATTCGGGCGGGGGACAGATGGCTTTGGAGCTGTCAGTAATGACCTTCCCTTGCAATGATGAGAGGCAAAACTTCGAAACTAGTCAGCAGTTGGTTCCAATGTCCGAATCAAAACAAAATTCTGCTAGGTGAACACTTGCAACTGTATTCTCTGGTGTAGTGAGGATCATTGCACAAATATCTGCGGGATATAATGTGGGAGAACAACAAGCTTACTAAACAATCTCCCATAAGAACTCTTAGGCTTTACGTTCAATTTTCTGAAGAATATACTTACATGTCTAGAAATTAGGGCAGTGGACCCAATATACAATCAAATCCTCATCAATAATAAAATAGAATCAGCTCAGTGGTAGACAAGATAGGTAGATACGTTCAGTGACAGAAAGGAGTAGGGAGATCAATGAGGAACGTGAAACAGAGAATAGAGAATCGTACACAAAAGAGATGAGATAATATGAACAATCTAGGTCACTTGAAAAAGTTCAGAAAACGAATGGTTACAGTCCCGTACACACTATAATGCGGGATACAGGAATAGCCAGATGGGTGTCAAATATGTAGGTACCAATGGAAGCACCGAAAAATCTTTCATCAACTATATAGACTCAGCACCAACAATGCTATTAGTCAAGAATTTTAATATCTCTTACGAGAGGTTATTCCATCCATCTCAATAACGAGCCAGCAGTTCAAGAATACTCGCGCTACCTCGGAATTAGACCATTTTCTTTTCTTTCCGATGAAGAACAGCAGACGATCTTCGTCCCACAATAATTGCACTTGCTGAGTAATCGCTTGCGCGTCTTGGAAGCATAGCTTTATTGCATGGACCTAGTATTGAACAATCTGTAGAAACAAGTCCAAAAACCAAAATATTGTTTCATTCAAATTCAACTGGTGATGTGTTTGTTACTTCCCACCAGTACTTAATTAGATATCTGCAAACCTTCGATGGCTTGTCTTGTGCAGTACACAGACTCAAACTTCTCATAACGCTTTCTCCGCGGCTTTCTTCAAATTTCTAGAATATAACTACGCGGTACTTGATTACAATAAAACCTACCTCGTGGTTATTTTACTTATTTCACTTCCCATTCTTCGTTTTCACGATACTTTCATTAGGTGCATGATTTTTCTTAACATGAAGATTCAAAAAATTATATCTCAATAATATTTCCCAATTCTGTTGGCGCTAATACCTACCTATTTGTTGGTCTTGTTTATTTCATTCGTATTGATTTATTCGAATAATGCACAGTGACAGAAAAATTACATTATGGATCCATGGGTTTTATATAACATTTAAGTTATCTACAAAATGTTCCATTGAGAGGTAACAAACTGAATTTGTCCCAAATGAATATCTGAAGTGAGTAATTTCATTTTCACTTCGGTGAAATTGATGAGTTCTTCCCAAACATCCAACGAACACACTCCCACATCTGTTTGAGGGTCAAGAGATGTGATTTCATTTCGAGTTGGCCATCATCTAATTCTTTTGAGCTCTCGTAATAACACATGCATTCATAATCATATTGTTTTTTCTGCTGAATTCATGGCTAAGGCTATGGAAATAAACGAAAATGATTGCCTTAAAGAAATTCAAAATTTTTTATTTTCATTCTAAGTATAGATTTGAAAAGTCAAAATTGTATTGGGAAGGCAATTGAAAATCTATGGCATAATTTCGTTAAAGTATCTAGTTAGGTTGTACCAGACAAATACGATCAAAATATATATGAAAGCATGTAAGCATGTCGAGATATACTGGTGAGTTGTTTCAATATTCAATATAAATTCTGCAATCGAAGGCTCGTTATAATTTATGGCATAACTGGTTTGTTTAAAGTTACGGAAAGGGGAATTGTTATATCAACTGTCTATTAGAATACATAGCTGTTGCAGATATTATGCAATGTTCGTGTGAAGTATAATTTCAATAATTAATGGATCAAATACAAATCTTACGTTATACAGGTTGTAGCATATTTACTTCGAAAAATCCTCAAACCGTTTTATCTCTTATATCTATATGATAGGCTCATTGAGGCGAATACCTGTTGGAAAATAACTACTCCCCTGGCTAATGCTATGGCGAGTATTGAATTGCACAGATATGTTTGCAATGATCCTCAATACATCAGCTGATACTATTGCAAGTGTTGCTTGTTACAACTAGCAGAATTTTCTTTCGATTCGGACAAGGGGACTAGCTGCAGACTACTTCCTAAGTTTTGCCAATCATCAGTGCAAGGGTAGGTCAATACAGACAGGTCTGAAACAAAATTCTGCTAGTTAATTCGCAAGGTATCCGCAAGGTAAACCTTTCCTAATGAAATGAAGTTTTGGTGTGATCCAGAACCCTACAGTACTATTAATAATGTGAGGAATCCACCTGCTGAGTTGAAGTTGAATGAGCAGCTATCTTTCGAGAAGTATCAGTTTGAATTTTCACTCAGTTGAATGGGTTTATTATCGTTTTGGTACTCGTTTTGGTATGTATGTTATTTTAGTTTTAATTAAATATTTCTATATGAAAAATGTGTGAAAAATTACTTCATTGACAGCTTGTGCTCAATTTTTCGTGAAGAACGTAAAAATGATGAATATTTCCGAGCAATAACTAGATAAGTAGGTAGGTAAATGAAATATATCCATTTTGGTCAAGAATTTTCATCAGAAATATATTTGGAATTTCTCAAATTAATTTTATTAGATTCCTCCGCCACTGGAAAGGTCATTCTCTATATCTAACCGTTCTCTAACCAACGAATTTCGAGCGACGATCCTTTTTGGGAAGTGCATCTGTGTGCTTGACGTGAATGAGAGGGTGTGATTTATTCCTTAGAAGTTGAAAAACCATAGAAGACCTGTATTTATTTAGCTAGTTTGCGGTGACACATTCCGAAACGAAAGTTTATTTCTGTTTTCATAAATCACTACTCGTTTTTCAGAAGACAACCGCTGTTGTCTTTTGCTTTTGTCCACATTAAAGAGTGAACAATTTTTTTAAAAACAGGTAGGTAATGTACCTATACTAAACAACAAGAGTCCATAGATATTAGCAAAAAGGCAAAATATTCGACAGATAATTCTAATAATAAACAATCAAAGGAACATAAATGAAGTTTTGTCTTCTTCCAGGCATGGCTTACAGAGGGAATCATTTACAATCCTGTCCTCGTCGTCACTATAATATGCTTGTGTCTATACCTGTATCGAATATAACACTAGTTGTAAGTACTTCATAATTCCATACTGTATCCTGGTCAACTGCTTCTAAGGTATAGTCAATCGCATCATCTCCTTAATTAAAGTGAATTATTAATTGCATAATTTAAGAATTATTGTAATTTAAACGACCACAAAATAATTTCTATTGAAACTTCACTGATAGAAAGATACCTATGTTTCGTTCGACTTTCCAAGTTTTGATTGGTCTTGGAATCTGCATATTTCAAATTGTTTGATTTCTTTCACAAGCAAACATTTTTTGGCACGCTAAGTTGATGAGAGGGCACTTTTCAAACCCTGTCAGTAATTACTGAGAACAGTTGCATACATCATTAAATAATGAACTTGAAAGTTTCTCGTTCATCCGGTACCAGCACATGTCACGTTACCCTAACAATAGGGGTGAATGTGTACCGTAATGTGACACTTGTGAGATCCTACTCTATTACTTTTGAGTAATGGATAAAACATAAATGTATTCATAAATATTTTTCAATAATGATTCCTCCATATGCAGTATATTATGTCTTCTTCTATACTAACTGTTTATTCAGTTATAGTAAGTACCTTGTTCAGTAAAGACAATTTTTTTATTTTTTTTTCCTCAACTACATGCTATAAACTTCTTTTTGTGAAAACATTTTCTCAACTGGCAAAACATATGGGAGGTGCGGAATGTTAAATATGAACCAGTTTTTTCGAATCTTGCACCAGTTGATCACCCCCTTAACTTCCCGCCGTCGGGAATTCATTGATGCGAGTGGTTATCAAATTAGTGCGAGTGAAAAAAAAATGGAAACAGGGTCGGTTTGATGAAAATTCTGCGTCTTCCAGTTTCACCGACATTTGGGTTTATAATCAGATGTTAAATTGAGTTTCAATCATAACGGGTTGTTTACTGCCGATGGCAATATAAGGCGAACTCAACTACCGATCATTAAATTATTAATTACCGAAAATTAATTAAACTCAACTAGTGTCATAATTTAACTATATGAAGATTTTTTACTTTAATATTCAATGTGCTGATGTCAGAGGTGAGATATTTTTTAGTTTCATTCAACATTTTTTTCAACTTAGTTCTCGAAGAAATTTCAAATACACATTTTACCTTTTCGAAATCAATTTGTCGTTGTGTTACGGAGCGAATTTCGAAAAAATACTATTTTTCCAGAAGAACAAAATCATCGATTACTCTCAGGTATCTTGTCAAATCCGAGGTCAAATCAAACAATCGAGGAGACACATTTCGACGGCGTTCGAAAGTGTGGAAACATTTAGTCGGTTATCAAAGTTTCATTATCAAGATTATGCCTATTATTTGTCACTGGTCTCATGCATGGTATCAGACGTTTAAAGCTAAGGGCTACGTCTTCCCTAACTCGCACACGTTCTTGAAGACTTCTGAGGGTTGGTCGTAATAGTGAAGCTGATTGGCAGAAATAACAATTTTAATATACTCACCCTACGTGAGGGGCCTCAGTGAAGTCAGGACAGGTCATTCTGTCAGTTATCCGGTTATGATTTAGTCATACGTACCTAATGAGTTGAACAAATGAAGTAAATGTATTGTATTCATTCGTATGGTGATACAAATTGTTGAGTTTTTATGCTGAGTATTTTATTTCAGAGAACCCATAGCAACAATGATATAGAATTCAACGTTAGGTGAAAATTTTATTGAGATACCGCTGATATCAGTCAATTTCAAGTACAATACAACTATCTAACATCTTGGTATGAGTTGTGCATCGTGCATTCAATTATTGAATTTCTACTCTAGTCACAATTATTGTACTTTCGACGCAATCTTTTCCAGATTAATATCCTCAATTCATTACCACACCCGCACTCTTTCTCAGAAAAGGCATTAGCTTTACAGAAATACATAAAAAAAGAGGTGAGGTATACTCATTCGCAAAATATAAGGGATTCAAATAATTGAAGTACGAAATTAAGCGGCCTATTCCCATTTGAGTTTGTCAGGTGGAACTGTAGAGCTAGCTGACTGATTCGTCGTCACTCGGATTTGCTCGGCAGATCGGTGATTTGCTATACACACAAGAATTTGCTATACACACAAGGATTTCAGCTGTTCAGTTCTGCAGTTTTTGTACAGAGTGACTATTGATAAAAATCTTGATAAAATTAACTTGCAGTAATTGGTTGATGGATTTGATTTAAAAAAATAGAGTGAAGCGAAAACGTTAGTACATGGACCTGAATTTGGGGGACCGTGTGGTAGAACAGGATACTTGAACGTTGAATGTACCAAATTGACTTCTTCTAAGAGTTCATACTGCTCCTTTTAAAGATTATTTGCTAATTGCTTATTAGTTATGTTCTAGGTATGAGAGTTTTGGAAATTGAAGTAGGTATATGTTCTATATTTGAAAGTACATGCATGTTACAGTTGTTTAGAACGGCACAAATCCGTTAAAGTTAACCCACACAATCGGGCTTTCATGTTTATCAGGTACACTGAGAGAAATCTGGAGAATATACTAGTATATTAAAAAAATATTTTATGGTTTACTATTTCATATTATGATTGTCATCAATTTGAACTGTAAACAGTAAAATATTTGTATAGTAATGACATTATTGTTGTTCTTAGTTTACCTACTATATTATAGTACTTAGACACACAGTAATATATTAGCATATTGCACTATGTAGAGTTAATATATTTTATCGTAAAATGGTTAGGTATAAAATATGCTAATTATTATTATACAATTTTCCTGAACTTTATGATACAAGGAATACAAATAAGCATCATATTGTAAGGCATAAAAAACAGGATGAATGATATAAATCACCTGGATGTTATTTTGACCTTCACATTCAGTCTTCTGCATTGTGACTGGTTGTTGGTTGCTACTTGCTACCTACACATTGACAGTCTGTCCGTCGAAGCGTTTGAGGGTGAGGGAGAAACCGAGAAATTACGCAGCAGTAGCAGTAGACGTAGTCAGTACGCAACACGCAACAACAGCTCTCAGCTTTCAATCTGTTCAGAGTTCAGTTGACCACAAAATAAGTTTTTAATGAATGTGGTTTGTGGTGCAACTGGTCCTGTCCCGCTCCTCCATTGTGAGCAGTTCTGATGTTTTTTGAATATCTACATAAATATACATCGATGGAGGTTCTTTTAGAAGACTGGGGGGTTTGGTTACCATACCATTATACCTAATTCCACAATTTATGTAAAGTTTTGTAATTACAAAAAAATATCTCAATGCAACAATCAATTATCTTCATATTTATAAACAAGATATATTCATTGATAAAATCACATTCCGATCAACTAACTGCCTGAGTATTGTAAAATTTATAATATGATATACTTATTGTTAGGACTATAATACAAATATTTTAATGGTGATAAGAATACTTGTATAGTAGTCATTACCATAAAAGGTAAAAATATATTATTTTAAACTTTACCATATTGTATTGCTGTCACATATAGTACCAGAAATTTTTGTAAAAATTACCATATTTCTGGTAATAACCACCATACATTTCTCTCAGTGTAGTCTTCTAATTCCTTTTTTTTTAACTGTGTGAAACACATCTGAACTTTCGCGAATACCCATATCAAACTTGTATATTGTGTTCATCTCTGTTCTTCTCAGCAATATATCTTTCTAAAGTCGACAGTATTTTTGTATACCATTTTCCTATTGACAACCGCCTCGACAGCTTGCTCTATACTGTTTGTGGACCAATATTTGTATAGTGGTATTTAGCCCCTCATTTTGATTTTGAAATTATACTTTCAAAAACTTCGGAAGAAAATTTGATTTAACAATAACATATAGCTCAAAGTCGTCCTTTTCAGTCAGTTGAATACTTTAGGTCATAGCATTTATTGTAAAATACTTTCTGTGCTTTGAACCGAACACATACGCATGCATTATATCACGCATAAACTCAAAATAACGTTCCTGCAAGCGGGAATATTGATCAGCGCCGATTCAAAGAATGGGGATATAGTGTAGCTTCCAAGTACTAATTTTAGTACTGCTCTAACATCAGTAATAACGCTTCTCGAAACGGTACTCCGTTCTAGCCCGCTTCTCTGTTCTACACACCACGTTCCCCTATATAATAAGTAAAATAAAACTGTCCCAAAACTGGTTAATGTACACGAAAGACATTTGGTCAATTTTTTTTTTAACTCCCGAACATCGTTTTCTTGCTACCTACCATGTGTTAATATGGCGAGCAAGATAAATACAACGAGCACATGTATACACACGAATGAATTTGTACCACGCAGGACATGTCCGCTGTATAGATCCACAAGACAAACTTGCATATGAATAGACCGCTGCTATCTTGGTTACTTTTTTAGTTTGTATCACCATTGTCATCTACAGAATGGTGAAACCAAAGTTGCTTCAATTAGGCGAAAGGCAACTGACTTGTTACTGAATGATGTAATGTATGTAATTCTACACGAACATTCTATAGTCAATGTCGAAAAACGTGCCCGAAGCGAAAGCGAACGGCGAAACGAGCATCCGTGCCCCACTCGACGGTCGTTTCTTTTATGAAATTCCTATGTTTCATAAGGCTGAAACACAATGACAGTTTTATATTTTTGGCAATAATTTTTATAATTATAGATTTCCTTTCAATACGAAAATGTTATTATTGCCTTTATTATTCTGGTCACGCCCCACAAACAATCTTGGTGAAATTTAAGCTGTATTTTTTTCAATTTTGTTTTGCATCCTGCTTCATTTCTGAAACTGATATCCTAAATCGAAAATTTCAAAACTAATAACAAGAATTTTCCATTGTATCTGAAGCTTTAAAACATTACATCGCGACGTGTTTGTTCGGAGCAACTTATTTTTTCAGTATGGAAGACATTCGTACAAATTTTTTTTAGTGTCCACTAATTTCTTGGTTTTTTAGAATACTCATTGATGTCTCGCCATCGTTAATACTTTCTCTCTAAATAAGTCTGTCTGCCACCACTGTTTTTTTTCTGTAGCAATATCCCATTATAATACACACAGCTCGCCACTTGTAAGTCTACCATTTGAAGAACATACTCACCGTCTGAACAGTGGAGCAATGTTGAGTCAAGCGTTAAAAACGAGCATTAGCATCATCAAAGAAACGAGCTTTGTAATGTAATGCTCGCATTACCTCAACAAAGATCGGCCTAAGTCATCGTCTTTAGGAAACATAAACTTTTGATACCTACATCAAATATCAAAGATATCACCGAACCACATTTTTTGAAATAAGAAATTCTGTCCCATCAACTTTTTCCTTCGAATTTTTCCACTGCAATTTTTCATGCGTTTCGTTCTTCGAAGGCCACTCGTCACCTTAATTTTCTTTATACACGAACCTCCATTTTCATTTAAGTATTTCTGATTGTCCTGAATTCAACTACGAATTATATTCTATTGTTTGGAAATGCCGTTGTGTTTGGCTGAACCTTGGTGATAGAACCTAAACATTGAAAAGTGTACCTACAAGATGTGATCCATAGATAAATTCAGGATAATGAGAACCGAATAAGATCTCGTTATATTCATTCAGAAAAATACAGGCAAGACCAAACGCTGTATTGAAAAAAGTGACCCAAATCAAATGAAACTGGAAACGTGAAATGAAAGAAAAAGTTCCTCAAACATATTCTTATATTTCAAATCAATATCCATCATTATTTTCTTTTGTATCACCAATTTATAATTTTACAAACTGATATACAATAAAATTAAGTATAAATAGAAAGAAAAAGTGTCTATAAAATAACTGCTCAAAGTTGCAATTTGCACCCCAGTTTGTAGAAGAATAATATGCCTCTCCATTATCAAGACATTCAAAAACTTTAGACGATAACGCTAAGAAAATAAAACGGACTCTTTCAGTATTTTTCAACTATTCCGAAGATAGTTTCTGATATTTTTACTCTTGAGTCATCACTTGCTTGATCCCTATAATGCGCAACTTGACCCTACACTTTTTCATAAACGGTGAAAAAATACATAAGAGACATACTCCTTCGAGAGAACAGTTCTCTCTTATTGGGGATGCAGTCAGAAGAGGGTGGCCCGACTTCAAAGAGTTCTCTTTGTTATGTCTGAGCTTTCAGAATACTTTATTTCATTATCAAAGACATCTATAAAGTGGTCACAGTAAAACATAAAAAGTACTTAATAATAAACATTTTCATATTTTACTTACATCATGAGGTTCAAGTTTAAGCATTTTATCAAACAGAATCAAAAAATCTCCAAATTAATGACAAGAACAACAAGTTAAAAATTTACTGCAAATTATAAATTTGACATCAATCAATCACGTTGTTTTTACAGAGGGGTGATTTATTTTGTTACTTTTAGTAACTATCGTGAAGAGTGATATGAAAAAATATAGAATAGACGCACACGTAAATAATTTAGTATCGAAAAGTTTTTAGTGGTTTCGGGATCGTGAATTTTCCAATGTATGGGACTGGGCATTTCTAGAATTCGTGAGAAATATTTTTCATAATGCTCAGACTCGTGCTGAGATAAAAATACGGATGTAATAACCTTTTCACTAATTTATCCCTTGAACTACTCAACTATAACATCTTGTTCCAGACAGTGCCATTTGGAGGTAGTCTAGGATTATCTGTCAACTAGTTTACGAGAAAAAAAAACTATTCGTTGTATTCCAATATTATTTGAATATTATCTCAACCCCTTGTTCGAAAGTGATAGTTATAATAGAAGTTGTTACTGAAGTCGTTACTGAAGTCTCACCCACCCCGTTTCATTAATTTTCCATCTACCGTTTATTTACGATGTATTTTAACGCACTCAAAATCGTTGATTAATGACCCCTGTTAATGAATGATTTTCTATTAATCAACGATTTACTTATATGCAACCCAAAGTACATTGCTCCAATACATATTATATTTACTTATATAGTGACCTTTGGCGTAAGCAACCAAACATATTTGTACTTACCCGCTAAAACATTTATTTTGAAATCAAGTAGCTGTGTTAGTACTATCTGACATTATTCATTTCATTGTTGTAATTTCTTAAAATTCTACGTTTATTTTGAAATAAAAAGATGGATAGTGAGGAAATTCTGTAAAAAAAAATTCAGAAATCATCAAAGGGTGGCTACGGAAGTATTGCCTACGGAATATCTCAGTTATTGTATGAAGTAGGTTTGTGAAATTTGGAGCGTCGATATAATGACATAAGAGCTAGAATTTGAGCATATTGACATGTCGAAGTTAACTTCCGGTCTGACCGGAAGTAACATCAACTTTCTTATTTTAAATGGAAACCCTTTTTTTTTTCTTTTCGCTTTATTCAGCATTCAATTCCCTTTCTAATGACATATCACAAGTTGGTATCTAACCAGAAACTAGATCAGAAAAAAATTATTATTGAAATTCACCGAGTAGGCTGTGGAAGCAAAATGAAAGCCAAAAATTGAAAAGTTGGCTATGGAAACCATACGTCACTTGATAACAGTTGCTACTACTGTGATATTTTATTTTCATTCGTCGGCGTTATAAAAAGCCGCCAAAAAAAATATTGGACAAATTGGGAAAAAAACAATACTCTGTAGGTCCATAACTTAAATAGGAACATACAACTTTTTCTTGCCTGTACTTTTCAGCATAACCATTCCTTTCTAATGATATAATAGAAAGTCATTTTTTGAAATGAAATACCAAAAAATCCAATTATTATTCTTCAAATAACAAAAAAACAGATTTATCAAAAAAAAAAATTCAAATTAATAGGATTAAAGATAAAATAAATTCAAAACAAATGTTCGAAATGCATTCCATCAGCGTCAATACATTTATTGACTCTGGTGATATTTTCATGTAAAACGTTTCTCAACATTTGGGGCGTGATATCTTGGAAAGCTCTACGAATTTTTACTTCTAGCTCATGTAGAGTTGTAGGCTGTGTGGAATCCACCCTATTTTTAAGATGCCCTCATAGAAAAAAGTCGCACGGAGTAAGATCAGGTGACCTTGGTGGTCACCATTTATCTCAATTGTTAATCGCACTTATTAATACACTTGTTCGTTAAATAACCATTATTAATCAGCCTCGTTACAGGGCTGTTTTTTCACAGGGTAGTCAACAATGTACTTACTCAAGTTGATTGAGTTTATTATTGAGGATTAATCAGAATGATTTGAGCGTCACAGCAAATAATAACAAAATATAGCCACGGTTTACCAGCACAGGCTGTGCCTTTGGGTATACTCTAGGAATGTTTAGGAAGAAGTTTCATTGTTATTATCTTTTGTCAGTTTTTAGAGAACAAATAGTGTTCCGCTTTGTAAAAACTCACATACTCGACGGGTTCTTACTTATTTTGGACCCAAAACTTCCCAATCAATTTCCCAATAAACGTAAAAATGTAGAAAATAGTAATTAATATACAAGGTGCCCATCAAACGTACCCAGGGTGCCCACCAACCTGGAAAACATGGAAAACTTGGAAAAGTCAGGGAATTGAATTATGTGACCCAAGACTTCATCATCGATAATTAACCTACAATTCCCTTCCTAAATATTTTCATTGGGAAATTTCCTTCAACAGAAGAAATAATTTTTTAATGTTAAATGATGATCACTCTATAAATCTATATCAGATTCAATGATAACTAACCATAATTATCCACATAATTGAGCTCAGAGTCTGTTTGGACAGTGAAGGTTTTTTCAACATATCCATTACTTACTAGTCTTGGAAAACTTCAAAGTAAGATCTGGAACACCTGGAGAAGTCAGGAAATTTTATTTTACAAAATTGGTGGGCACCCTGGTACCGCAAGGCATTACAGGATGGGAAATAATTTTTTGACAAAATCCAAGAACACATCAAGATTGTTTGTCAGAGGGACACATTTTGAATAATAATAATAATAATAATAAACGTGATGGGTATAGAGGTCCCTGACACTAGATGCAGAAAGTGTCGTGGGGCAGCTGAGACCATAATGCATTTACTGTCAGCTTGTCCAGCTTATGCGGTCTCAGCCTATATCCACAGGCATAACGCGGCCTTACGAGTGTTGTACTACCATCTACGACACTCGTACGGTGTAGACGAGACACCGGTGTTGCCTTATGTTCCGGGGGATATTGAGTCCGTTGTGGAGAATGAGAAGTGCCGAATATATTGGAATCACTCATTCTCCACCCTCAGGCAAATAGAAGCCAATAAGCCTGATGTAGTCCTCCTCGACCATCAAAGTAGGACGATTTTCGTCATTGAGTTTTCAGCTCCTGGCGAAACAAACATCGTCCGAAAAAAGGGGGGAAAAACGTACTAAATATCGAGATCTTCTCTTTGAACTCCGCAGGCTTTATCCAAACCATTTTGTCAAGATGGTGGTTCTGATAATAGGGGTCCTTGGTGGAATGATGGACACACTGCTCTCAAACTTGAATATCATACCGGCTTGCCATGATGCGGCAGAAAACTTGGCCGGAAGAATGCAGAAGGCCGTAATTCTTGGTTCACTCCGTCTTCTCAGGGCACATGACTCTCGGACCCAGTAATCACTCACCCCACGGACGTGGGGAGTGTTCACTGGGGTTAATGATACACCAGTGCGCCCTCCTAACGGATTAAAAAAATAATAATAATAATTATAATAAATATACTTTATTGTCATTAAGAGAAAATCTTGTGGACAAAGCTTGTAAATACAGTAAGAATATAGATTATAAAAAGGTAAATAATAGAAAAAAATATATATAAAAAAAAAACGATAAAGTATAAATAAATTATAATACTCCTGAAAACTATAATAGGGCCTATCTGCCAAAAACTTTTTAATAATTTTTCTAAAGTTTATAATGCTACTATTCGCCTCCCTTATGTCTGAGGGTACTTAGGTGATTGAACATCTTGACCCCATTATAAAAAAATCGAATCTTTGATGAAATTTGTTGAGGGAATTGGAAATTTCAACAAGTTTGAACGGGTGTTGTAATGACTGCGTAGAACCTCGAACAATGACACGTTCTTGTAAATGAGGCAAACTGATTCCAAAATGAATAACGCGACTACCGTTAATATTTTTTCCCCAACAAAAGTGTTTCTACATGAATCCCTAGGTTTAAGATTACACATATACCTTATGGCTCTTTTCTGTAGTACTAGGACTGATTGAAGTGCAGATGAATTATAAACTCCCCAAAAAGGTATTCCATAGCGTAAATGGTACTCTATTATGGCGTAGTACACAGTTTTGGCTGTTTTAGATCCCAGATTCAATGAAGTTACCCTCACTGCATAACACCATAGTGGTGGAGTTTTCTCAATAAGATTTTATGGGCAACACAGTCGAACGCCTTTGACAAATCGCAAAATACGCGTTTTAGGAAGTAAGTTAAACGTATTTCCACCAGTTTTTCAATGAGTTTGGCCATAGTTGGAATAAGGGAGATTGGGCGAAGATTCGAGGGATTATCTAAATCTCCACCTTTGTGAATTGGGATGACAACTGAAGTTTTCAGGAAATCAGGGAAAATTCCTTTGTGAAATGAGGCATTGATGATAGATACAAATGTGTTAAGTGCATTGATTGGAAGATTTTGGATGATTTTAATCGAGATTCCATCATAGCCAGTTGCGTTTTTATTTTCCTCACTATTTCAACTAATTCATTAATATTTGTATTATATAGAATTAGGTTTTCCTCGATATTGATACCTACTAGATGCATCAAGGCATCATATGGAACAGTACTTTTCTCACTGAGTTTTTGAGCAATAGAGCAATAGTAATCATTGATTTTATCAGGACAGAGTGCTATATCGACATATTTTTTTTTGGTTTAGATTTACCCGTGATATCACTAATAATAGACCAAGTTTCTTTTATTTTATTGCATGATTAATCGATTTTATTGACATAGTGGCTTTCTTTTGCTCTCTTAATGGTAGATCTATATATTCTGCGGCAGGTATTGACGTAGTCATGAAAGCATTGATTATCAGGAAACTTCCGTGTATGCAATGAGCGTAAGTTTTTTGAAGAAATCTTCAAACCTGATGTGATCCATGTTCTTTTTGTTTTATTTAAATTTTTTGAATGGGAAATGATTTATCAAATACATTCAATGTGAGAAAGGGATCATTTTGGTACAAAACATCCTCCCAATTAATCTTCAGGCAGTTCTGATAAAACCTGTTAAAGTTTGATCTACTGTAAAGTCTGCCTAATTTACATTTCCTTTTTGTTTTCAATGAGTCAAGGAGCATAGAGCAGGTTACTGCCTCATGATCAGATAATCCAGACGGTATCACTGAACATGATACGCTCCTCACATCATAGTTACTACAAATATAGTCAATACAAGTATTGGAGTATTGAGAATAACGTGTATCTCAGTCAACATGCATACTCAAGTTGAAATTTAAACGTAAGTTTTTAAGTGAGTCCGTATCGATAGATTTCTCATTATTGTAATTAATGTTGAAATCTCCAGTCAGTACAATAGAAGAGTTAGCAGATAAACCAGATAACAGAGAAGTGAGATTATAAAAAAAAACATTCACATCAGCCGAGGGAGAACGGTAGATGCATAAAATATATAAGTTTAGTTTTTTGCAGTAGCATAACGAAAACTCAAATGTTTTGTCATCGGATAGTAAAACCTTCAATTCCAATTTTCTTTTCAAAAGGAATGGGGTCAAGTGATACTTCATTAGAAGGGGCTTGTCATTCCCTATAAAGTGCTGCGTAGTTTTTGAAAATCGATTCTCTATTTTATAAAATATGGAGCGTTGAAACTCCAACAATAATGAGTGACGAAAAATGCAAAAATCGATTCAATTGTACTTTAAAACTCATCGTAGGTATTATTGAAATATATTCCTTCAAATAAATTTTCTGTTTTTGCCGATTTGCAGATATTTTAGGCTTATGTAATCCTCATCCTCATCCTTTATTTAACTGGGGATAACCACCTGCAGACATGCATGATTCAAGGTTTTGCCTCTCGTCAGTGCTAGGGTAGGTCGGACAACATAAGAGTCGTCCTGTCCCTATCCAATGAATGATAATCAACAGCTTAACTAATACTTCCTCACAAATGAAGCCGCGACCTACACTAAGTCAGTATTATAGGTCGCATAACAGGAAAACAATTCTCGAAAACAATTCTCGAGAAGACAAGAATCCAGGAAAAGTTATTGCGGAAACTTTGCCGGAGAGTATCAATTGAATGAAACGAATAAAGTTGACAATGTCCAAGTACCCTTCTCTCCACACGTTTCCACAAAGTGAAACATTTCATGTATGCAGGTGGTCATCCCCAGCCAAATGAAGGAAATCTACTGTTCAATTACAAGATAAGCTCTTGAAATTGGGTCTTCTTGGAAGAACGATACACAAATATCTGTCAATGTCCGTCGTGGTATTAGCCAGGGAAATAGTTTTCTGTCAGATGTTTGCCTCAAACGTGTGACGAGAAGGGTACTTCGACATTGTCGATTATATTCGTTTTCATTCATTTGATACTCTCCGGCAAAATTTTCAAACTCTGTTCGAACTCAATTCAATCATCATCAAAAATTAATTATGATAATTTCATTCTTGAACACTTCGATCCGTTGTTTGATACAAATGAATGTTTATTTGTTTCCCCAGACAAACTTTAAGTAATCCCTATTAAAGCAGTTCAATCTAGAAAAACATTTCAGAATTGACAAATATTGTTTCTCCAACCGTTGTATGAATGCAGAGCATCTGATTGTCGTATCGTACTTCAAACGAATTTAAAAAAGACAACAACTGCATAATAGAACAAAGTGGATTTTTTGTTGTTCAGAAAAGGATTTCAGTTGAGAAATTGGGATGCAGCTCCGACCGTATTCAAAATCTTATACGAATTCCCAAGACCGAAATGTTTCAACCACTACATTAGGTACATTTTCAGCCGCAGGACCGTGGGAACAGGTCTCTCAATATGTTTTGAAACCTGTCGACAAAGCCTCCAATCTACCTTCGCGCATAAATTGAATGGATGTATGAAACGTTACAGGGTGAATGCCATTCGTTCTTTTATAATTTGTGAACGTTGCCCTGCATTGGGTAGATGTGTTTCTGATTGATCTCGACATATTGTCAATTCCGAGGTCAATTCAATAGGAACAGCTAAATAACGTTATGCAATTTCAAGTGTATAAACGATACATGAGATAAACGATTCAATACTATAATATTTTGAAATGCCCATTCTTCTCGGAAAGTCGATTTTTTTAATATTATACTAAGAAAATGCATCAGTATATCCTGTCGAAAGTAGTTCATACACTGACAAAGATTCAACTAGAATTGCAGTCAGATAGGTAATATTTCTATAATTCCCTCGAGTTTCAACCTTTTCTATTACTAATTAAATTAAGAAAGGCGATTCGGAAAATCTCGTCATGAAGAGTCGTAAAATGCGACTCTTGGTCCCCCCAGGAAGTCCAATTTTGTACCTATTAGGTACTAAGTGAAGAAATAATTTACAAATAAGACTTCATTTCCAAAATAAAACTGTTTTATTATTATTTGAAGAATAATAATTGGATTTTTCGGTGTTTTATTTCTAAAAAGTACTTTCTATCATATCATTAGAAAGAAATGGTTGTGCTAAATATTACAGGCAAAAAAAAATATGTTCCTATTTCAGTTGTGGACCTACACGGTATTGATATTATCCCAATTTTTCCAATCTTTTTTTGGCAGCTTTTTATAACGCTAACGAAAGAAAATAAAATATTACAAGTAGTAGCAACTGATATTAAGCGACGTATGGTTCCATAGCCAACTTTTCATTGGTTTTCATTTGGTTTTCATTTTGCTTCAACGGCCTACCAAGTAAATTTCAGTAATTATTTTATTCTGATCTTGTTTCTAGTTACATACCATCTTGTGATATGTTATTGGAAAAGGAATTGAATGCTGAATAACGTTAAAAGAGAAAAATGAATTACCGTTTGAAATAAGAAAGTTGATGTTACTTTATCATATTAATATGCTCAAATTCTAGCTCTCATGTCATTATATCAATACCTCAAATTTCATAAGTCTACCTCATACAATAACTAAGATATTCCGTAGACAACAATTCCGTAGCCACCCAATATATGATAAATATGAAAAATTCATTAGGATTGCTCCACTGATCTTGTTGTTCAGATGAATGCAAAAATACAATGGTCATTTTTCAGAGATGTACGTATCTTAATGGAAATTTTGAAATGGCTCGAAGAAATTTGAAAAAGATGGAAAATTTCCTTGGATAAATTATTCATTCAATACTCCTGGGGAAGAGAAGAGGGTAAAATAATGTTGGTAAAACTTTTTCGGACATTAGTATAAACTCAAGAGTGCATCTGTCAAACCCACCATATTCCAAATTCGAGAAATGTAACTCCTGTAAATATTGAAAATATTGAAAAAATCACTGAACGCGAAATTTTCTGGAAAACCAAAATCATACTGAAAATAACAATTATTATGGCTAATGTATTGAACTACATATAAATGATTCTTGTGTAACGGTCCTCAGGGAGAATACCTAATATTGCAAGACTTCTTGTAATCTAACCCAAAATTGTGAAATAATTCGTTTAATTCTTTGTTAATCTCAGGCAATTTTCTCGAACTTTCTCCAAATCCTCGCATTATTCAGAGTATTTGCTTCCCTTATAGAAGAAGGATAATATCCTCGAATCATCCCCAGCCAAATGAAAAATAAAGTCTTTGTGTGATTACGTGAAACAATAGTGACTTCGTTGAGAGACATTGCACAAATTTCCTTCAGATGGCAGGAGTTCAACGTTCTTCGTGTTATTAGCCACGAAAGTAATTGTTTTCTATAAGATATTTGTCAGTTATTTTCTTCTTTTGTTAAAACGTTCGAAGAGATAATTATTGTAAAAAATCAATTTTTCGGTATTGAACTACTTTCATGAAGGTAATTCTAGGTGACTACTCATTAAGACGAATTTTACATCCTTTTGAAAATAATGCTCACGATCGAGAAATGTGATTTCATCAAAAGTCAACTCCAATCACTAGCGATGATAAGGGGGGATACTGGGGGACAGTATCGCCTCAACTGTATTTTCTTATGTAAAGAACGCTGTAGTACTAAGTAGTTAATTATTTCCGGTACTAAATACACCACTCTAGAGGTAAAGTACCCCTTCAGGAAAAACATATCGATGCGCCTGCCTCAAATTAGTGAGAAAAGATGAAAATTGCATACATTTTCTAAATTTCCTTTTTTTAGTTTTACGCATGTGAATTATGTTGAAATGGTCCATTTGACGGGTTCTATATCCTGTTCGAAAATATATTCAATACTTTCAAGTTTTTCTAGCAAAGGTTTCGATACTTGGTTCCAGCAACTGAAGTGTGTTAAATTCTTTCACGTTTATCATTAACCTGCAGGCCCATTTCTTCAGTTTTCTTAAATCTAGTTATATTCGCCTCATCCTATGTAAAAAGAATTTGCCCCAGGCATGTCAAAGCTGCAGTTCAACCAAGAGTTTAACTACCAAAATATACAACATGGTATAGATTCAGAAATACGATATTAAATTTTTCAAGAGGCTTATATTATATTTTCAAAAAGTACATTACTTGGAGAACTTCATGTGTGAAATAATATCTAGATTTCATGTTTACCCAGGTATCCGTCAATTACACCAATCTTTCAGAATTTGATTAAAAAAAACAAGTTCGTACGGTCCGTTTGTAAAAGATGTCTTAATATTCGAATAAAACAGGATCAAAAAGTAAAGGTTCATATTAAATTCGCCATTAAGTATGTAAATGATGTAAACAATAGTCTTGATGAAGAAATAAAAATGTATCTACCATGCATCTGGACTAAACAGTTTATCGTTTCGAGTCATAAAATTATTTCATCACGCATGGCTATTTACATTTTGTACTCTAGTTTCTAATAATTTCGACATATCCCGTACAATATTTGCGTCCCGATAGTGAGTGCATTTGCATCAAATTGAAAAAAAATTACCAAATCTCATACTGTACTGTATTGTATTTGCACAGAGTTCTGTTGCAAAAAAAAATCACCAAATTGACTCCAGTTGAAAACTTATTCACGTACGTAGAACGAATGGCCGACCTCAATAGCTTGTACAAACACCGACATAACATATGTCTATGTAAATGTTCTACTAATTTGTGTGTTTCATTAACTGAATACAGATATCAGCAATTTATTCCTCCAACCAAGTGAGGACAATATATTCCTTTTACTGTTAATGATAAATACCGTTTTCGTCTGACCTGGTCCCAACTTGAAGGATGCTCGTTGTCACAAAGAGCTTTGTTCTTTCTACCTGTACTAGTTGATGATCGAGCGATTGAATTGCAGGACCGGACGTTGTCTAGTGAACCTACAACTGATGTAATTTTCCAGTGGCACAGTCTGTGAAGAGAACGGCTATTTTAATTTGATTTTTGGTTTCGCATTTCTCTTGTTTGCAGTAGATAAACCCCGGAATACCCACAGCACCCATTGATTGAAACATTAATTGACCACTAAATTACTACGCCTACAAAAATATCGATCTTTTTTTAACGATAACCGAGTTTGTGATGAATTCCACACTGCAATAAATGGTGATGCCATCTTCTTCAAATAATATTGAAATTTTAAAGAAAATCTTTCCACATTTTCCTTGGATGTGATAATTTTGCGTTTATTGGCTATTTTCGACCACCAAACCAGTTCATCACTCTTTCTCCCAAAAATATTCGTTGCTTTATTTCTCATGTATAAACTATATCTTGCTCAGATAATGACTCTGTGACAAAACAGATTGTGTACAATATTTGTTGCATTTTGTATCAATTAAATAATTGTGTAATGCTACAACTGCTTGTACCACACTTTCAGTAGTGCTTAATGAAGCAATAATTGGCTTCCTTAATATCCTCCACCGTGTAGCTAATATGCCAAATGCATTTTCACTTACTCTTCGTCCTCTACGGAGCCTAAAAAAATATAAATTTCAGTATAAATAATAATAATGTTATTAGTTCTATTGCAGAATACCTATAATTAAATATTCGTTTGTACTGTGGTAAGTATCTTCCTGCATAGGGCCTCATTATATTTGGTGTTAGAGGGAATGCTGCATCGGCTACCACATAGTGGTAAGTAAGTGGCATTTCCTCCTGATTCTAGGATTTTAGACAGTGGCAATTTTAATTCATTATTGCTGATATTAAGGAACTCTCTACCAATTTCCGATTTCCTAAATACACCCCCATCACTTTGACGGCCTTGAGCTCCAATATCTACAGTCATTATCTTATATTTAGCATCAATCAATGCCATTAAAATGATGCTATGTGAGTTTTTATAGTTATAAAACTGGGAGCCAGATTTGGGTGGAGCCTAAAATGATAAAACAAAAATACACTAAAGTTTGAAAAATGTACCTTACAAATAATTTACATGAATAATGATGTGTTTACCATCAACATGCATAAGGGAAGCTGCCATAAATCTTCAAACTTGCTAGCAATTTTTGTCCAGTATGGCTCATTAAGTTAAGAAAATGATTTGTTTTTTAAGTTTTGCCAAATTGCTTGACATGTTTCTCTCATAATGTGAGAAACTGTGGTTTTTCCCAATCTAAATGCATATGATATTGATACCATGCTATCCCCTGACGCAAGGTACATGTAAAGAAAACATATACAATTAGGTACCTACCTACCTAGTTTAAAAATTGTTTAATAAATTTACCTCAACGTGCACGCAAGTCTTTGGGCTGAATTTATTGGCTCTCTGTTAATATTCAACCTATTGATATCTGGACCAACAACGGACAGTAATTTTTCAAACTGGGTGGGTGACATTCTCAAATAATTAAAATATTTTTCGATGTCAGTCAATCGCATTTCTTCTAAGAGATTATGATATGATCCTTGAGCTTTTCTGTTTAACAATATGTTTCTTACCCACCATCGCTTAGGTTGCCGTTCTTTTAATTATTTTGGAAAACGCATAAAGTATTCCTAATAAGCAAATTTTACGTACTTTTGTGTTAATTTTTTTTCTATACCACATTTCAACCTGAATACTGAATGAATAATATATTTATAATTATATATTACATTCTAGCTCATTTTGTTGTTTTTATGTTCTGTCATTTGTAAAACCAGATACCAGATCTTGTCAAATCAAAATGTTACTAGATTTCACTAAATACGCTCCGCGTTTATGAAAAAATTTGTTTGATCTGAGGATCATCCCTTACGCGGAATTTCATTTCGCCGTCCGCAATCCGCTGTGATGAAAACTAGCCTTAAGTCGTTCACTACTGCTATGTGGCGAGCCATTCCTGTAGTTTCAACAAGTGAGTCTTCTATACTGTTGTGTTATGGTCCTTGGATGACATTTTTGCTTTCAGAAACGTGAGTTCCTAATGATATTTCCATTAAGCTTACACAACGCCAAGTACGCAATAATTACTGAATAATAGGTATTAATGTGTATATCTGTGGATACTGGTACTGCAAATGGTGGGATTGCAAACTGTTAGGTCAAAAAGCAATTTTCTATGTAAGTTTTTTGTTTGTCTGGGTCAAGAAATCAGTTATTGAAATTACGGCAATTATGATCCTAACACAACAATATATTTTCCTTTCAGGTACGCCGTTTCTACTTACCGTTTTTCTTATTTCATCAATCACCAACGTGTGAGGAATGTGATCTGGTATGACAAGAATTAGTAATCACATCATTATCGAAATTAAAAACTGGTCTTAACGGCATTATTCGATATTACAGGTGGAATATTTACCTTTAGCTGTGTATTCGCGATGAAATCTTGCTGAATTCGAATATTATTCAGTTTCCACGCAGTGAGTCACATCTGCTCGATCTAAATCTGAATGCGTTTGCAAAACCGGTTCTCAATAGAAAGCACGCTGCCTGAAGGAGATGATTGTTCACAATTACGTTTCAACAAAAATGGAGTTTCTATTCGAAATAAATTACAGTTGTGCTGTGAATTTTGGGTAATTTTAGTATTTTCATGCTAGTTATAATAGATGAGAGTTACATGCTGTTTGAAATGTCATCATTGTTTCCGAATTAGGTTGTTTTCCACAAAATAATTTGTATATCGCCAAAACTCTCATATTTCCACCTTTTCCTCTGATTTAGAATTCAAGCCATAATAATAATAATACTCCATGAACGCTCGCAGAGTGTAGGTACAAAATCTATAGCCTGTGCATCTAGCAGATGGATATTATTTATCATTGCGCTCCGGGCTACTTTCTGCTTTTCTTTTGGTAGCTTATTTACTTTTCAGCTGTAGGATGCTAACAAAACTACTTGAGACTGGCATAGAGTCGCTCTCAAAAGGTATCCAAGGCCAAAATCTGAACACGACAAGCACCAACACAGATTCTGATAGATATGGTCATCAGAACTGTCAGAAGGAATATGTTACTGCTTTCCTTAACTGCGTTAAATATTTTGGTCGAGTCACTTCAAAAAAACGAATTCATAACTGAATACAAGGATTTTTTTCACCAAATACTAAGAATGCAGGTCAAAATAGTGAGGACAATATGAGCCGTCTAACTGCAAACCCCGCCAAGTGCAAAAAAAACAAAAACTGAGATAGCGCTGTTATTCGATAAAGAATACTAATTTATCCACGTTGTTCAAATATTATTGCTCAAAACCAGCCAGTTTAATTATTATTGTGTATCTACAAATCAGTTTACTTTCAATCCATCGCCAACTGCAGACTTGTTCATTTTCAAAAATCTCCAAGTACGTGTGACGAATAGGAAAGCCATATTTTTGTCATGTGACCACGTGTTTTGAGTAACGGCTGTTTCCGGCATTTTGATTATACCTCGTCGTTATAAATCTAAAATTTTATAAGGATGCAATGGAGAACCAAAACATCCAAGATTTACCCAGCACTTGTACATTGACAGAAGAATTCACCTGCGACCAAAACCTGGAAGATGATACAAGATTCGTTTGATCAGATTGTTGGTGATTTTGAAGTTGATTCCTTTATTAAAGATATATTTAGTTTATAAGTTTGTTTCATAATATAAGAACGTTCAAGCTTGTTTATTACTTCGTTTTGCTTGAGAATATTGAGTTAATTCTGAAAAAAATGTATTAAAGATAAACCAAAAATGGAGTCTAATTTCAAAAAGATTTATGCCACCAAATACACAATTTTTAAATATTTTCATTTTGTCCGCAAAACCCGCCATTTTCACATTAATTTTCAAATCCCGCCCAGTGCATTTTATACGTTTCATTTTATAGTGCTATAATCTCTTTCTGTTATATAAGATGAAAGATGATATTTAAGAAACAGTATCTTCATCCACTGAATAAAAAAGTATATTCTTTTTATCGCTTGTATCAAGCAAAACAGTATTTCGCGTTTTTCTTGAAACTACATATGCACTTGGCGGGTTTTGCATTCAGACGGCTCATATGGAGACGTGTGTGACAATTCCGTTCGACTGCATTTTTTTTATGCGAGTAGCATGTCCATACTTTTCCTATCATAACCTACTGTTTACTACAATTTTTCTATAAGAGAAGGTGCAAATATGGAATACTCGTCAGTTTTTTCATCACAAAATCATAATTCAATTTCTTAAGGCTCGACTCAGGGTAACTGGAAATGGAGATCGTCAAACAAATCATCAACAATTCTTGAATATTTTTGGCTATCGAAAAGAATGTCAATATCACCATTTGAAAAAATAAGGTGATAATAAGGAACACCTTACGAATGAAATTGATAACGGCTTATACTTTTTACGTTTATTCTCATCAGTCAAATCAATTGAAACAAAGCAAATTTATTCCTTCAGATGATACTTTCATACTTGCAATAATGAGTTATACATTCTGGTAAGTAAATGAATAACTTCAGTTACCTGTAGTATCAATTAAATGTAAAGACTAGGTTTCTATATCTGGAGAATATCACCCAAACATTTTGTTTCGTCAATTTTCACCAATAATGTGTAACATAACGTTGGCTATGAGAGTGTAAACCTGTCCAATTCTCTAGATTTTATAGACTTCTCGAAAAACACATGCACAGTAATTAAAACTGCGTTTGCAGATAGCAGATATTTGTGGGGACATAATAATCTTATTTTGTTTTTTTGACGGAGCAAGCTGATTTTCAAATATAACGCAGTACTTAGTCATAATCGAAAGAACTGATCAAAAATTTCAGTTTTGGTCAATAGTGTACTTAGCAGGTTTACACTCGTTTACACTCTTAGCCGACGATAAGTGAAATTCACTTCAATATTAAAGTAGTCTTATGACGTTCAGTAGTGTTATTATAGCCACAGATATAGATATATTTTTTGGCTCCTGCACTGGATCCATAATTCAGTGTCTCGGCTAGCCGAAATCTCTTCGGCCCAAAATCAACAATCTGCTTCCGTGTCGTCGATGCAAAAGCTTCCTGGTGTAGCTCCTGAATCAATATTAGATCCATATAAATCTGAAACTCCATTCAGAATTTCAGATAAAAAACCTATAGAAAACATCTACCTATATCTAAATAGGGGTGCAAATAAGGAATACTGGTATTCCATATTTTACACAATATTTATAATAAATTGTTATGCAAAATAATTGACAAATAAATTTGAATTCCCACATTAGGATAAACCTGAACGTGGGATGAAATATCTTCAGCAGTGTTATCGCAATTTAAAACCAGCTTACATGATGAACAATAATTTATTTTCGGTCTCTTCACACATTTGAAAATAACGGTTTGCAATGACAAATTCTAAAATATGTTAGTACCTAAGGAATGGTAGCAAAACATTTAACCAAAACATCCCAAAGAAAAATGATAACTCTCAACGGTTTTGGATCACGTATTTCACAAGTGTCCGAATGACAATTAGAGGGATTCGTTCACCTTGCCAGGGAGTAAGTTTTCGTGCTTCTTGCTAGTTGTCTTCCAATTTATTTACTCATTTACTCATTTGCATTTTCCTCTATTTTGATTATATGAACACAAAGAATCATCAATTAAACTTGAATGTGCAATTATTGAGAAGAGTTTTTCAATAACTTGTGGAATGCTGGGTATAATTTCTAGGCAACAAATGCACTATGGTCCATAACTATATGTGCAAAATATAGGTGGAAATATATGATTGATTTGCAGTCGTTTAATGTGCACATTTCGATATCTGTTGACTAAGGCATAAGATGGACTTTTTTATCTTAGCTTACACGAATTGAAAAATTCTGGTCTATTCAAAAAGACATCTAAGGATGGGGAGGTAATAGAGGAGGTAGAGAAATCAGTTAGTATTGGTATATATTTTTTTTTCGAAGTTTTGGACGTTTGTGCATTGATGGCTACGAGTCATTGAGAGCTATACATATGCAGTGTTTTTTTTAAGGTCCCCCCCATTCATTTTTTGAACAGGTCAATTCAAAAAATTTAAATATGGAATAATTAAATTGATGCATATTTTTGAGTAAAATTGTCAGATGAAAATTTCAAGATGGACACTGGGTGCCATCTGGGAAAAAAAAATAAATTGAAAGAGGGGTCTTGTGACAAATCCTTTTGAAGCTCCTGACGAATGCTTCACAACCCTGGAATTTAAAGTCAATATCTTCACCTACTACAAAATGGCAGAACATTTAATAATTACGTGAATACAAACACATAAATATCAATATTTCTAGAAATAATTGTTTTTCTCTGCCATATGGCAATCCCAACAACCCAATAAGGTTTGATAGGTTATTTTTTGTTTGATAGGTTATTTTTTGTTTGATAAAAAATGTCAGTACGACAACGAACATCATTGTTCAGTTAAAATATTCTCATTTACTTTCGGTTTCACTAGTAGATAGGTACCAGGTGAACTATCTCTAAAATGGTCAATAGAAAGAATTTTTAATAATCGTTCTATCTGTAGAAAATATTCCGTCCATTCCGGAAGAACAGCAAGTTCAAATAATTGATGAGATGATATAGTGACTTCTCAACAATTTCCTCCGTCGCGAATGATTGTGAGGTGGTGTCATTCCACTGTATGGAGACAAAATCAAAATGTCACACCAGTTAACCGAAGATGGCCCTGATTGGAGAAAAGAATTCTGTGAAATTAGGACGGAAACCATTGCAAGGGATCCTACCTATCTCCACAATATTTGTTTCAGTGACGAATGTACATTTTTTCTCAACGGCAATTTCACAGTCAAAATTGCCGTTATTGGAGTGACACCAACCCTCACGTTTTCCGCGAAACTTATACTCAATATCCAGAAAAAATTAACGTTCAGGCAGGAATATTGGGAAACCATATTGCAGGATTCACATTCATTGAACAAAATTCAACAAGGGAACTGTATTTGAATATGCTGGAAACTACTGTTGATCCTCTAATCACCGAAATCGTCGAAGCGAATCCTAATAAATTCGAAATGGATATTGTATTTCAACAGGATGAAGCCCCACCACATTACTCCAGATAAGTAAGGAACTATTTGATGGATAATACTTTCCCTGGTCGTTGGATTGGCCGTTGAGTTCCTACGGAATGGCCAGCTCTCTCACCAGATTTGACACCTTGGCAGAGAGTAATAAATATTTGAAGAAATATTGAAGTTACTGTGTTCGACTTGAAATATCAGATAGACTGTTCTTATGTCAAGAAGTTCAAGGCAACCATTTCAAGCATCTTCTGAACTGAACTCAGCTTATTTCCTCAACTGAACTTCGATGTATTCAGGCAATTATTAAACGTTCCATCACTTTGTAGTAGGTGGAGACGTATTCGTCACGAGTTTCAACTTATTTATTTTTTCCAGATGGCGCCCAGTCGCCATCTTGAAATTTTCATCTGTCAATTTTACTCCATGCATCAAGTTCATTATCCCAAGTTTCAATTTTTGAGTTGACTCGTTCAAAAAATAAAAGGGTGGGGATATTAAAGAAAATCACTGTAGATTCGTTATGTTCGGAGGTCTTCCAAACTGATAACTTTTAGGATTTTTGTTGTTGCGATGAAAAAGAATACTCGAAAAATTCAAACGAATTATACCTAAATTATCAGAATTCACTGCCTCGGGAGGTGCTCCCTGAGGCATACAGTATGCAGAAATTTAAGAGAAACAACAATTCTTACTTATTTTCCTTCGGTTCCCAAGATAATCTCTGAACATTTTTCTTTTCGTAGGAATCAAAAATAAACAAAACATGGGAAGTTTCGTTGGAATCATAAAGAGATCATATTGAAAAGGAATGAAGTGATTAAAATGTTGTTTGAATACTTTATCCTACGGATATGAAAAATTCATACATTGATACACGTACATGACATGCACACTGCACCTATATTGAATGTCAGTATATTATCGATCGTAGATACTACAAAGTAAAACTCTGCTGTTCACCCAACAAGGGATTTCTCCCTCGATAAAAAACATAATTCAATTTGAACGTTTCCTTCCAGTGAGAAATATTCACTAGGCGAGGAGATATGCTGCTATGCGATTCAAAAAAGTGAATCTAACAGGAAATGAAGATCAAACTGTTTTAATATGAAATCAATACTTTCCCTCATTCAGTCTCTTTTTCCCTAAAGAAGTACTTACAGACACCCAAACGCAGCCAACTATAATTACTCGATCTAAACGTAAGTCACAGTTTGCCAGAAATTGCGACGATAACCGTTTGGGAGTTGTCACAATCTGCATACATTCTACCAGACCTTCTCTGTCAGTGAGTGTCCAAATATTATGATTTTTTTCAATGCAGAATACATAGAAGGCATGTATATACTACGGAAATGTAGAATAGTGTGATATGATCATATTTTCCTCCTGTCAATATATATCAACCACTATCTACCTTTGGTACCCCCAACCCATCAATTCCAACGATCTATACCTTTTGCGATAACTAAAGTGATATTGATTCACTATTTCCGTAGTCACTCAAAACATAAGCTGAATCCTCTCGAAATCAGTTTAAATGAATGAATTTTACAAAAACAATTAATTTGAAGGATCAGATTTCTATCACGCTTCAAAGCATTGTCTCATACACAAAAACAATTAATCACTTGTCTATTTTCGTGAACTATGTAACAAACTTAAGCTTTCTCATTTCAAATGGAACTTTAATAATTAATTAAGCGAATTAGAAACTTCCATTATTCGGAATGGAATTTATTTATAAATGCCTTAAAATCATAATCAACTTGGAGCGGTAGACTATCGACTACTGCTTTTAATTAAGTGGTATGGTTACTTTGGGAAATTGAACTGAACTGATGCATTTGGGTATAATAGATAATTATATGGGATGTATTGCTATATGATACAATTAGATTATTAACTTGAGCCACACAGGTATCAACATTCGTGATTATTGATAATTACTGATCAAAGGAAGTAATTAACGATAGAAATCACCTTTGTAATCATCATTTCCTTATTATTTATTATAGTATCTATATTTTTCCTATACCGGGTAGCTACGGAAGTATTGCCTACGGAATATCTCAGTTATTGTATGAAGTAGGTTTGTGAAATTTGGAGCGTCGATATAATGACATAAGAGCTAGAATTTGAGCATATTGACATGTCGAAGTTAACTTCCGGTCTGACCGGAAGTAACATCAACTTTCTTATTTTAAATGTAAACCCGATTTTTTTTTCTTTTCGCTTTATTCAGCATTCAATTCCCTTTCTAATGACATATCACAAGTTGGAATCTAACCAGAAACTAGATCAGAAAAGAATTATTATTGAAATTCACCGAGTAGGCCGTGGAAGCAAAATGAAAGCCAAAAATTGAAAAGTTGGCTATGGAAACCATACGTCACTTGATAACAGTTGCTACTACTGTGATATTTTATTTTCATTCGTCGGCGTTATAAAAAGCCGCCAAAAAAAATATTGGAAAAATTGGGAAAAAAACAATACTCTGTAGGTCCATAACTTAAATAGGAACATACAACTTTTTCTTGCCTGTACTATTCAGCATAACCATTCCTTTCTAATGATATAATAAAAAGTAATTTTTTGAAATGAAATACCAAAAAATCCCATTATTATTATTCAAATAACAAAAAAACAGATTTATCGAAAAAAAAAAATTCAAATTGATAGGATTGAAGATAAATTAAATTCAAAACAAATGTTCGAAATGCATTCCCTCAGCGTCAATACATTTATTGACTCTGGTGATATTTTCATGTAAAACGTTTCTCAACATTTGGGGCGTGATATCTTGGAAAGCTCTACGAATTTTTTCTTCTAGCTCATGTAGAGTTGTAGGCTGTGTGGAATACACCCTATTTTTAAGATGCCCCCATAGAAAAAAGTCGCACGGAGTAAGATCAGGTGACCTTGGTGGCCACCTGACTGGACCATGGGTTGTTATAAGTCTCTCTTGAAAGCGATTTTGAAGATAATTTCTCGCTATTCTTGAATTATGCGGAGGGGCGCCATCTTGCTGGAAGTACATTCTCTCAGTTAGTTCCGCTGGTAGGTTGTTAATGAATTCCGAAATTTCATTCGTTAAAAAATTAAAGTATCTCTCTCCGGTTAGTTGGCCTTGAAAAATAATGGGGCCAACAATATAAGTTCCAACTAATCCTGCCCAAACATTCACACCAAATCTCTCCTGGAAGCCACCTTGTCGAAACCGGTGCTCGTTTTCTATCGCCCAGTACCTGAAACAAAAGACCGTTCACACTTTTAGCACTTTACACTTCAACTATCGACAATAATCCAAATAAAGTACAGTACCTACCTTGTATTATTCCTGTTAAATAATCCATTGTTGGTAAATCTTGACTCGTCCGTAAACAAGATATAATAGTTAAATAGGTGATTCTCAGCATTTTGTCGAAGAAACCAATTACAATATTCCAGGCGCCTTTCACCGTCATTTTCATACAAATGTTGATGCAACTGATACTTGAAGGATTTAAATCGATGTTTTTTCAAAATTTCTTACTTATAGCTAATCCGGCGCCAGTCTGCCTTGAGGAAATTTGCTATCATACTGTACTAAAGCTAACACATCAATTTCAGTTTCCTCATTAATAACAATTGCTTCTTGGTCTTCGTGAACATCAGGCTCAGTTCTTAATTTTTCTTCAAGCCACTGGAAATACCTTCTTGACGGTTGCTGCCTCCCTGGATATCGCTCTAAATACAATCGTTCAGCGGCATAAGAATTTTTTAAACATTCATCATAAATGAGAAGCATGTCAATTTGTTCGGTTCGTGAATAACGGGGCATTTTTTGAATATTCCACTAACTGATTTCGATTTCCAAACCCTTTTAAAATGGCAGAATCAAAAACACTACTTCGAACGTCAAAATAATATGGATAGCAGCGTTCGTGAGAGCTCTCGTTTCTTTTTTGTTTCATTCCAAAATACATCTTAATCAGCCTACTTGTTAATATTTTGGTTCAAATGATTATTGCAATGGAATGATTATTCTGAATAGCACAAACATCGTCCATAGGTAGATATTAGAATATCTATGGACGATGGCACAGACCAAGTACGTTTATGTTCCTATTTAACCTAGACCCTACAGGATATAATTTATCATTCCACATTATTTTTAATGTTATTTTTGCGTATGGCGATAATCTGTTTTGTTATTTGAAGAATAACAATTGGATTTTTTGGTATTTTATTTCAAAAAATTACTTTCTATTATATCATTAGAAAGGAATGGTTATGCTGAATAGTACAGGCAAGAAAAAGTTGTATGTTCCTATTTAAGTTATGGACCTACAGAGTATTGTTTTTTTCCCAATTTTTCCAATATTTTTTTTGGCGGCTTTTTATAACGCCGACGAATGAAAATAAAATATCACAGTAGTAGCAACTGTTATCAAGTGACGTATGGTTTCCATAGCCAACTTTTCAATTTTTGGCTTTCATTTTGCTTCCACGGCCTACTCGGTGAATTTCAATAATAATTTTTTTCTGATCTAGTTTCTGGTTAGATTCCAACTTGTGATATGTCATTAGAAAGGGAATTGAATGCTGAATAAAGCGAAAAGAAAAAAAAAATCGGGTTTCCATTTAAAATAAGAAAGTTGATGTTACTTCCGGTCAGACCGGAAGTTAACTTCGACATGTCAATATGCTCAAATTCTAGCTCTTATGTCATTATATCGACGCTCCAAATTTCACAAACCTACTTCATACAATAACTGAGATATTCCGTAGGCAATACATCCGTAGTCACCCGGTATATAGGTATATGTTATTTTAATCGTGCATACAGTTGAGGAAATCCTGAAAGGAAGATATTTTCGTATGAAACACTTTCTGTGACCCACAAAGTAGGCCATTTTTTTTAAATATAGAACCTAAAAATAGAATAGAACAAATTTATTATTCTTGTATTTTTTCAAAGTTATTTTTGGTAATGTGGTCGTGACTTTTTAAAGGTGAGTATCAGTACATGTTTGAGATATGAAAAACGGATATATTGAATACAATTTAATTATATTTACTATATTTGCAAAAACTCATGTTTTAGGTTTTATATTGCTTTAAGCCATAGACACAATGGAAGTTTTATGTGATAAATTTTAAGTTTTGTGATTTTAGATATCAATTTTTAAAATAAAACAGCATGCAAAACAGAATTGAACAATGAAGGTTGAATTCTACAAACAAGATTGTTTGTGTGGCGTGATCAGAATAATATTGGCAATGATACTTTCATGTAAAAAGGAAATCTAAAATTATAAAAATTAAAACCAAGAACATGAAACTTCCATTGTTTTTCAGATTTTACATGCTTTTTCAATCGGTCACGAAACTTATTTTCGGAATCTCCTTGCGGAATCTGTGAAACTGGACTTCCTGATGGTATCATGAGAAATATCGTCGTTCAATCCAGCTGTTCTGAAATAGTTTCCTGGTCAGTTGTGCATAATGGGAGGAAGTTCATGTTGCTGAAACAATGTGTCTTTAGGGCTCACTCTCAATATTACCCGCTCGACTAGAAATTTTTGCGATTTACGAGGTCATTGAAACCAGAGTGAATATCTGAAGACACCCTTTTTTGTTTTGGGAACAAGTTGCACGAGATGCAAACAATCGATCTCTGTTCGTCCTTGTCTATCATGATTTCATGAAACTGCAATTTTCTGCCAACGTTATAGTCGTTCATCTCGTCGACCAATTTCACAGTCATCTCGTTAATCAGCTAGATAGGTGAACAGAATACTTTCACCATCGTTTCATTTCTATCAGAAGTATATAAAACTCAGAGGTGCGCCTCGAAAAAATCTTTTCTTCGCTTTCAGTATTGTCATAGCCTATCATTAATTAATGCTAGTTGAGTGGAATAATTGAAACATCTGCCATTAATATATCCTTTCGGTTATTTTTTTATAATTGATTTTGGATCAGTACATCTAGAAACATTATTCTTGAAGTGAATCAAAATACTGATTGGATTAAATGTTGACGGAATTCCTTTTTTAGTTGGTTTTCTAGGTGATTTATTTAGACTTCTACACTTGGATAGCTTTCCTTTAATTTCATTTTCAGACCGAGGAAACTTGAAACATACAAAAAACCATATCAAGTGATTGATACAACTTTTCCCTATTACCACAACCAATATTTCCATTCGTTTCAATACAGATTATACCGGCACTTTTGTGATGATAATATAGAGATGAAATTGTGTCACCTTTTTTGATTGGTTGAAATGTTTTTATTGATGATCAAAAATATCAAGTTTTCGTATGTAATACAAGTGTATGAATATCGTAGTGACGCTTAATTTTGTTTTTCTACATTCATGCAAAAAGCAAATCTTTATTGAACTGTATTCAGTGGAAAAAGAAGCTCTTTATTGCACTAGTGCAATAAAGTTTTTATTGCACTCATCTGTCATTCTACTTCAACGTGCTGTCATTATGATAAACATAAACGTTCAAACACACTACATATTTAGCAGATATTCTGTGAAATAGGCCATACGTTTTAAACAGCTGCATATTTTATATTTTTTTTTGTATTAATGTTAGCAGTCAGAGTTGAACAAACAATGCCTTCCCGAAAATAACTCTATAATCAAAACCGATCCGCTATGTTCTAAACCGTCTACCTGCATAGAGCAAACTGCCTGTACTATGACCACACCTCGTGATAACATACGCGCTCATGGCTACTATGATTTCGATTTTTATAATGCAACTGTGGTTATATAAACGTCAGTCAAAATTTAATTCTGACAATTACAGAACTGAAAGTTTTAAAATGAGTAATATTAGTGGAAAACTAGATGATGGTGATGAAATCGATAGTAATAATTATTTATTTAAATTGCGTATTTCATTTTCCTTCACCTAGTGCCGCACCTAAATAAATAAATTTGTGCTTTTTGCATGAAGTAGAAAAAATATTGTATGCAACTCGTGCAAAAAATGTTTATTGCACTCGACGTGTTGTCCAACTCGGCCTGACGGCCTCGTCGGACAATTTCACGTCGAGTGCAATAAACACTTACTTTTTGCACTTGTTGCATGAATAACTATTTGTTGCTTTTGTTCACTGACGCAAAAGCCCACTACTTAATTCTAACAGAACATTGATCCCGCATTTAGGATCTGAAATAACAAAATAAACTAACAAAACAGCATTTTCAATTCAGATTGCATGCAGCTGTCTTGTCATTTTAAACTTTCCGCTATATTACAGTGACCAATCACACAGCGCGTCTTTCGTGCACTTTGCTTTTATTTTATCCCACATACTCAACGTTGTTCTGTTACGAAAAATTGGAAAATTTTCTCAGGTTATGCTCTCAGAATAATTATGACTGATTTTGGTTTTAGTGATTATATTAATCAACATGTATCAAAAGTTCGTCGAAAATTGTGAAGTTCATAGGATTTGAAAGTAAGTACTTGTCACGGTTTTTGTCGAAATTCGGTGTTGTTTCATTAAAGCTTGCTTTATGGTTAGTTTGTTTTATAAAATAACCAATTAGAAAGCTATCTACACAATTGAAAGCACATCATGTGGGTTAACAATAGCACTATACAATCGAAAACATGATATTTTCAATAATCAATGCAAACATTTTAACCAATCAAAAAACTCTCATTATATCTAGCATGAGTGTCGGGTGGTTTCCAAGCAACATAATTTGTTTCTCAAAATCGAGGGAATTTGTTTCATATAATTATTGATACACTTTTGAACTGCAATGAGAGTTTAAAAATTCTATAAAATACCAAACGAATAATTTTTTGTGGATGCTGAATTCATCTACGTGCGTTCTGTAGCAACTACTATTTTTTATTACTAAATAGAGCAAATAAGTTGCATATTATTGGAAAGGTTTCTTTTCGTTTCACGTATCCATGTAATTATTTTTTTAATATGTGAACTCAAGTATACAAAAAATTGGCTACCAAATTTTTAATCAGCGAACAAATTTTCGAATAATCTTCAAATTTACTAAACGAATGCCTTGCGTTACGAAGACTGCATCCTTTCTTGTTTCTGATATACTTACAATTTATGAAGGTACTAACCTAAGTATTTAATATTTTGTGTGCATGTCTTGATAAGTGGTTGTCATTATGACACAATCTGTTCATCTACGAAAGATTAATTTGTAAAAATCATTCACTCGTGTAGCACTTACTTCACAATAGAAGATCCTAAAAATGGTAAGTTTGTCGAAGAAATAATAGAAATTGTAAAAGTCTATTATAGAAGTTTTGAATCGACGGAACCAATACTTGAGAAAGTCCATGTTAACGTTTATAATGAAACTATAATGTTAACTTTTACAAATTCTTTGTCAACTTCTGACTGGAAAATCCATTGTAAGATGAATCAATTGTCGTGGGCAATGAATATTAAGGAGTTATTATAAACGCTCTTAGACAAATAATGAATCTACGAAAGCTACATAAATCAGTAAACAATTCATTCATTACTTTGGCAGTAATGAAGTAGAGTGATCAGTTCAAAACCAATCAAGTAAAGTTGCTGTTTTGGTTCGTTTACTGATGGATGACTGGCAATCTATCAGGACGATGACTCGAGTGAAATCACAGAAATTCCATTCCTGCAAAATAAGGCTAATTCAAGAGTTAAATGAAGATAATCCTAATCGTACGGATTGCCGATTACTCACACGTAAACAGTTCGCGAGAGTAAGTAAAGGATTTGAGAAAAGGTGTATAGCATTGCCACCACCAACCTCCATGCAAACTATTATAGTTTGTTTTTACTCAATCACCCGAATAATACAATAAATACATGGTTAGGATAGGCTGGTAAAGGAACGAGTTCTATAAATGCCACAGCTATACGTATGTTAGGATGAAAAGCTTAAGCTGTCACAGCCGCCACCTAACTTTTTTTCTAAGAAATATTGTTGTAAATAGGATACTGATATTGGATATGTGATAATATTGACTCAAGAAAGTTTTTTTAGTAGAAATAAGGGCAAATTACTGACTTTAAAGTTATATTTTGACAACTTCAGAAAAAGTAAAAATCTAATTTCAAAGTCAGTAATTTACCCTTATTTCTACTAAAAAGACCTTTCTTGAGTCCATATTATCACATATCTAATATCAGTATCCTATTTACAACATTTGGCGATCGTGACAGGACTCAACTAGCAGATGGATAATTTGAACAGACTGAAGAAAGAGCGGGACCAGCTCAGACGAAACTTCAATAAGACTTGTGAAAAATTAAATTCATTATTGAGAGACAAACACGCTGGAAAGGAAGATATCACAACTGCTTTGAATAAGCTAGAGGACAAGGGTGACCGTCTTTTTACCCTAGATGAAAAAGTAAACGATTCAATAATTTTGGTCGACGTTCCAGACGATGAATTTGTTGAAGAGTGTGATTCAGTTGAGGCTTTCAGAGAAAAACTTATTCATTACAAATCTAAAAGCTATTATTTCCTGAAAGAGTCCAAAACAGCCGCCGTCTCTACTGCCAGTTCTTCAGTAGGGGTCAACACAAAGATGAACTTTAGACTACCACAACTCGAATTGAAGAAGTTTGATGGTGACGTTAAAAATTGTATTGGTTTTTGGGGTCAGTTTAGGAAAATTGATGAAGATCGGGATATCGACGAAGAAGATGTTTCAATACTTGGTACAAGCCACTGTAGTCGGGAGTGCAACACGGGAATTGGTTGAGAGTTTTCCGCCATTTGGATATGTGATAATATTGACTCAAAATCTGTTTATAAAAATGTTCATAACAACGGAATCATATTTTTTTAATGTATATATAGGATGATTAGGAAATGAAACAACTTTACTCAACAAATACATTCGAATGCTGTAAACGCTGTAATTTATTTATTTTCAATAAATTCCGAATTATGTACAAGGAGTTTGGACATTTCACTTTCTAAGGCCCAAAAATTACCAACTTATCAAATTAAGTTGCATAAATATCACAATTTTATAGCTTCCTAATATCTAACATCTCTTTTTTTTTCATTTTCTAACTTTAACACTATAATTTATCATCCTATATTTCACCCAAATGATATAAATAGAGAGACAAAGGAACTATTTTTACCATCTTCGAAACGGGATGAAATTGAAAACCCTATAATTTCACAAATAATATACAGGGGTGTATTATCTAATTTTTTTACTGATACATAGGGATGTATTATTATATTATATTCAACCCATCTGAGCTGACTGGAATGAATATTTCCCAATTAATAATTTTTAATGTCTACATAATTGCGAAAAGGTTGATTAACTTTTGAAATATCGCAATCTTTCAATTCTCTTATTTTCTAACTCCAACAAAATGACCAATAAATGCAAGGAGGGGATGTACTCACACTGGAAGAAAAATCGTCTGAAAAAATATTTGTAACGGTAGTGTTCAAAACTTGATGCGACCGACAGCTTTGACATTTCTCAATTTTTTGCCCTCTGAGTTTTCAACTTCAGTACAAATATCGGAAATAGTGCTAAAGGAATGAAATAGAAGATAAACTTTGGAATATCGCAATTTTTCGATTCTCTCTCTTTCTAACTCCAGCACAATGACCAATAAAAGTAAGAAGGGGGTGTATTCATCAGTACTCAACCTATGTGATCTGAGCAGGAAGGAAAATTGATATTTAGCTGTCTTCAAAACATGATGCAACCGAGAGCAAAGACATTTCTCAATTTGTTCGCCCTCGTGATTTTATAACTCCAGCTTGATCATCGGAAATAGTGATATAGGGGTGTATTACATTATAATCAAGCCATCTGAGTTAACTGGGATGAACATTTCCCTGATATAAATTTAAATTTTCTACGTAATACGAAAAGGTTGATTAACTTTGAATTTTCGTAATCTTTCGATTCTCTTATTGTCTTACTCCAGCACATTTACTGATAAATGCAAGGAGCGGATGTATTCATCATTACTCCACCTATCTGAGCAGGAAGGAAAATCAGCTGAAAAAATATTTATGATGGTGTTCAACAGTTGACCGAGAGCATTTAAATTTCTCAATTTTTTGCCCTCTGATTTAATATCTCCAGCACAATCATCGAACATCGTGTACCATCTGAGCAGACCGGGTTGATATTTTCCCTGTTATTAATTTTTGTCAGCTTAACATACGTTATAGCTAACAGATGGGAAAATACATTGAATAGCACTCCGCGCAAAGTTTGTTAGCCTGTCAAGGCGTTGGACAGGGGTTGACTTTAATAGAAATATTCAATAACTTTCTCAATAAAAGAGTTAATACGACGTTTTCTCTCCACAACCGATAACTGATCGAAAAATACATCGCACAGTAACCATCTTATACTTTTCATGTCGCTGAAAGAGTGGGAGATGATTTATCTGAAAAAAAATCAAGTAACTTCTCCAAATGAAAACTAATCGTGTCTAATGTCGTTAAATGGACGGAAGAGAGATTATTCTGTATAAAACATTGAATAACTTTCCCAAATGAAACAGTACCTCTTTCTGTATCCGATGAAAAACCCATTGAATGACACCCAACTCGTAGTTATACAGGTCGTCATAAGGTTAGAAGGTTGATAATCATGAATAACATACTTCTTTGGAGTGTGCTAGTTGATCAGAAAATGCATTGGATAATAGCGCCCATTCCTTAGTTTTCCAGGCCGTGAAGAGGTTAAGAGCAGAGAGCGATTAAAAAGTTCAATTACGAATGTAATTTTTTCTACCTATCAACCGGTTACCCGACATATCCGCTACGTCTTTTATTCAAAATTAACCCCCCCGATAACTTCAAAAACAACGAGTTGGGTAGGTATCAATCAATGTAAAGAATTTTTTCATCAATTAACAGATTTCATAGTCATACTACTTTATTAGCGATAGTTGTCAAATATCTTATTCAAAATTAACACTTCTTACGCCCCTTCAGCGGCCTTTTGTTCAAGTGCCATTTTGTCAGCCGTGAATGTTATTAGATATTGTATTAGAAATAATCCCCTTCTATCATTCTGACGACAAAGAGCAGAATGCAATACTTGAAGTTTGACGGTTACAGGTCTGTTGTAGAACTCCCGTACTGTGTATTACGATCGTAAGACACTAGACACTAGCGTTCAGTTGACCTCATAAAAGTTATTACTTTATTTATAACATGCCAGCTGTGGACAAATAAACGAACATTGTGTAATACGAGGGCCGGCTGAAAAGTAATCGGCTTAGATAAGAAAATACAACTTTTTCCGGCAGTAAGTAATTTACTGACCAGTTAGTAGTCACTTTTACATTTTACCTAAGTATATAATATAAAATCATTAAATTTGGTTATTGCATGGATCGTACCGCATTTTTTTCTCTGTAACGATGTTTTCAACTATTCGTCAGTAGACTATGAACAATGATTTAAGATATTATGTTTTTTGATTTTAGATTTGAAACAGTTCATATTCAGAGTCCTGTACTTTTGAAGTGGGAAGTTGTATAGTTTGACATCCAACGAGTTTTTTTGTGACTTGTTTAGTCTGAGACGCGAAGGTCTCAAGTGGTTTGATCCCCAAGTCTGATACTCGTTTGTTCTTATGTATCTCTAACACTCTGGCATATATAAATAGAGAAGGAACAGGCAAAATGGATAGATCTCTGAAAATTGATTGACATAGTGATATCTGTAACCAGCACTTGTAATAGAGAGATATTGCAGTTCATACTAATGTCAGGCAGAAATAAAGTTGTTCTTATTTTGACATATACGCACGCGCAATGTGAATCTGGGATAAGGGCAACTTCATTGAAATACTGCCTGTCTTGATTAGAGGACGGTTAAGGCCATGGGTGGGATTCCGTGTACCATCGCTTCGAAGCGACACTCCCAGCGACAGTACAATGACAGGCATGGATGATATCGCTCCCGCCAGAGAGCGCTATTGTGAGTGGAGGTCATGAGTGACATGCAGTAATAACAAGTAATAATATACATTAACACTTTCATTAGTTGCTGTTATGGATAAATACGGCCCTATAAGTGTAAAAAGCCTCATTTATGAATTGAAAAAAAGAAAAGCACAAACTTCTAGCCGTTAAGAACAGTTGATACAAAATTGAGTGGATGGAATCAGTGCATAAACGTCAGTGTGTAGGTTAACTTGTCTATATTTGGTGAAATTTATTTACTGGCTATAAATCTAATTCTTTCAGATTACTCGATTATGATAGGAATAAACTTTTCATGACCGTTATGCACTTATCAACTACTCCAATCTGACCTCCACTAACAATTGCGCCATCTACGTTAAACTTGTCAGAATACATGCCATTACTTGTCTACTATCGCTTCAGTCGGTATTCCGTGTACCTTTCGAAGTATCGGTTTCGAATCGGAAGAAATCGTGATTATATGAGTCGTGCTGAAAACATTGAGCACATTTTAGGAATTTCGTGTTTTCAACTATATATTATTTGTTTATACTGGGGTTTTCTGGTTTATCTTATATTATAATATTATAAAGTCATATTTACAGTACCTACACACATTTTTCATACATAATCTTTGAATTTGTGCTATACTAATGTCACAGTTTATAGCTAAAATCATTTAGCTATAAACTGATGTTGTCATATTATTATGTTATTAACACACCTAACAGAAATGCTGCGTGTAAACATTTTACTTGCGTGAGAAAAGAGAGCAATTTCGAAACTTCAACATGAAAAGAAGGGTGATAAAAAGTTTGGCAGTAGGTATAGATAGTCAATTATAAAGTAAATATATTGAGCTTTATCTTATTCATGCTGCCATCGGAAATGTAGTAGATAGCTGTTTCTAATGAGTCAAATGATATGAGATCATACATTTCATTCCATAACATTCTATAATATATTGTGGAAACAACTTATGGAATAGGTATAATTATCTCAGGTGATAGGTAGTCCTACCCGAAAAAAAATATGAGAACAGCTCGGACATGCGGAACATCTCAATTTTTGTTTTTGATTTGACGTTACTTGAACTACAATTCAAATATACACACTTGACATTTTTATAGCGTTTCATATAAAATAACAGGCATCATCAGTGACAACAATTTTAAACGTTATAAAAATGCCTAGTGTGATATACCAATGAATTGTGATTTTATCGCTCTATCAATATTTGTGATGAAATAGACAGGTCCGTATTCGAAAAAATAGTTGATGATGGCGGTGTTGACACGAAACGTTTGATTAAAAATGTATCGTTACATTTTGAATACAATGAAACTTTCCTTTTTCATTATTTTATATTTTCTGAAATATCAATTCTATTCGCAAAAAACCGAAAACAGCATTTTCAGTTTTCCCTGTATGAGTTGGGAAGTGCGAGAATCCCCGTAAATTTTCTATGACCAATTTACTGCTCATCACAATAGTAACCCTTTTCCCCATTCAATCGTCTTTGTATCTATTACGGTTTAGAATATAGCAATGTTACCACATGATAAAAGAAACGGTCTGTATAATATGTGGACTCATTTTATTTCTTTCATCTTTATTCTCTTTATTTGGCATTCAGATACATGCGTGCCCATGAAGGGTTTTTGAAGCACGGGCGATTTAAACGCCTTTTTCTCACGTTTCTATCACAAAAACATATTTTATTTGAAGTGATGCTATTGGAGTGTTTCAAATGGTCCCTATTTATTTTTTACTGTATCTTTTAATCTCATGCAGAATGGGCACACATGAATCTGAATCGGCCTTAAAAGGCAGTGAAAAATGCATAGGGATTATTTGAAAAAGTCAAATAGCATTATTCCAGCATAGACAAAATGATTACAGAACCAAATAAAATATGTAAATGTGAAAAAAACGTGAGTAAAAGGCGTTTAAAAAATCCGTGCTTCAGAAATGCATGTATCTGAATCGGTCTTTTAGTAAGCAATTACTAACAAATTGACAATCTTGCCATAATCGTCAAACAAAGCAAAAAACATCACTAAAAACTCAAGAATGGTTAAAATAATTGGAGTTATGTGGTTCTGTCACTGTGTTCTGTGGTATGTCACTGTATTTTGTGGACAAAATCATTCGTTCTCTTTCTAAGCGATAGCCTCCTTGTCACTATAGAATTCTATAATTTATTACTATTGTCGCTTTATTTGGTATTCCGTGTGACTTTATGAAAGTCTCGCTTTCACATCGCTTCGCGCTCGGGAAAGATCGTAGTTATTGATCACATTCTAAAAACATCAAAGAATTTTGGTAATTTTCGATATTATCATGTTGGCTTTCTAAATTTGTATTTTAATCATTTTTCAGTATTTTATAACCATGAAATTTAAATCAATATTTTTTCTAAAAAGTATTGATGAAAACCGTATAATATGGTATAAATGGAAGAGATAAAAGAAATCTACAGTGAACGTCGAATCTCTGGAACTTGTTTGCTTACAACCTTCAGATGGATATATCATTGATGAAGTATAGTAGCAACCTACAACCAAATCCTTTAAAAGATGATCCACTGTAATTGACAGTATGTATCACAGGATAATATTGTCGAAGAATGATTGAGTATTATTATCAACAATACCCAATATAGGACAGATATATTACACCATCCTACCTGCAGACCCCGGACCTCTACCTACGAGTTTCATAATAGATCTTGTCGTAGTAACAAGTGAACAGAGAACATCAGAACATACCAGTTTAGGATTTAGTTATCAATGAATGTTTTTTTAGCGTAACTATATGAACTTTTACAAGGGTGGCTCTTGAAACCGATTTAAAAAAAGTGTTCGATACAGGTTCATAAAACTAGTTGAACATCAGTTTCTAATGTATATAGAAAATGTTTACTTTGCATGTAATATTGTTTTAATGAATCTATAAATGGAATATTGTCATTTGTAGAGAGTACAACTTCATATTAGATTTTTATTATAATCATAATAATGTAGATTTGCAAAATCTCTCACGATTGAGAAAAACTAGGTAGTATTAACCTGTTAATAAACACTAGATAGTTTTTTTAAACTATTTTGTCGCTGTATGATTTCCATTGGCAGTAATCTAGTTTTGATCCCTTGTCCAAATAGGTATTTATTATAATTTTTATATTGGAATGGAGAATGCATAAGATGTGTCGATGAATTCTTGGTTATAATTTCTCTAGTATTTATTATACCCTTCCTCATGACCATAACCAATTATTCTTGCTGTTCCGTCACAACTAGAAAAATGAGACTGGCCAACAGTTATTATATTTAATGAAATAGTTCATAATACATGAATAAACTCAATTCCTTGATTGCTTGATCAATTGGTAATTTTAGTGTTGATTGAATTCATGTTGAATTCATGTCGTTGAATCAAGCTTGAGTGTTTCATCTGCTGTGATAATTTTTTATTTAAAAGTAGGTAATTGTTCATGTGGGTAGGTATTTAGTTTGAGTAATTCTTTTAGATACGAGTTTGTATTATTTGAAAGTTTTACGATAAAACTTTTACCGTTTACTAAATTGAATAAAAACAAATACCTAAATGGAAAAATTTATCGAATCACTTCGAATAAGCATATATTATTATTTGCTTCAATGTTATTCGTCAAAAATCAATTTTGCTTCATAAAAAGTTAGCAGACGAGACACTTATCAACGTCAGTCAATCGAATTTCGAAATTTTCTGGATAAACCACATGAAATATCATTCTCTCTCTTTCTGAACGATAATTTCCTTGTCTTCTCGACACCTTCTTAGGTGTCGCTTCAAAAAGCGAGAATCGTCCGAAGCAAGTGTAGAAAAAGTACAAACAGAATACCACTTTCGTCAACTGTAGCTATTAATTGTAGAATTCTATTGTTAAAGAGTCAAGATGGCAGTCCAAATGCTGTCAAATATCCGCCAGCAAAACTGTAGCTAACTATACACACGTAATGCCGTTTACGTCAAATCGTAGCGATATGTAGAATACTGTGGTACACGGAATCCCACTGCAGGATTTAAGGTTCCTTTATTTTCACTTCGGGTGAGATCGTGGTCATCGTGGACACGACATAACTCATTCCTGATAATTATATGATTTTTTCCCTTTGGCCCTTTGAGCATTCTATCTTTACAATAATTGTATCATCGTATAAAATCAATTACATAGAAAGAAAAATCTGAGAAACTAAATTTCATTTATAGCTTGTGATAAGGGACGAACAGACAAAACTGCCATATCTCTGTTTTTAATCACAGAATAGTGCCAGTCGCTATTAAAATAAAGTTGCCTTCAATACTAGCTGGCGTTATTGCAATATCTCTCTAATAACTCTAACGGCTCTTTTCAGCATTTTGAAAACCCTACTGGTGTAACAAGAGTTACTTACCCCATACAAGAATGCTGTAATTCGTGTCAGTCCGTAGATACTTTAAAGCACAAATGTATACGTTGACGCATGCACTCTTGCATAAAATTCAACTCGGTTCATTATTTTAATTGATATACGAAAAAATTAAAACTATAGAACATTCAAATACGCACTTGATACACTTTTTCAATAACTGTCGTACAGAGCTTTTTTGTACTCACATGTTTTGTTCAACTCGGCTGTGCCTCATTGATCAAAGTTTATTCATACAAAAAAGTCCTACTTCAAGAAATTGTGTCATGAATAACTATATCATACTTCAGTAGGACAGTGTTGTTATTTTTTGTCAGCGATGATATTATTCAGTAAGTAAGAATTAAGTACATTGTAACCATTTGATGATCTGTGTCATTTTGGTGAAAAAATTGCCATCATATTTGCCCACTTCATTAAAATTTGAATACAAAGGCCCGAATATTTGCATATTCGATTGAGAACATGGCACGCCATTACACAATGTTCGACGAAATTGACATCAGGGAAAACGTCATTATTATGCTGCATACATCACTAATCACACTTGTTACACAGGATGTTTGGTCGATAAATAAGAAATATTCAATGGCAATTATCCAATATTTTTTAAGGTCGTCTCCATTTATGTATTCAGAGAGAAGGATAGTTGTCCGGTTAATGATATCTTGGTGCAATACGATACAAATTCAATTGGTTGCGTGTTGTTATTATTCTGTCGTACTTTATAAAATGTAATCTGACAAAAACCGTTTCATTCCTGATGGGAAATTTCTCCCAAAAATTCATATTAACGTGAAATGTCAAAAATGATTGATTTTGTGTTCGAGGGGGCATTATTTGTGCTATAAAGAAACATTATGCAGTCGAGCTTTTCTACTTCAGCTCCATCTACTCGAAAGTTCCATATGGCACATTGGATCAGACGATCACCCTCAAAGTAAATGTCTCTCAGAGGCCTTTTCAGTACCCTAATCCTTTTTTAAATTTTTTTTGGGCAGACTTTCTCGCCTCCCTGTGTACCCAAAAATCATTTACTTATAACGTTCATATTCTGAGTTTCAGTAGCGCTCTGCCGTCACCACTTTCAGCTGGTTTAGGCGTATTTTGATCTAAAAATAATTCAAAAATAAATTTAAGAGAAACTGTCGAGGGCGCAGGAAATTCAAGCTAGTGTTAAGTGTATCTATAATTAGGAGCTACAATGAGAGGAAGTGCATTTTCGATAGGGTGCCAGGCATAGAGGTAGATATAAATAAAGTAGTATGTGACTGTCGTTTCAGTACCAATGGCGTTCGAAAAATAACCCTTATCGAAGTTCGCTCATAAAATTCAATTAGTAGAAAAGCTCTAGCATTCTCAATCCCTTAAAAATTAATAATTTTACACAACTCAATAAATTATACTCTGCGTTTTATACACGAGAATGAAGAACCTAAATTCTAGATCTCTATTCTCGTCTACCAATTACTATTGGGAAATCAGTAATAATTCTCCCTCATAAACACTCATAGAGTGTACCCAAAGGCATATCTTGTGCTGGTAGAGAACGGCTATTATTATTTGTCGTGGCGCTCCGGGCGACTTACTGATTTTTGGTGGCGTATTCACTTTTCAGCTGCGGGAAAACCTGGAAAACCTATACAGCACCACCCCAGGTGGTCGACGCGCACTTCAAGCAAGCACCAGACGTGGGCATTGGCATCTAGACAAATTACATTGCCTTTCGACTTCTATGGAATAGAGAAAAATTATATAAAATAGGTGACAAATAGATTAATATAATTCACTTGAGTCAGTGTTAGATGAAAAAGTTACTTATGATTCTAGAGTTGCCATGACCAAAATACAAATCAGTACTTCAATAAATTGAGCTGATGAATCGACTCATATAAAGAATCCTAATGTTTTTTTTTGACCAGGTAGGTAAACTTGAAATTGAATGTGTTATTTATTGTACTTAGTAAAAAATAGTTTCTCAAGTTCAGAATGCATCAAACGTTATTCATATTCACAGAGCAAAACAAAGTTATTTTGATTGAAAGTTTTTTGTAAAGGAAATTTGTATATTTACATGGTGGACATAATAGCTGTTTGTGTATTATTCAAGACCCTTTTTTATCAGCAATGAAAATTCCCCCGGTTGTTCAAATCATCTTGGTGCACAGTCAATTAGTATATTTCATAAAAAGCATACAAACATGATTCGTTTATCTAATATTGCAATGAAACAACCGTAAAATTCTGTTTGGGAATATTTTTTCATTCTGGTGACCAATCAATTGATTAATGTGATATACTGAAGCTGATGGATTTAACCCCCTTTTAATTGGGAATATGAACGATGCCATTTTAATCGATGAAAAAACAGTGGACCAGCGAAGGTTTTAATATTTAATCCTATTAAATTTTCAGCTTGTCATCACAGTGATGTTAATTGATATTTGGGATTGGATGATCTTCGATGATACCGTGTTGTCAGATAGGTTGATATTTGTTAATATTCTGAATCAAACCATCATAACATTTAAACTTTGAAAATGATAAAATTGATAGAAACGTAACAAATCGCTTTCTTAATAATAATAGATAGCCTATCAGTGGCAACAACTTGAATGTTGGTTAATACTGACATAACTTTGCTAATGACAAACAATTAAACAAATATTCACCTTTACAATTCCTGTTCACTCTCAGACAAACTTCGCAGACTAAACCGAAAACCTCAATGTTTTCGAACTTTTTCGAGGTGTTTGACAGTTGAACAAACATAATTCACTTTTGCCATATTATCATGTGATAATACTAACTACCCAGGGAAAGTTCAAAATGAACATTTTTATTAGGAAACATGCGCTTTCCTAATAAAATTTAGTAAAAATTTGTTACTTAAAAAATGTTGATGATGAGGTAGTTAGTTGGGTATCAGGTTGATATCATTTTCAGATGAAGAGTAATTTTTATGAGTCTTCCTGAGGGGCCGTGGACAAACATTTTGGAATTTCCATAAATGTTTAAGTAAAGATGGTATTCTGAAACACAAGAAGTCTGCAGAAGGTATACGGTTAAAAATTCACCTTCTTGGGTGCCGTATGTTGATATGATTTTAAATATTTACTTATAATGATATATCAAATTTTCATGCACTATGCAGTTCAACGCGACACTACAATAAATGTGAATTCACACTGGAAACGCTTGATGGAGTAGGAACACCAAACTATCTGATTTCAGGATATATGGAGGGAAAACTGGTAAAATAGCACGTGAGAAGTAACTGCGTCGTACCGGTAACGGTATAGTCGCATGCGGAAAAGGTAATCTTTCCGTACCTGTTAGGATATTAACTTTAACCGTTGGTGACACTGGATATTTGAAAGGATATCTTAATTTAAATTAGCGACTGGAGTTTGTTTTTCAGCCATAAATGATTCCACGTCTGATTTTATGAATATCCTGTTCATATTTTCATAAAAATCAAAATAGGTCAGTAGATTTTTGATAGTTTCGCGAAGTTTGATTTTTTTTTTCAACATTTCTTCCATGGGCCGCGGTGGCGTGCGGGTTCAGTGCTTGATTCATAAGCTAAAGAGCATGGGTTCGAATCTTAGCATTGCCACCGGTCTCGTGCATGGCATCACACGTATTAAAAGGTAAGGGCTACGTCTTCCCCTAGCTCGCACAAGTCTCTGACTTTTGAGGGTTACACGTAGGGGTGCAACAGGTTGGCGGATATAACAATGTTAACAAAAAACAACAATTCGTGGAACAGAATGACATATGGGAGATGTATGAGCAAAAGTATTTCAATGGTCATGAATTTCAAGTTTCGAATAATATAGATCATCTAAACTATTTCACAACCGAAGCTCTTCAGATTCTAAATTAAAACCTAATGTCACATTATGATGGAATTTTCATGCCTATCTATCAAAACTGAACATTGTATCGATAAATGCAATAATGATTCTGAATAATTTTTATACAAACTTCCATATTCAAATATAGCATTAAACAAAAGTGTACCTTCTCAACTTTTTCTAAACGCTCTCGACCACTGAGATGAAAGAATGAAAACCCTTTTTTGATGGATATTTTCATTCAAAATTCAAAATATTCAAACATACCAAACTGCAGTTTTTAGTTAGCTATATTAGGACTGAAACACAATGGAAGTTTTATTTTTCTAGTTATAATTTTAATAACTCTAGATTTCCTTTCAAGACGAAACTGCCATTGCCATTATTATTCTGATCACGCCCCACAAACAATTTTGTTGGGTAAATTCAGGATTTTTTTTTAAATTCTATTTTGCATCCTGTATTATTTCCAAATATGATAATCTAAGTCGCAAAAGTTAATTATATAAATCTTTCATTGTGTGTGAGGCTTCATTCACTGCCACATTCCATTTCAGAAAAATATACCTACGAAACTATTCAGACTATATTGATCTATCTTGGATGCAGTGTTTACAATAATGATAGAGAAACCCTGAAAAGTTAACGTTGATGTAACCACGAACATTTGAATTGAATTCTCATGATTCTGGTCTAGAAGTTCATCAATTACTTATTTGGCCTATATATGCCTGCCTCGTTATATCGATGGAGTTATTTACTAAGGTTTGAGATAACATGTCACACGTTCATTTATTCTTGTCAAGATGTCCATGGAAAACTGTCTTGGCAATCGAGAGCTGTTCATAGCTACAAAAAGCATATTTGTATTCCATTTGCTTTAACATTAGCCTCTTATTTGTTGGTTTCTTAACATAATATTTGTTTGGAGTTTGAAGGTAACATGCCGGCCTTCATGATTTTTTTACAGTGTTGGGCTCTTCTCAAGAAATCAGAAATCTTCATTTCAGAGAGTATCATGTATTCTACCTATTTTTTGGCATTGAACCGCATTCAATAATGTTTTAAAAACTTATTCAATTTACGTCATAAGTTTGACTATGTGTCAGAATATTGCATTAGGTTTCAAAACATTCTGTCTATGACGTCAATGTTTCAACGCTAAAACGCAAAGTTTTTAAAATGGACCAAATAATTTTTAAAAAGAGGTACGCCAAAAAACAGCTTTAGTTTTATGTTAGTCGTGAAAACCACAGAACTCAAAGAACTCTGTGGTGGAAACAGGCTACCTTATAAAATAGGGGAGAGTCGGGAGGTTTGGGTCAATAGACATTTTACCCTGAGTGAGATGCGCATTGAACTATCGCGTATTATGAAATGATGGCGCAGCAAATTTATTCCCATAGAAGTACTGCCATGTAATGTCCCTACTTTACAATTACGGAATGATGAAACTGGTGCATTCAAGCAGTAAAAAATGATAAATTGGAATATGAATCGTTTTGCCTTATATAGAATTTAGCAGTTTCTATTTTGATATTCCTACTAAAACATAAATAGTGGTCCATGCCTGTTATTATCGTAGTTTAACCATAGTATTCCAAATCAAAAATCATGCTGTTCAATTAGTGAATTTTGTTGATAATCTAACTCAGTACAGGTTGTTAGTGAATAAGTGCGACAAACTTGAGAGGGTGATTCTGTATGAAAAAATATTGACATTTTGCTTCATAACTTTTGTCCGCTTCTAATGCTTTGATTTCCGAGATACGCGTTAAGATGTTTTATTTTTTGCATAAAAACGACGCCCCATACAAAAAAAAGGCAGGAGAAATTTTTTGTAACAAATTGAACGAAGAATTCAAAAATGATTTTTAGTTTGAAATATCACAGTGACGTACCATTTTTTTCTTAAAAAAAATTGAGACCATTACCCGTATGCGCGCCAATGATAAACATTTAATTCTTAATTGCATGTCAGAAAATGCGCAATAACTACCTCTTAAAACCCTCCAAATTTAATTTGCATATCTCTACCGGTTTCAGAGCAATAAATAAATAGTCAGTTTTTAAGAAAAACTTCAACACCCCGTATCTCGGAATACGAAGCATTTGCGGACAAAAGCTATATAACAAACTGTCATAATCTTTTCATGCAGAATCACCTCCTGAAGTTTGCCGCACTTATTCACTAACACCCTGTATATACATTATGTCCACTTCAGTTGGCGCATACGGATTTTTCTTTTCCATTTAGGAAAAAGTCACTTATAGAAAAGAAAAATTCCTCATGAGTGCATACTTTTCTAAATTCTTCAGATAATATTCATATAGAAGGTATAGAGGTTTCAAGTCATAATGCATTTCATTTCATCAATAAACTATTCAATCAGCTAGATGCTTCTTCTCTGTCGTTTTCTTCAGTCCCACATAGTACCTTGAACTTTTGAATCTATATTCGCTTCAGTCTACGGATTCGAAAGTGAATGTACAAACCGGCTTGCGGTAAACATTACTGCTATTATATCTCAACATTACATACTCATAAAATTAATTCCTTTTTACAGAATTGAGTAGAAACTATTGTCATAGAGATGAATGAAGTAATCGAGTACTGGATGACAACGAATTTCACATTAATTTTCAATCGATATTCAGTAATGGAATATGATTAAATAATTGAAAATGAGTTCTCCATAATATTCTCTCATGAATACCAATCTGCGAAAAATATTAATATTTCGTAAACATGAGCACTCCTAACCTATCACTTTTGTTTGTCATACGTTTTGCCAACCAAGTGAAGTAACTACTGATCACTTAACTAGAACGTTTCATTCCGATTTCAGTTTTTCTGTAATGGGTTATATCATCACTTTTGTGTCCACATCTGCCACTCTTCAGGGAAAATCACAAATGATGACTTCAGTTAAAGGGTCAGGTTTCATACTGTTTAACTGAATTCATTGACTGCTATTTGTTTCATGAGCAGTCATGACACGTTGAGTTAAAAGAAAATGTTCTTGTTAGAAAACTCTATGAAGCGTATCCAAGAAGTATATCGCACTACTTACTCATTGAAAACGATGAAATTGATTACAGAACTCTTACTCATACTGGACTACCAGAAAAAAAGACCAATTTTCACATGAATAAAATTTAGGTGCAACCTATGAAAAAATAAAACTTTGGGAAGGTTTATCATTATTATTATCATTCCTGATTCTGAAGAATCAGATATTTATAATTTGGATTGTGGGTCGTGTCCCAAGGTATACGAAGTCCGGACAGGTAGACCATTCAAACTCCGCATATCAAAATATGTCAGAAATTATACCTGCACTCTTTAAAAGCTTCTTAGGGTAAAACTAAGACATCGAAAGATACATTTATGAACGTATTATTTGGTGGTTCAATGATGAAATCTTGAATATGTAAGAAGGTATACAGATGTAATACAAGCATTTGTTTTTAACAAAACGATTACAATCCAAAAGGTAAAGTGTCGTTAAAGAAGTTGGAATTAAATGGAAAACATTTTTAATAATATTTATTTTGAGATTTGAATGAATTTTTTTACGATGTAAATTTCGCTTCATATAGAAATTATATTCCAAAAATAATGGCTTGTATAGACTTGTTTTTTTAATTTCAATAAATTTCAATGGGAAGAGTTATTTCTATTCCAATTTTACACATATGTCTCCAAATTTTAACGTTTTATTGTAACGTTTTCCTAGTTTTTGCCATTTATTTAATCTCTACGAATGTTCTTGTCTAAAAGCATACAAAAGCATAGAATGGCCACCAGCCCATTTTTTTTAAATCTCGACTTCAAAGTCGGACCCCCAACTTTAATCTCGGGGGGTCCGACTCCAATCTCGGACCTTCGACTTCAAGAGATATTTGAATGTGTATGGTGAGAAAACTTCTTGTTGGTTATTTTGTTATGAATAATTGTACAATTATTTAAGGAATTGTTAAACTTTGATAAAAAAGTTTGAGTGTATTTTTCTTAGTTGTATTACACTTTCGCTGAATTCCCGATTTTGAAAAACCGAAAACAAACAATGTTATGATTCTCTCAAGAGTAGTACTCTATTACTTTATTTATTCATTTCTTCAATGATTTTAGTTTTCATAAAACTGCTTGAATAATTCGGTGGATTTTGCGTTTCATATAGAAACACTCGGAAATACTACAAAAAATATTGAGGATTAAGGAAAAGAAGACAAAATCTATATTAATCCAGAGTTGTGACATTTGGAGAGGGGCGATAAAGGGTAAGTATTGTCATGTCTCCACCACTGACTGTATGGCTGTGCCAATTCATGTTTTCTACTTGTTTTTTGTACCGATATTTGGGATACGAGAAGGACCTTGAAAAATAAAGCAGTCATCTCCAGTTGTTGTTTTAATGAGCTGCTAACTTACTTTACATGGCGCAGTCGGAGCTGAAAATAAAATAAGTAATACCAAAGTGTGGACTAAAAAGTGAAAGCGACTGGCTAAAAATGGGCGACAACCGAGGAATGGCTCCTATGGATTTTTCTGGAAACATTTCAGAAAATTGGAAGATATGGAGACAAAAATTCGAAAACTATCTAGTGGCTACCGAAGTGGGTAGAAAAGACGAAAAAAATACAAATTGCCAATTGCTTCATTACATAGGTGATGAAGGTTTTGTCATTTACAACACATTCACATTTGTCGACGATAATGAGAAGAATAAACTAAAAACCATACTCCAGAAATTTGAGAATCACTTCTTGCCAAAGAAAAACTTGTCATATGAACGATTTAAATTTTTTACCCGGAAACAAATGGTAAATGAAACAATTGAACAGTTCGTAACTGATTTAAAAAACAAATCGCCTTCATGTGAGTTCGGCGATTTGAGGGAAGGTTTGATAAAAGATATTTTCACGTGTGGGTTACACAATCAAACTCTTCTTGAAATATTACTGCAGGATGACGCAATGGATTTGGAAAAGGCAATAAATTTTTGTGTGTCGGACGAAAGTTCAAAACAACAGTCCAGCATTATTATGCAGATATCCAGTTCTTCAGTCCCTTTGGAAGTACAGGACATTAGGAAATCGGACAAACATAATTTTCCGAATAGAAATAAGCAGACCGCGAGCATAAATGATCAGGTGCAACGGCAAAAATCATGGAGAAAATTCGATGGAAATTCTCGTTCTTTCGACAGTAGTCAACGGCTCAACAAAAATAATGGATCGATGCGGAGGAAAACATGGGAAAAATCAGTGTCCGGCGTTCGGAAAAAAGTGTGATGCGTGCGGGTACTTGAATCATTTCGCAAAAATGTGTCAACGAAAAAATGTTTATACACTGAGTGTCAGTGACGAAGAAGGCGATGATGAAGAAGACGGAAATGAAAATTATTTGTTTATTGGGTCGATAGAAGAAAGTGAAAAATTCGGAAAACATGGTATGCCAATTTAATCATTAACAATGTTCTTGTGAAATTTGAACTGGCCAGTGGAGCTCAAGCTAATTTGATTTCCACAGATAAGCTGAAATTAATCAAATTCAATCCTGAATTTATAATGAAAAATGATAAAATATTAAAATCGTATACAAATGATAGCATAGGCATAGAAGGTAAATGTTTTTTAAATTGTCAGTACAAAAACAAAACATATACTTTGGAATTCTTTGTGGTAAAAAGTGATTTCCAGTGTATATTGGGTTTGGAAGCCTGAGTGAACTTGAATTTATTGAAGAGAGTTGACACGATTGAAAATAAAATGGGCCACAGTAATTACAAAAATATATTGAAAAAAAAAATGTTGATTTACTCTCCGGTTTGGGTTGTCTGAAGCAACCATATCACATAGAATTGACTGAAAATGCAATACCTGTAGTTCATCCTCCTCGGAAAATTCCAATTCCAATTCTTAAAATATTCAAAGAAACTTTAATCGATTTAGAAAAACAAAACGTTATAAAGAAAGTTGAAGAACCCACTGATTGGGTCAATTCAATAGTAATTGTACGAAGAAAAAAAATGGCTCATTACGAGTTTGTTTAGATCCAGCAGACTTGAATCGCGCAATAAAACGGGAATATTTTCCACTACCTACCATTGACCAAATTGTATCTAAGATGACAGGTGCTTGCGTATTTAGTACGTTGGATGCCAATAGTGGGTTTTTGGCAGATATTGCTCGATGAAGCAAGTTCAAAATTATGTACATTCTCAACACCATATGGAAGGTACCGTTTCTTGAGGCTTCCCCATGGAATTCGTTCAGCTCCTGAGGGTTTTCATAAACGTTTTAAACATTTGTTTGATATTGAGGGAGCTGATTTATACGTGGATGACATAATAGTATGGGGGCGTACATAAAGTAAGCATGATAACCGTTTAAATATGGTTTTTGAAATAGCTCGAAAAAAGAATATAACTTTCAATAAAGAGAAATGCAGTTTTGGGCTCAGGGAAATTAAATTTCTTGGGCACAAAATTACGGGAAATGGATATTACCCAGATGAAAATAAAATAGTAGCGGTTAGAGATATGCCAATACCAACAAATAAAAATGATGTCCAACGACTTTTGGGAATGATTACGTATGTAGGTCGATTCATTCCTAATTTATCGAATAAAAACTATCCCCTGCGGGAATTACTCAAAAAAGATGTGGTTTTTGAATGGACTGACAGACACATGAAATCATTCAATGAATTGAAATTAGTTTTGATGCAAGTTCCCGTACTTCAGTTTTATGACATGAACAAACCAGTAGTTGTTTCTGTGGATTCTTCGAAAGATGGTGTAGGCGCTTGCATAATGCAAAATAATCTGCCATGCGCTTATGCTTCCAAGGCTCTTACAGAAAAACAAAAAAAATGGGACTCAATTTGAGAAGGAGCTGTATGCTATTCCTTTTGGATGCGAGCGTTTTTATGAGTATGTATACGGCCGAAAATTCACTGTTGAAAGTGATCATAAGCCTCTACTGGGTGTTTTCAAAAAACCACTCACATTGTGCCCTTCCAGATTGCAAAAAATCACGATACAATTATAAAAATATGATTTTGACTTGGTTTTCAAACCTGGGAAGGACATTATCATAGCGGATGCCTTATCTAGAGCATACTTAGAAGGCGAAGAAAAATTTACAAATTATGAGGTTGATTTAGAGGTATGTGTGATTAATATGAGTTATGAAATGTCTGATAAAAAATAAAGAGAAATGATTCAAGCAACGACGGAGGATTCTGAATTAAATTTGTTAAAATCAATAATCAAAAATGGATGGCCGACAAAAATTAATAAAGTTCCATTAGAAATCAGAAATTATTATAAGTTCACGAGTGAAATTATTGAAAGTAATGAATTACTTTTTAGAGGGCAACAGTTGATTGTCCCAAAAAAACTTCAAAGAAATATTGTACAAAAATTACATTATGGGCATTTTGGTATCCAGAAATATAAGAATCGTGCTAGGGATTGTTTTTATTGGCCAGGCCTGTGTAAGCAAATAGAAGACACCATTTTAAATTGCCGAATTTGACTACCACAGAGTCTCCAACCAGAAACAGCCCCTGATGCCACATGAGATACCAACAATACCCTGGATGTTTTATATTATATTTAGGAACTACTATGTATTTGCTTGTTACTGATTACTATACAAAATGGGTAGAACTGATTTTGTTGGATAATAACGCACACTCGAAAACGGTAATAAAACATCTCAAGTCAATTTTTAGCCGGTTTGGTATCCCAGCAATTTTGATTTCTGATAATGGACCACAGTTTAAATCGAGAGATTTCATAAATTTTTCTAAAGAATATAATTTTTCACACATCACATCTAGCCCCAACTACCCCCAATCCAATGGGATGGTGGAGAGGCAAAAACAGACTGTAAAAAATAGCAATATCGAAACAAATCAAAAATACCAAAAATCTGTCTACAACAAAAACTCTAAAATTTTACAACCTATTGAAGTTAACCAAAATGTTAGATATCAAGATAAATTGAAAACAAAGTGGCAGTTTGGAAAAGTTGTTGAAAAACCAAGAGAAAGATCGTATATTTTGCAAAAAGCCGATGGTTCATTATTAACAAGAAACCGAAGATTTATCGAAACTTTACCAAGCTTCACTTCGACAGCAATGGGTGATGACGATGACTCTTTTCATTCGTCAAATGATACTCTAGAAAATACATTTTCCGATAATACTTTGTACCAAATACCAGAAAGGACGATGTATGGGAGAGTCATTAAAAAACCTGAAAGATTGATGGACTGATTGTTTATTGTTTTTTCTAAATTAAGAAAGATGTCATGTATTGATATTAATAGTCTCCACCACTGACTGTATAGCTGTGCCAATTCATGTTTTCTACTTGTTTTTTGTACCGATATTTGGGATACGAGAAGGAACTTGAAAAATAAAGCAGTCATCTCCAGTTGTTGTTTCAATGAGCTGCTAACCTACTTTACAAGTATCTGCCGTACGCCACTGTATCAAGTTATAAACACTATATTTGCATTGAAATGTTAGAATGTCAAATCACATACCAAATTTTATTGAGAAAATTTGAGCCGTTATTGAGTTATTCTGGAAAATGTTTATTTTTTGTCACTTTCAACACCCTTAACAGGGACAGGACAATTATAATGTCCGACCTACCCTGTCACTGATGAGAGGCATTAAACCTCGAAACATGCATGTCTGCAGGTGGTCATTCCTAGCCAAATGAAGAATAATTTTCTGTTTAATTCACAAGCACTTGCAATTGGGTCTTCTTTGAAGAACGTTGCACGAATATCTGTCAGTTGTAGTTCAATGTCCGTCGTGGTATTAGCCAGGGAAGTAGTTGTTTCCTGACAGATGTTTGCCTGTTATTTTCCACTTGGTGGAATTGCTTAGAGAGAAGGGTACCCCGTATTCTTTCAACATTGTTGATACCTCTCTGGCACAGTGTATTCGAACTCGTTCGAATTTTACACCCTTAAACTCATTTATAACTTTCCCTAGAGGATATATTTATAGGAACTTACAGCCTTAAAATTGAGTGAGAATTCTACCATCGGAGGGTATCCCCTTTATCCTGGGACACCCTGTATATATACTAGACAAAACAAATTTAAAGTACATATCATTTGTTATGTTCCCGGTATTGTCTGATGAATTGTATAATTCTTGAATTTTGACATAAAACTAATTATTCTTGACCCCGTAAACCTTCGGGTACCAACTTATGAAACACTATAAATTAATTATTAGCTGAAAAGTGACAAAACAGATCGACATGATAATTCTCCTACATTCGACAAGAGTGCTTTCAAAATGATAGTGCCAACCACTGTAAAGATCTAAATGACCATGAAATTGAATAAAAATATGAAACTGCGTTATGAAACTCAGACCCCCAAGATTGAAGTCGGAGGTCCGAAATTAAAGTCGGACTCCAGAGATTGAAGTCGGAACCCCGAGATTGAATTCGGGGGTCCAAGATTAAAAAGTCTGGGGACCGACTCTAAAGGCGTGGCCCTTCTTCGCCTTCGTAAAAGCGTTTTATACCACTATCCTACTAACTTTTTGAGAAAATGAAAGAACTACATCTGATCGATTTTTTGTCAGTACTGAAATGGTGTCAATCTTATTTATCAAAAAATCATCGGATTACTTCAGCAAACCGAATTTTAGAACTCTTTATTTTGAATAAATGTGATTTTCGAAAGGTAGCAGAAATCACGCGACCCCGTCCGACTTGTCCATTGTTCACCTCTCTTAGAGCAAAACTACGCCTAAGTCGAATTTCAAATAAAGCTTTTGCTATATGATGCCAACCGATGTGAACTTGATGAAGAACGCTGTATATATTAAACAATCGAAACAATCCTTCCAGAAATAACTTTTTTCACGTACATCGAATGCCCAACAGAAAACAAAGTCCAGTTCTCTGGCTAATACCTCGACAGATATTGAGTTGAAAGTATTTATCAGATAGGTAATAGTCCTCAATTCAAAAGAAGAACTTTGCTAGAGACAAATATCCAGACTTCGCCTGATTCAACACGGTGTCCAACTGCAGACCGGTTTAGGAATCATGCAACTCAGGTCATCACAGGTAGCATTCCCAAGCACCACACGGTTGGATACACGTGAGGTCTCGCTACCTGTCCAAGAAGTTGTTTTCGTTTCAACATATGAAAACGGTCAGGAATTACAATGGGGACATCCAAATCATTTCAAAATAAGATGTAGATTTTAAAAGTGAAATAAATTCCAGGGAGTTCCATTTAAAATAATGATTTTTTTCCAGTTCCACTTTAACAGGAAGTAGTTCTTCTCTGATTATATTTCATATCGATTGTTTATGTTGACGTTGTGATGTTCCAAATTTTCAGAATGTTATTCCACTTTTGATGAACGAGTTAGGTGATAAAATCTCTGTTTGAATCTTAATATCAATAAATTATTATTCGACATAAAATAAGTTTCATCATCATATTTGACGTTATAAAAAATATCATGCAGAAGAACCAATCGATCCCTCAAAACATTACCTTCTTATGGACATAAAAATTAGCAATTTCTATACGACCGTGTGCATAGTACCGTAAATGGTTTGTGTAGGAGATTTATTTATCCTTGGGTGTGTTCATCGAGAACTAGAATCATCAGACAAACTCCTTTCTAATTTCATAATTTTATGTTCGTTGAATATTTTTCGAGGCAGGTTTACTTGAACAGAATATGGTAGGAATAGAATGTAATTATTGTTTCAATCGGATATTAACCGCTCCTTCATGTTTCATTCTGTACGTGGGGTAAGTAATACAATAAAAAAAGATGGTTGTCGTACACTTGCTTGCGTGAGCGAAAACCGTTATAACATGGGTAGACTGTGTATTAATAAGAGTAAAACCATACTGAAGAGGAGAGTACACAGCGAAAAAGAAAGAATGCTTAGATGGAATGAATTGTTGTTTCAATAGCTAGAATAATACCTACACTAGTTCATTTGTGGAAAATATTACTTCTGGCCACATGTAGTCTTCCAGAACAATACAGATGTTTGTTTGAAAATATAAAAAATATATTAAAATGAATTGAAATGACAACGATATTATATAGGGTAACCCATTACTGCAAAGAGTACAGTTTAAAAAAAATGTGTAAAATTGTTTTTTCAGTCAACCAGCTGTCGTCCCTATACGGAAGACAGCCCTCAGAAGAAAACTTGTGCGAGCCAAGGTTCAACGAGATTTTACCGTTTAACGTGCGATTCCTAGCTCTTAATATCTCCCATATTATCAGGAATATGAAAAATGTTTCAAATAAAAAGTATACTTTCTTTGTTACTTATTACAAAAATATTTTAAGGTATGCAGAGTGTTTGTTTAAAGCAGAGCAACACTAAGTTTCAATTTTTCAAAAGAATCAACCCTAAAAAGGTTCTCAGTGATCAATAAAGTTTTACGTAAAGGAATATTTTCTTTCTTAAAAAATTTTGTGGCATTATCAAGCTATTGTCGAAAGATGGAAAAATCTTGGAAAGAACATACCATTACAAATTGCATCATGAAAATTTTATTATGAAAACTGAGAAATAAAAACCATGCACTTGTATTGGTAACACTAATGTTACTGCATCAATGTATTAAAATGTTATCAATATAATTTATGCTAAAATTATCGAAATATGCAACTGAGTGAGTTCAAATGTCAATATAGCCTACAAGTTACCAACTTCGAATAAATGAAACACCTAGTATGTTATTTCATCATTTTGCAGTACTACTTTTATACCTATAATTTTGGATGAAATAACTTAGCCCCTAAAAATGATAATGTTCGAGAAATTTACACTTTTAGATTCAATTTTCAATTTTTTTTTGTTATTATGTTTATTTATTGTTTTGAGATTATGATGCTTTACTGTTTAGTCCATTCAGTAACCATATACATACGACCTTGCTGATTTGATGCTAAGTTGTTGGAGATATTGGCCCAATTAATAATCCAAAATTTCGACCTCGATCGACAAACGCAACTAAATTTGCTACAATTTGACCAAAACCGTCTCCCAATAGTTTCCAAAATACAGCTTTATGTTAATCAATTTTTTCGAGATATTTTCGGAAATATTTTGTGTTCGTTGTTATTTCGACCACATTGGCCTGCATGGTTTCTTCGGGCAGTGCCCCTCTCCCATAATATTCAAACGGACGCTGTAGAGGTTTGAGGGGACCTACACATGGACCAGCAAATATTGTACATATTTATCATTCCCTGTTCCTTGTGTTGAATTATCGAAGCCTCGTCTGAACGTTTCATGGACGTTTCCATCCATGTCAAAAATTCTCAAAAAATACGGTATTGTTCTGCTCCTCTTATTTATTATGTGGGGATCTCATGAAAGAAAATGAGAATTATGAATAATTTTCTTCAGTTAATGCAGTCTTGGTCTTTTTTGTTATACATTTGAGATATTTCCTGTTCGAATAAACCAAAGCAGCATATTTTTATTTTTTTTCTTTCTTTAGGTACATTGTTCATTAAACACTAACACTTTTTATCACTTGCCCTCAGTACAAAAATCATGTCGATAAATTTTTTGGTGGTGAAATTACTAAGCTCGAAATACTTCAGTCTTGATCGCACAAAACAACTAAAGACTTGTCTATTATCGTTCGTTTTATATAACATTAACACCCCAGTTTTTGATGGTTTAGTAGTAGTAGAAATGTTTTATTGTGTTGTCCCAGGGACTTATAATAAAGTGAAATTTATGTTTTTCTCAAAAACAAACCAAGATATGAAAAAAATTCTATATATTAAAAAGTTGTGATTTCAGTTGCTCAATGTGAAACAAATACCAATATTGCAAAAAATCAGTGGCGCACATTTTTTCAGTAAAAAATATTGGTTACGGTGCCTTCCGGGACGCCATTGGACATGATACTATTGATATAATCTTTTACGACCCCTAATAACACTGCCAAATTTCAATAAAATTGGTTGAAGGATCATTAAGATATTCTCGAAAAAAACGGTTTCTTTTAAAAATTTTGATACACTGTATCTTGAAAACGAAGCATTACCGGACCTATGTTATATAAACGTTGTCTTAGAATCATCCAAACAATCACTCCTTCAAGTTTGGCCACATATCTCCTTAAATAACACCTTGTATATTCTTGAACACAAGTACATTATATTTTGTTCAAATACATACAGTTGTGAATATTTTCATTTTTGCTTTCAAATACTTAGTTAAAAATATTTATTGTTTTTCGGTGAGCAATTCGATAGTTTCTTGTTTATTTTTGAAAAGATTGATGAGGATTTACATTCTTCTGTAAGATTAATAAGTACCTTTGAAGCTAAGAATTCTCCGTTTTTTATTAATATTTTGCTTTTCAGTAGCTGACTTAATAAAAATTCGCTCTCATGTCGAATACTCTAGAATTAGTGAACATTTTAGAAATATTTAGATAAATAGGTTCCTCTTCTGAAAAAAAGTTCTAAAGTTTGTTCTATCTGTCAACCGACTGTATCCTTACGAACAACCCTCAGAAGTCTTCGAGAGACCTTTGTTAGCTAGGGTAAAGCGATAATCAAAAATGATGTTTCTTTTGTAGTAAGATCCAAGCTATGATGCATTTCAGAAGATTCTCAACTTGTACAAAAGATACCTTCAGTGTAATGGGAACTGCTGAATGAAACTTGTCAAATTGAGTCGATGTAGGTTTCATTCCATTATAGATTTAATATATTTCATCACTACGTGACGTTCCAATTATCAAATGTGAACTTTGCCATTTCGGAAACCATATTAGGTGCGTTTGAGTGTAACAGGGTCAAGAACTTGCTTGTTTTCATGACTTTCTGAATGACTTTTCAAAATACAAAAAAAATTCCGCCATTATGAAAATACTTGACAAAACATAATGTTTCAGGTTTTAGTATGTAATTGCTAGTCACTTCAGTGTATTCTCAGTAAAATTCTTATAAGTTCCATTTTCTTGTGGTCCTGTGAATCGTCCAAAATAATAACACTTAATGCATAAACTTCATAACTTTCTTCGAAATACAATGCACGAAATCAAATACTAACTGGTGAATTGACTGACTAAGCTGTCCGAATTCACTGACCATTGTCGTTCCTAACTTATCCGCGTACATAACCCACTCAGCATTCTCGTACGCCAATATGCATCAACTCTGCCAAAGCTGAAGTTATTTTGAAGTCCATGGAACAAGAGACCGCTGTAGACGCGATTCTTCGAATTATGCGCGGTATCAGCCCGTGATAACAGACAGGAACAAGGAACGAACGTAAACGATTTAAATATGGACTTGAAATGGCAAATATTATAGAATGGGGATCAAACAACCTTGTGAACTTTAAACTGACAGCTGGTTAAGTGGTCTTCTGTGACAAATTGTTTCATGAAGTAGGCGTTTATTTGAGTTGGCTTCTCGACGCGCTTCAGTTACGTCCTTTATTTGAGGGTTACTCCTATTGATTTGAAATCATAATTTGACTGGAGGGTGATTCATAATTACTTGTATTTTTATCCTGCGTTTGATTTTCTTGTTTCATTTTCACGAACAATTATCATTCCATTCAGTATCCGATATATCACAGAATACCCTTACTGGGATTTTACTTTGATGTCAACCGCCGCCATTTTGAATACTCCCTCTTTGAGCTTGGAGTGATAAACTAGTTCCACCCAATATAAATTACTGTCAGTGTTATCACGAACAATTAGAAGCTATCTAACGTGCTAAGAAGGAAGTAATGGATCTTCAAGTTGTATCAAGCTACTTGGCAGACCCTGTATCATCTGTGTGAATCAAACAGTCGGTTCCATCCACCTCAGGACATTGGAAGTCTGAGAGGGTGGAGTTGTTGGATCTTCCAGTTGGTCCAATTCACCCATTTTGTACTATTTGTAGTTGTCAAATCTATCCCATCAACCTCAGGATTTAGGAAGCCCTGGAGGGACGGAAGACACCATTCATTAGTACTATGGAGGGCAAAGTTGTTGGATCTTCCAGTTAGACCAAGTAAACTGTTTTGTACCATCTATAATTTTCAAACAGTCTGTTCCGTACACCTGAGTACATTGGGAGTCTTGAAGGAATAAGAGGGATCGTTCGTTAGTTCTCTGCAGAAGCGAACGAACGTCAACTTACAAGAGGACGACAGGATCAGTACAATATAAGTAACTGCTGAGAGGGCGAAAGTGTTCGGCCCTTTAGATGTACCAAGGCCTCACAAATTACAAAAAAAAATATAACTCGGAAACTACAAAAAATCGCGGAACATATGTGGGGTATTTTCGAATAACTCTGGGTGAGAGAAATTAAGATTTTTCTTTTGGACGTCACTATTTGGACTACCCTGTGTATCGTCGGTTTACTGCCAGAAGTCATTAACTACCATTTTGCTGTAAATGTTGAGTATTACTGCCTATAATCATCATGTAAACTTGAACCATAACTCATGAAAAGAATATATGGAAATATATATATATATATATGAAAACTAAAAGTTCGGGTTGAACCGCGTCTAGAATTTGTTGAAATTCGACGTTTCGGCTCCGATTTTGGAGCCATTTTCAAGAACTGAAATAGAAAGATAATTAATGAAAGGTTAAAACGTAATTCTACGCTGAGGTCTCAATCTGCCTACTCCTCAGGTATAATTACGTTAGGTTTTTGTGACTTGACGTCGGGGTCTCAATCTGCCTACTCCCCATGTCTCGTCAATGGTTCTCTCTAAGGTCTCAATCTGCCTACTCCTTCGAGAGAACTGAGGAATTGTGGGTTGAGGAACTGTATTTATAGTGGACGTGGCTGTAATGGCCGTGTGCAATGTATTGGCGCGAGGTAAACTATGGGCGGGAACTGAATTGGCGCTAGATGAGCTGTGTGCGGGAACTTGGTTGGCGCTAAGTGAGCTGTGTGCGGGAACTGGGTTGGTGGGAAATGAGTTTATGCGTGCAATGAGAGGCTTCCAGGTATTGGGAAGTCTACGTCCGTCGTCGCGAGTGTTGAGGCAATTGGGGCGCTTCTCTATCTCAAGGGCTTCTCGGATGATCCTGGTTTGCAGAGTTTTCTCGGTGGAAATTGTTTTTGTGTTTTTGAAGTCTATTTTGTGACCTGTGTCTTCTCGATGTTTATAAAGTGCGGAAGTGGAAGATGCCTGACGCACAGCAAGTTCGTGTTCGTAGACTCTGGAAGTTACTCGTCTATTAGTCTGGCCAATATAAGTTCTCGGGCAGTCTGAACATGGTATTTCATATATACCTTGAGAATCGTTTGGTATTGTGTCCTTGGGAGATCTGAGGAATTTGGATATTTGGTTGTTGGCCGTGAATATTGTTTTTATCTCGTGTTTTCTCAAGATATTACTGATTTTGTCTGTCACACCTTTGATGTATGGTAGGAAAGCTTTGTGTGGCTGAATACTCTCTAGTGGATCGTTCGTTTTTGGAGGACGGGTCAGTTGATGGCGGATAGACTTGTTGATTAGCGAATTGTTGTAACCATTTTGGAGTAAGGCTGATTTCAGTTTGTCCAGCTCTTGTGGTCTATTCTGGTTGTCGGTAAGCTGAATTGATCTGTATATCAGGGAGTTCAATACGGAGTTTGTTTGTGCTGGATGGTGATGAGAGTTTGCGTGTAGGTATCGGTTGGTGTGGGTCTGTTTCCTGTGTACTGTGTGGGTGAAAGAGTTGTTGGATTTCGTGATGAGAACGTCCAGGAAAGCTAGGGAGTTGTTCATTTCGGTCTCCATTGTGAATTTCATGTTGGGATGGATATCGTTTAGGTGATCTAAGAACGTGTTTAAGATTTCGTAACCATGAGGCCATATGACGAAAATGTCGTCAACGTATCTGAACCAGCAAGTAGGCTTGTGGTCAAATGCTTCTACAGCCCTAGTTTCGAAGTCTTCCATGAAAAGGTTTGCAAGGACTGGAGAAAGGGGGGAACCCATGGGAGCACCTTTCACTTGTTTGTAGTAAGTTCCTTGGAAGAGGAAGTACGTGTTGTTCATACAGTGACTGATGAGGTCCAGGGTGTCTTTTGGAATTCTGTGTTTAGTTTTAAGGATTTCTAGCGTGTCCGTTAGGGGAATGTTTGTGAAGAGGGAGACAACATCGAAGCTCACTAGGATATCGGTGTTCTGGATTCTATAGGATTTGAGAAGGTCTAAGAAGTGGAATGAATTTTTCACGTAGGATGAAGCTTCTTCTGCTCGTGGCTGAAGAGTACTCGCCAGATACTTGGCCAGGTTCTGGGTTGGTGATCCAAAGGCACTGACAAGAGGTCGGAGTGGGATATCAGGCTTGTGTATTTTTGGTAGTCCGTAGATACGAGGGGTGCGTGATGACTTCTCTCTAGGGATAGTGGCTTTCTTGGTTTCGGCTGGTAGTTTAGAATTATTGATCAGATTTTTGGTCTTCTTTTCGAGGTAGGTTGTCGGGTCTCGTTGGGTGATCTGATACTCGGATGAGTTTAACAGTATGCTGATTTTGTCTACATAATCTGAGGTATTCAGAACTACCGTGGCGTTGCCTTTGTCTGCTGGGAGAATGATTATGTCAGGGTTGTTGTGGAGGTTTCTGAGGCAATGTTTTTCGGCAGGTGTTATGTTGGATGGAGGGAGTTTTGCTCTCCTAAGTGTGGTGGCAATATCTTGTCTGGTTTCTTCAGCTGTGTTTTCTGGTAGATGGGTTATAGCGCTTTCTATTTGTGTAATGATGGTTTCTGTTGGGATTCTGTTTGGTGTGATGGAATAATTGAATCCTCTTGATAGTAGTGCAAGGCTAGTTTGATCTAGTGGTGTGTCGGAGAAGTTATGTACTAATACAGGTGATGCGGCTGGGACCAAGGGTGTGATGGTATTCGTTAACAATGCACAAAGTTTGTTTTTCTGTGTTTCTGTTTTCTTATTGCTGATGTGATCTGCTTTGTCTTGAGATATCCTGGTCAAAGTGTCCCAGATGACTGGATGGATATCTACGGTGGATAATTTGCCAAAACATTTGTAGAGTGAGGTGTTGGTGATGTCCAAATTACGTCTGATGTCGTGAAGTGTTTTTCGAATGAGTGCTTGGCTGGCTTTATTGAGAATACGCTGGGCTGACGATGAGGTATCATGATGTTTCAACCGGAAGGCTTTGGGAATGACTCTGTGGTCTCTGCATGATTTCAGGAACGTGAGGTCGCACAGGAGTTTGGATCTTCGGATAAGGAGTGATGAATAGTTTTTCGTGAGATGGAGAATATCCTCCTCGTAGAGGCGTGCAATGTGTTCAGATAGGTTTCCGCGGTCAGATATTTGAAAACTAAAAGTTCGGGTTGAACCGCGTCTAGAATTTGTTGAAATTCGACGTTTCGGCTCCGATTTTGGAGCCATTTTCAAGAACTGAAAAAGAAAGAAAATTAATAAATGGTTGAAACGTAATTCTACGCTGAGATCTCAATCTGCCTACTCCTCAGGTATAATTACGTTAGGTTTTTGTGACTTGAAGTCGGGGTCTCAATCTGCCTACTCCCCATGTCTCGTCACTGGTTCTCTCTAAGGTCTCAATCTGCCTACTTCTTCGAGAGAACTGAGGAATTGTGGGTTGAGGAACTGTATTTATAGTGGACGTGGCTGTAATGGCCGTGTGCAATGTATTGGCGCGAGGTGAACTATGGGCGGGAACAGAGTTGGCGCTAGATGAGCTGTGTGCGGGAACTTGGTTGGCGCTAAGTGAGCTGTGTGCGGGAACTGGGTTGCTGGGAAATGAGTTGATGCATGCAATGAGAGGCTTCCAGGTATTGGGAAGTCTACGTCCGTCGTCGCGAGTGTTGAGGCAATTGGGGCGCTTCTCTATCTCAAGGGCTTCTCGGATGATCCTGTCTATTTTGTGACCTGTGTCTTCTCGATGTTTATAAAGTGCGGAAGTGGAAGATGCCTGACGCACAGCAAGTTCGTGTTCGTAGACTCTGGAAGTATATATATATATATATATATATATATATATATATATATATATATATATATATATATATATATATATATATATATATATATATATATATATATATATATATATATATATTGAGACCTTAGAGACATCAAGTCACAAAAACCTAACGTAATTATACCTGAGGAGTATGCATGTTGATCCGTTGTCTGGTTTGCCAGAAACGTCTAATTAACGCTCATTGTGAAAAGCCCTGTATGTATTGTACATTATCTGAATTATTTTTGTATATGAATGAGCAAAGAAGGACAATACAGGCATTTGTAATGAGAACACTTTAATTTAATACGTTTTGTTGTACTTCAAAATGAAATAAATTAAACTATTATTGGTTGATATTTGCTGCACATTGGTTTTACATATTTCTCCGAATCGTTTTACTCCTTGCATGTATAAGTATTATTGATATTTGTAATTGATTGTGGAGATTTATTTTATAAGCAGGTTTTCTTTGAGTTAGTTTCAAATAGTGTTTTTCAGAATAGTTATTCTAACAAGTACGGAAAAAGTACCTTCCCCGCATGCGACTGCCGTTACCCGAACGACGCAAAGCGGAGTTCGGGTAAGCAGTCGAGTGCAGTTGAGTACCTTTGCGTATGAGTTAGGATTAATATTTTTTCTACAAGCGAATTAAAAAAAAATATGTAGTACTCTTGAATAAACTTTCGCGTGCGGAAAAATTTTACCCGCACTAAGCCGGGAATAACTCTCTTGATGTGACCTAAGCGTGCGAGAAAATGACACCTCTCAAACTAGATTGCGTGCGGTTATAGGGTGATGAATCACGTACGCTTGTAGGAAAAAGTATTTGCCTTCTATACTTATTATTGATTGACTTTTTCTGCACACCTTCAGCGTGGAGATTTCTTGGGTGATCTGGTTTCATAAAATGTTCGGGTATTTTTGAGAAAATATATGCATAAAGATATTGATATTTTGAGGTCCCCTACTATGTGGAAAATATAATGTAATTAATTATGAGGTTTACGCCTATCTAGTTTCTCTCTACTGGCCTTCAGTCTCAAATCAGTACTTTCAGGGTTGTTGTTACTTCCACACGTTTCAGCTTATTGGGATCACAACGTGAATTTGAAAGGCATCTGAATAACCCTTTACACTTTACTCAGTTTGTGGATTACCATATACTCATATTTCTGTATTTCCAATGTGGATAATTAGATATTTGTAAACCAAGCGTTAGCATTTCATTTCAATTCCTACCCCAATAATACTCGAATAACAAGTGTAGTCATCATACTACATAACACCAGTGCCATGTAGTAGTAGTAGTAGAAGCAGGGTGGCCGCTACTGCAGCCAGGCAAGTAGGCCCTTATGGGCCCTTTTTGGCATCCCCCTGTCTCCTCATCCATGACATGCTTTCATATCAACCTATCTCAGTCTCTAAATGGTCTCCTCAAAATAAATCCCCAAACTTTGTTTGTGTGTGTGGGTGCTTGTTAAGGGAGCGAGTTCTTTCAATCTGCTATTCCCGAAAGTCCTGGTAGGGCTGGTTCTCAGTCGGGTGGTGCGGCGGCCGCGGGTGATACCATCCGAATCCATATCCGAATCGAGCCCCCCCCCCCCTCGGCTTCCATAGGGGACTAGTTCTCCAGTTCCCACCGCGTGTTCCTTCCATTCTCCTCCTCGTGAAAGTCCTGGTAGGGAATTAGTGGTGCAGCGGCCGCGGGCGATTCATTCACCGGCTACCAGTCCCGCAGCACCCGATCCGAGGCCCCTCCTTGGCTTCCACCAAAGACCAGGTTTTCCAGTTCCCGCAGCGAGTTCCTTCGAACTTCCTCCTAGTGAAAACCCTGGTAGGGCTGGTTCTCAAACGGGCAGAGCGGTGGCCGCGGATGATTCATCACCGGCTACCAGCCCCGCAATATCCAATCTGAGGCCCCTCCTTAGCTCCCACTTAAGGCAGATTTTCAAGTTCTCGCATCCCTTTGTAATGGGTGACTGGGTGTGTGTCAAGTGTCGGGGGAACATGTGTGTTTTTGACGTCAGTGTACGGTAAGCTAGGGCCTCAGCCACCCTTGGGGAACACCAGTGCCATAATCACGGGTGTGAAAGCAGCAACGGTTTTTCTACCAACGGTTTTTTATTATTTTCGCTTATACTACCACACTATCGTGACGCTTGGGCTCAAAAATAATATTTATTGTAAAATACATACGTGCATGCTTTAAAAATGTATTTCTGGGGTTTTTGTTTTGCGGTGTCATTTTGTTTTCAGGTATGCCCCTCACTACTGAATTAGCGCTAGAATTGCTGGATGATGGAAATATTTCTGAAATAGAAGATTTATTCGACGAGGAGGACATTGACGAACCTTCTCAACTTTCTACAGAGCCTATTTCTGAGACTGATCGCCAACTGACACTGAAGATATTAATACTTTGTTGCCTGAAGAGTCTGCTGCTTCCACTAGCAACATTTCCAAGGGAAAAAATAGAAAAGTGACAAAACGTAGAAAAATATGGAAAAAAACAGCATTTCAACAAAAAACTCATGATTACCCAAATCTAGATCCACAACCCATTAGAAAACCTATGGAATATTTCGAAGACTACTTGAACGACAAATTCTTCGAAGAAGCGGTAAATTCCACAAATAATTACCATATGCGTAAATCTCAATACAAATATGACAGAATTAAAGAAGTTCGTAGGTGTTCATTTGATAATGGGATGTATCCCGTACCCCAGATTACACATGTACTGGAGGCAAGAAATGCAACTTCAAATGATCACGAAACATATCACACGAGAACGTTTTAAAACTTTGCGCACAGCATTTTACGTAGTTGACAGAGACACGACAGTGAAAGGTGACACCAATATATTGTGGAAAGTACAACCAATCATAACTAGAGTGAAGAGGGCTTGTGATAGATTACTGAGAGTTTCAGGCTATTATTCTATTGACGAACAAATGATACCTTTCTGCGGAACATGCCCAAAAGGCTTACGCCAGGTAGTCAAAAATAAACCGCGTCCTCAAGGATTAAAAATGTTTGTAGCAACAACTAATGACGGCCTCATGTTGGATTTTGAAGTATATCAAGGGGCAAAAACACTGATAAATCACTTGGAGTAGGAGCTGCTGTGGTGCTACATCTATCAAAATCAATTCCTCCAGGAAGCTGCATCTATTTTGATTGATATTTTACTTCAATTCCATTATTAGAACGCCTATCAGAGTTGGGAATGCATGGTGCAGGTACTTTAATGTTCAACAGATTGGCTGAACGAAAAAATATACCATTTAAAAAAGACCGCCAGATGAATCGGGGTGAGTCACAACAGTTTGTCTGTAAAGACGTGGTGGTCGTTAAATGGATGGACAACAAAGCAGTGCTGATGACATCCAACTGCACGTCAGCTGACGATACAGTGAAAGTGAAACGATGGGATAAAAACCAAAAAAACTGCATTGATATTACCATTCCTAAACTTACTGAAAACTACAACCAACATATGGGTGGCGTGGATGTGCTTGATCAAGGGATGGAATATTACCGTACATTTATAAAAACAAAGAAGTGGACTCTGAAAGTAATACTCCATTTTATAGATTTGTCCGTCGTAAATGCTTGGCGCCTTCACAGATGTCAAGCTATTGCTGCTCATATCCCCAGGAAAAAATCAAAGACTTACTCGAATTTCGACTTGAAATAGCTGAGTGTCTCATAGGAGCACCAGCTAGGAAACGTTTACTAACGGATGAAAATAATCAGATTGAGAATATGAATCCAGTTCTGAATCTCAAAAGATACAGACCATCCAATCAAACGTCAGAAACCAGAAGACACGACGGATATGAACATTTCCCAGTGTTCGACGAAATTGATAGTCCCAGATCATGTAGGCTCGACAATTGTGACAGCAGGACTAAAATAAGATGCGAAAAGTGTGATGTATATTTATGCTTGTCGCGAGGGAAATCATGTTTCAAAGACTATCACCAGAAGTAGCGTTTAAAATGAAGTTGAAATGTTCAAAATCTTTAATATACATTAATACCAGTTATAAAACTTGAGTTTTATTAAATCAAACTACTGCTTTTTAGCGACAGTCACGATCATGCGTTCATGTTCCATTAGCCCAGAGAGCACGAACGTGACATAGCTGTTTTGTTGGAGGGGATGATGTGTAATTTTTTTTAACATTTTTTAGATATTCTTTAGTCTTTAAATATAAATACTAGCAACAAAAAATTATCAATTTTACAAAATAAAATCTCGGGCCTGAAAGGGATATGAAAGGAATAACTTCAATTGCTGATTATTTCTTGATGTGAAATCACTTTTCTGCAGGTAAACTAATTGTGATCTATTAGCCACCCCCATAACTACCCTCAACAACCATCGGAAAGAGAAAAATCATGAAACATTTGAAATATCCGTTGCTCGTGGTTTTTTGACTGAATTGAGTTTTCCCACACTCGATGAACACGCTCTATACGGTGAAATAATTTGTGAACCAAAAACTACCCCTCAACAACCCTCCGAAGTAGAAAAATCTTGGAACAGTTGAAATATCCGTTGCTCGATGTTTTTTGACTGGAATAAGTTGTTCTTTACCTACTGAATACGCTTCATTGGGTGAAATAATTTGTGAATCAGAAACTACCCCTCAACAATCCTCTGAAGTAGGAAAATATTGGAACAATTAGAGATTTCTATTGAAAATATTTGAATGTGGGTGACAGTAATTCAAGAGGATGGCTGTAAATCAGGGGGGTGATGTGGGAGGATGGAAATAAGAGGAGTGATGGAGAGGGTTTCTCCATGAGTCATTTCAGTTTAACTTTCATATCATATGAATAGTTATGGACAATTCGTAATAATTATATAATTTTGTTCGTGAGATATAGCACGTATGCGCATTTAAATTGTCACCCTATAACATGGAAAACTATATACTGTTGGACAGGCAATTATATGAATCCTCATACAGTTGACGACGACCCATACTTTTCAAAAAAAAATGTCAAATTCTAGCCGTTTGTTCTCTAGTTTTAACGGATTGAGTGAAAATCAAAACTATTATGTTATTGATATTAATTTATTTTTACGAACATTGTCTTGCCATGCTGTAATGCACACCCTTTGTGAAATATAATGTTTTATTCGAATGGAGGGGACTCATGAGCTATAACTGCAATGTGATGAGTTCATTTCTAAGAAAGTTCGATTTCATATCCAAAATAACAAAAATTAAATTTTTAATAACCTGTATCTCGAGTACTGGTCATAGGATCGATTTGTAAATTGAACGTAATGCGGATACCAGAAATTTACAACAAATCGAAATTTGAGCAGAATTAGCCAAAAGCTATTTTACGTAGTAAATGTGCATCTTTGAGTTGGTCGGAGCGTATTTTTTCATAAAGAAGCATAGCACGAATAACAAAAATACTTCAAAGGTTCTATATACTTTTAGTTTCATTCATTGAAAATATTATATATCTGTTATATATTCTTAAAGTTTCGAAAATTACTCCGAACTTCCAATTATTGAAACATACCTTCATGTGTATTTCAATTTTATGCAAGTAGTAATGAGTCTGAGATAATTCTGTGAAATTGAGTTTTCATGATATAAAGAGGTGAATACCATTTCCGGATTAAACTCGCACATTAACCTCTCTCCTAGTCCCTTAGTATATTTAAATTAGGAGAAAATTAGCACAGAAGCTAATCTGGATGTAATAAATATCACTTTAAACAAATGTATCTCTCTCTGAAAACATTTAAATGGATATTAACGCCGTTTCCATATGCAACGTGCAATTAAGAAAGTTTTGAAATAAAACTTTTTGCCCGTTTTTCTGTTAAAATTCAGGAAACGTAGGTAAATTCATCATGCAAGGCTTATTGAATATTATTTGATGTTGACCGTATTTTATTATCAGTCCCTTGGAATAATTAATGTATTTTTAGATAAGTACGCGTATGCGTTATTCTTTGTGTCAGGGAGATTATCAAATTTCAGATGATATCTATTAATAAATACCTCCAACAGACATAATGGATTCTCTACAAGTGTCGGCCAAGTCAATTCAAAACACTTTCAGACTTTGATTTAGATAAATCAGTGGAACTCATATTATTTCACACGTTATACAAATCAGTGAGACGGGCATTTTCAAGAGGGTGTTTCAAAATATAGGTGTGTACCTAATGCATAGCAATCAAACACGTGACAACCAAAATGTAGAAAGGTATTGAAAAAAACTGCAAAATCACATTTTTATTTTACAAAAATTTATTTTTTGCTTGATTCGTTTGATTATATTCTCCACAATTAAAATTATACTGAACATTTTTAGAAACTGTATGATTATTAAAATAGATGTCTTTATTCTTATTTGAAGTGTTCCTGCTATAGTGCCAAAATGTATACCTATAATCCGATTCACAGTTAATGATCAAAATGATCTCTATTATTCTCCAAACAATAATAGGGGTTGTTTTGAAATTCCTATCTCTAAAGTTTCGCGTAACATATATCGGCATTTTCGACTAATCTGACTCTTAACTTCTTCATTTGAGGCTGGTCGAGTTTCAAATTTGAACTGCAGTTTCAAGTTGACTCAGTAGTAAAAAATCCAAGTTGGTTAAATTTAGAATTCTTGGACTCCAACTCAGTAGGTCCTCTCCTTCCGATCCAACGATTTTCGTAATACTGATCCAATAATCTACTTACATGGCAGTAAAAGGGCAGTAGAGGACCTAAAGGGTAATAGAGCTGATCTTCATTTGATCACATATTATCTATCAGAACGGTAAAATGTAGAATTGAAACAGTCTATGAATTAAAAGTATCGAACCAACAATGTTCAGTAACAATAAACTGGAGAAACGAATATTAAATAAGAAATAACTCTAATGAAATGAAAATGAATCGAAAAATATCTTTGTGAATCCAAAATATAACAATAACAAATTTTCATCTAAAACGAATTGTTGCAATCCGAGAGGATCACATCAGACTTTTGAAAAACCGGTATTCAAAATGAACTAAACCATAAAATGAGAAGAAACGAAAATATGAAGACGTAAACCGGCAAATCACAAAAACAAAACTGAAATATGTAACAGACAGTAAGTCTGCAAAGCGTAATATTCATAAGAATCAAAATCGTCGAATTAATACATTACAAGACCTAATATCGATATTGTTGTTATATCCGTCAACCGGTTGCACCCCTACGTGCAATCCTCAGAAGTATATAAGAGACTTGTGCGAGCTAGGGTAAGACGTAGCCCTTACCTTGATGCCATGCATGAGACCGGTCGGTGGCAATGCTGAGATTCGATTTCATGCTCTTTGGCTTATAAAGCGAGAACTTAACCCGCATGCTACCGCGGCGAAAGTCATAAGAAGAATAACTTGTAAAACAGAATTACCTATACAGAATCGAAAACAATCAAAAAGTGGATCGCCGGTTGCTCTACTATGTCAGAGCTGACACAGCGTGCGGCAATATAAATCAATTCTGATGTTGGGATTACATTGCTTTTTCTTTCTACCTATCTCACCACCTAATATTACCGAAACGGCAAGGCTCACATTCACTTCATTACCAGAATCATTAAAGAAAAAATATAAATCTTCAAATAAGAACATATAAAACGAACGATTTGTTATAAATTCGTGCGACGTGATTCGATTCGTCAACAATCACAAGTGAGCGCCATCTCGGAAAAAATTATTCGCTTATTCCCTCCACACTTTTATTTTACGTTTTTACATAGGATTGAATGTTGTTGTGACAAAATTTTGTTTCATTGGTTTTAGAATTTGGCGGTTTAATGTTATGAACAGCTTAGGTTATTGAGTTTTACGATTACCAAGTTCACTCATTTCAGTCATTTTCTTAACAAATTCAGATCTATAAAAACTAGTTCTTACGGTTTTCGGTTACATTTCATTCTGCTATTTTTAAGTCTTATAAAAATTTATTCCGAGAACTAATTGATCCCCCTATTTCATTGGTTTCACATACATACGATTTTCTCCTTTTTCGTTATTGCTAAAGAAATTCTGCTATTCTATGGCCCACCCTTCATTTAGGACTTGGTTGCTGTTTGGATCAATTTTTTTTTCAGCTGGTCCACAATTGAAGAGTTTCATCGTAGTTTCCAGCATATTGAGAAACGTATCTCTTTATTCATATTTCCGTATACGAATAAGATTCCTATATAGATTAGATTGTAGATTGGAGGGGGGATCGTGTAGGCTGTGTAGCCTTACAAGTACCTCGACCTGTAAAGCTAAGTTTTCATGTACACGAATTATTCGTTTTTCGTACGAAATCTGTCAAAAGCTGTTTAAATATATTTCGTGGCGGTAAATTTTAACTGATGGTACGAATAAATTCAAGGAGTTGAAACAAAGTCAACTTGTCCGAAATTTTAAAGGAAAACAATATGATATCAGTGCGGTTATGTATGTTTGTTTCCAGGCATATTAAAAATTTTAATGTTAAATTAATATGGACAACAATCTCTTGATTAATAATATAAGGATAAAAACAGCCATAATAGTTTATGTTTTTCTGATTTTGTTAACGTATTGGAATTTTGAATTGAAGAAAAAAAGAAAAAGGGCTCCCAAACGTTATTGGGTGAGACCTATTTTTGAACTACGAAAATTACCTTGCAATTATCACAGCTTAATTAACGAGCTGAGGATTTTACTTGAGAAAATGTACGGTGAATTAGAGGGTTGATGTTGAATATTTCATTTATTCCGTGAAGGCATTTCTCACAAATGAAAACCGCTCAAAATATCATTTGAACGAAAAAGTGACATTTCTGTCAAATTTCCTACGAAAAACCGAAAATTCGGATGCATGAAAACTTGGCTTAAGGAAGAAAGGATTCAATGTACCTATACGAAACGACATAATTGTTTTGGATTTCAATCGTCTAATAAGCTTGAAAATTGTTTTTTTTTAACAATAACACGCATGACGATACACGTGATTTTGAATTCGTTCATTCAAAATATACTGTCGAAGACACGACGATTTTAAATTAAATAAATAAATTTTGACCGAACTTCTTATCAGTAATTGTGACAGGTTTTTCTGTTACTCAATATGTACTCATTATGTGACTACAGATGAATGTACAAATGCTCCATGCCAACCAAACATGATGATTTTCCGGGTGTTTATTTTGATGTTCATAACGAGCTAGTCTCGGCGTTATGCCAGCACAAGTCATTGGCATTCACAAAAGAGATTTTTGCATTCTGACAACCAGCTACTCAGTTATTGCTTGATATTTGACATTTGTTTTTTTAATATATATTTTTGTAAAATTGTATAATCCGCCCTACCCTATCGTTGCTGGCAACTATTTTCACGAAATCGTTGCTCGCAAATTCCTTGTGAACTGTACACACATGGTTGTGGGACATATTATGATGTGCTCTAACGCCGGTGATGCCACGCGTCAGCAGACTTTTGCAAAATTTCTGAGGCCACTAAATTTGGCGATGTTCCACCAAGCTATACCCCGTATTATAAAATAAAATGTTTTATTTTTTATTTCAGTTGGAATTGAAAAGAACTACTTAACTGACGAGAGAAATAGGATATCGAGTCTTTACATGACTGAATTTGAAAATTTTATTCGATTTTCTTCTTAAAACATATTTATTGATTCACCTATAGTGACATATTTTTATTTTATTTTATTTTTTTCAGGTGAGTTCCCCATTTTGTGGCAAGGTAAGTATATACATTTTTGAAGTGAAAGAGAACTGCCAATCGACTGAATATCTTTATAAGTAGGCATTTAAAAAGAAAAAATGATAATTTCAATTATCTTATCTAGCACAAAAAATATAAATATTCTACGCAGTGAATTTTGATTATTCTATTCGAGTGAAACTTAATTTCATTACGTTTTATTAACTTGCTTTGTTGTTCGTCTGTTTGTTTGTTTGTCTGATGAGCTAGAGACTCGAAATTTTGAACATAAAGCAGAACTGAATTGCATAATATGTCAAGACGAGGAAGTTGCAGACAGATGCACTCGACTTGTGAAACTGTAAATAGGCAATTTAATAGATAGTTTGTAATAAAATACTGTTTTAAACAAAATATATGATAACAAAATTAAATATAATTCAGAACACTATAATATGAACAAATTTTAAACTAACTTTTCCAGTTAGATAACTAACTTGGCACAAGATTAAAAAGCAGCAAATACAACAATGTATATAAAAAATATTTTTTATTTACTATGTACGATTGAAACACCCCCATACAAATTCCTAGACACATTTTTGTTCTGATATTTGGGATTGTAAAATTTTCAATAATAGTTATATTAAAATACTTGTAAGATTCAAACTAAACAAGGTGGGGCATGCAATAAATAATATTAACTTTACATCGTTCTATAAAGGGCTATAAATCTAAATGGGACACAAAAAATCATTGTTTTTTTTTCCCCCGTTTTAAAAATGTATATTTTTAAATTCGATTCAAAGATATGTCACGTTATAAGTACGAAGCGTTCGTTATGTGGTTGACTGAATGTGACACAAACGTTCCAAGAGTACAACTACTATACCAGAAATGTTCCGTCTTAAAATAAAATAACTCGCTAGAGCAAATAATCGTCATTAATGTTTTCATAGTTCGGTGCACTTCAAAGTATTTCAACAAAGGATCGTTAAATTCAAATAGGAAACAGGATTTATATAACAGAAGTATATGAAACAACGGCAGTGGCGTATTGGCATATCTTGTAGATATTTACATTCAATTTCATTAAAGTTTCAAAAATAGAATAGCCCCAGTAATAGATTTCAGAGAGGTAGGTACATGTTTTATTTTTGAACGTTCATTAAAATTTGTAAAAGTAAATAGGTACGTTTGGAGGAAGCGGATATTGATGTAAAACTTATTCTTATATCTGTTACTTGTAACAGCAACATTTATTAAAACGACCAAGTGTAGGTGCTATAAGCTCATTTATATCATTAAGATAGTTGTCCGAAGCAATTCACTTCTTTTATTCTTTGAACGCGGAATTAATCTGTTCCTAGCTTTTTCCATCTGATTTCAGAGTTGAGATAAGTATCGATGTATAATTAGTAAAACATGTCAAAGGACCCCGCACTTTTCTTATGTAAAGTGGCGATCGGTCAAATTTTCCGAAACTTTGGTATGTTGTTGTACTCGATCTAGTTACCAAATGTTTCAATGGGCCCAACCCAATCCTATGACTAGCTTTCTAGATACGGGGTGTTGAAACTGAGAACTGCCCAGATTTTCGGATTTTTTTTTTGTTAACTTATGAACTAGATTGAATTTCTGTTTCATACACACGTTTGCTACATATTTTAGTAGAACAGTGGTGAATACATGTGACTGAAAATGTTCATCTATACGGGGGGACTTACAAATGAATGACATTAATTTTTTGCGAATTCCCACTTGTTCTACTGTAAACTTAGGAAAGCATGTTTTCGAAAATCACGACTTAATATAGTATTTTGAGGAGAATATAACGCATATAACACATTTTTCATACAGTGTGTTTCATAGAGAAAACCACAATATCAAATAACTTTTTTCATGTATCAATTTAAAACCCCGTACCTATAGATTGGTTTGAGGATAAATTATTACCACTAATATATGAGGGTCTCTAAGCTTCAAGATATACAAGGTGGTTAATTTGCCGAAAGGTATTCTATTCTGAGATAAGTACAAAAACCATGAACACTCTGTATTCTAAAATGTACCCGGTCAAATGTTACCATTTTCTCAGTATATGATTATTTTAATAACGTCTTGGAAGGTATGATTTCTACATTCGATCCTATAACCTGTTTTCCAGATACAGGGCGTTTAAGTGGAGAAATACTGATTTAATCAATTTTTTCCTCAAATTGAAAAATTGCGTTGACTTACATTGCGGATGTAAGTTAAATATGAGTTTTGGTCAGATGTTCATTGAAAGGTACAGCTAAATATTTACTGCTACAGGGTGATTTACGAATGATTCACAATACGTTTTTCAAACACTGAATAATTCAACATTTCCGCCACAGACAACTTATTTTTTGAAATTTATACTTACACGTTTACAATTTCGAGGCTAAAAGTCTTCGATATCATTAGTTTTGTACAGGGTGAGCTATATGACAAACCATCTGATAATGATAACGATATCATTTAACCTCAAAATTGTAAACGTTTAAGTATAAACTTCAAAAAATAAGTTGTCTGTTGCGGAAATGTTGAATTATTCGGTGTTTGAAAAACGTATTGTGAATCATTCGTAAATCACCCTGTAGCAGTAAATATTTGGCTGTACCTTTCAATGTACATCTGACCAAAACTCATATTGAACTTACATCCGCAATGTAAGTCAATGCAATTTTTCAATTTGAGGGAAAAAATTGATGAAATCAGTATTTCTCCATTTTAACGCCCTGTATCTAGAAAACTGGTCATAGGATCGAATGTGGAAATCATACCTCCCAAGACGTTATTAATTTAATCATATACCAAGAAAATGGTAACATTTGCCAAGGTAAATTTCAGAATACAGAATGTTCATGGTATTTGTACTTATCTCAGAATAGAATACCTTTCGGCAAATTAACCACCTTGTATATCTTGAAGCTTAGAGACCCTCATATATTATTGGTAATAATTCATCCTCAAATCAATCTATAGGAACAGGGTTTTAAATTGATCAATGAAAAAAGTTATTTGATATTGTGATTTTCTCTATGAAACACACTGTATGAAAAATGTGTTCTATGCGTTATATTCTCCTCAAAATACTATATTGAGTCGTGATTTTCGAAAACATGCTTTCCTAAGTTAACAGTAGAAAAAGTGGGATTTCGCAAAAAATTACTGTCATTCATTTGTAAGTCCCCCCGTATACATGAACAGTTTTAGTCACATGTATTCACCAATAAACTATTTAGTAAACGTGTATATGAAACAGAAATTCAATCTAGTTCATAAGATAACAAAAAAAAAAAAACGAAAATCTGGGCAGATTTCAGTTTCAACACCCCGTATCTAGAAAACTAGTCGTAGGATTGGGTTGAGCACATTGAAACTGTTGGTTACTAGGTCGAGTACAACAACATACCAAAATTTCAGAAAATTTGACCGGTCGCCACTTTACATAAGAAAAGTGCGGGGTCCTTTGAGTGGAATTATGCAAAAATAATCGTTCAACCTCACCTTTTGAGAGTGAAAATGACTATAGTTCTGCTCTCGTGTAAAGCCCAAAAAGTGGTGAAAGTTGAATAATCGAAATAATGTTGCCAACCCCAGTGAAATCTCCAAGCATAGAAATTTATAACGTTACCCGTTCAATGGAAGTTTTCTGTTTCCGTTGAAATAAAATTCTGAACATTTGATACGTCATATTAAACTTTTGATCCAACCAGAATGGACACATTTTCGGAATCTATGTATTATTTTTGAATTATTTGTATAGTAATGTTAACTTTTGAACGGATGAACATTTTTCATTAATTTTTTTTTTGATAAAATTATAGTGCATAACTTACTTTTCGACTATAATAAAAATGTCTATTATTTCATCCCGACCCCATTTTGGAAAAATTTCTCAAATGGCATTTGGATCGAGTAATACCCCATTCGAAACGATTTTTCATTTTCTATACAACAGCAAAATATCAGACAAAAAACATAATAAAACAAAAGGCGGTGCATAGTGCTCGATATTGCATGGAGTTCTAGTAAAATGAATGAATGAATATTATTTACAGAAATGGTTACATATTGAATTAGTTACATTTTTGTGCATAATTCCAGTACATTTTGATACTATTGATTAGATATGGAAACATATTGCAATAGCAAATTAACATGATTGAACTCGACTAAGTTGAGTAACTCGTCCACGGATATACGAAACCAGGTATATTTTACTATCTTCAGGACTTGTGTTATATTAGAAAATTCAAGATAACTTTTCACTTCTATAACTGTAACTTTGTATAGTATGTAAGGCATATATTCGACAGAAAACAACTACTTCTCTGGCTAATACCCCAGGTTACAATTGTATACACGCGAGATCTCGTTGCCCGTCACCGTCCGCCGAGATAAATACTGCGATTGCTTACAGGATCCACTCTGTCGACAGATTAAAGAGCACTCCAGCAGGACATTTCGGATACGAAATGGTATATGTAACATACTTGTTTCAAGGAGCAAATATTGTCCCAGTAACTGTGCGGGAAGAGGACGGCCATTATTATTATTTGCCGTGGCGCTCCAGGTATTCATTTTACAGCTGATGTATTCACTTTACAGCTGATGTATTCACTTTACAGCTGATGTATTCACTTTTCAGCTGTAGGAAAACCCGGAAAACCTACAGCACCACCTCGGGTGGTCGGTGTGCACTCCAAGCTAGCACTAGACGAGATTGGCATCTAGACAACTCACAATACACTTGCTTTTCAACAATGCATGCGGTCGCCTATCGATCCGATATAAAGTAGTTGAGAAAAATTCTCGTACCTACATCGGACTCGAACCGACTATCGCTATACTGGAGTTTCGAACGGCCTCTGTGCCTTAGACCGCTGATCCACCGAACTTTGTACAGTATGTAGTATGTAGTATCCGACAGAAAACAACTACTTCGCTTGCTGATACCTAGATAGATATTGAATTATATCTGTCAGGCAAATGTGCAAATATCCTTACTTTGAAGGGACAACATGGCAAGTTTCATTTTCTGAATAATACTGATTGATTTTAAATTATTATTCCTAATACCACCCCAGCCTATGATACCATTTTGCAAGAGATATTCCGCAAATGCATGATATATAGTTTTTAGATGCTTGAATGATAGAAATTCAACCAATTGTTTGTATCTGCCAAAAAATTTAATATTTTTTGATATCTACAAATTTCTCTGTGACAATCAGAACAACATATGGGAGATGATTTCCTCAATTTTGCTGAGATTCAATAAAACGAGGTATACATGCCTTGTATTTTAATTTATTTCGAAGATACCAGTCATCTACCGTTTCGTTGGACAAAGCATCTTTGTAAATACCAATTTTTTCGGTTTACCTAGAGCTTGTTAATAACCATCTATTCCAAAGGATCCTCACATAAGAGTTCAAACATTATGTACCGTCATTTTGATTTGGATAATATCCTTGTCTAAAATTTTGCCATTGTGTAGATAATTGAAAGACGTTTCGAATGAGGTATCACTTGACCCCCATACTATTCAAAAAAATGTTTCAAAATGGCGACGCATTTAACTCAGATAATTCCAACCATACTTCAATATAATCAAACAAATTGTCGAAAACAATGGCATTCGTCCCCAATTTATTAAAATCATTTACATTTATTCAAATTAACAAATCCTGAAATAAATTTTTCTTTCATTCCATTCCTTGGTAAGGTATCTTCTGACACAAAATATTTCTGGTTGCAATAACGACAATATCACCATCTCTTTCTCTACTACAGACAACTTAGGGTCTATGAAATTTCAGGCTCTCCTCCAGACTACAACTCACAAATTCAATATCCGAGGTGAAATCCAATCGAGGGTATTAGAACAAGCTAAAATTATAGAAAAATCTGAATCACGAATTCTATAATTTCAAAAGTCCTAATTATTTTGATATTGATCATGAACTTCTTTTACATATTTGTCAAAATACTTTTTATATTTCATTCGTTCAATCGTGAACACCGTCTTCAACTGTTTTGTAATCGAAGAAATTTTTAATATAACATGTTCTTTACTTTCATGTTTTACATTGCAATAAATAAAAGATCCTGACAAAAAAAATTAACTGAAAATTAAATTGATTCATTCCAAAGAGATTTTTTTCACTGCAGGAGAATATTTTCCGAAAAACTGGCATTTGCTTGTTTATAATTTCAATAAGTCTGAAGTACCAGCGTTCAAAGTATTGAATGAACACTCAAATAATTGATTACAGAACAAGTGACATTTTCTCCCTCAATTCTGGTTATTTTACAGATTTTATTATTGGATAGAATACGAGCGCTACCTATCTAAATAATTGTCATATACTTTACTCCATCGAAGCAGTGGAATGAAATTGATATAATAGGTACGAAGGTTGTTCTAGGTTCTTTGTCGTTTGTCTTTCGGTTTTCACATTGTAATTGAATTAGTAGTTAGTTTGTGCAATATTTTTGTGAAATAATCGTAACTGCACCGAAGGAGAAATCAGAATATTTATGCTCGACGTTTATCTATCATTACTCAGTCATGCATATCCTCTCATCGCGCTCAATCTGTGAAACAAGGTGTGTTAAGTTCAAGATGGCTGATATATTGTTGTATTATAAACGATTTGTAATTGGAGATTCATGATTTGCGTTATTCATATTGTAAATTTCTAGTTCACTTCAACATTCCATATAATATTATTTAGTAATTATAATTGTGAGAGTACCTACTGCTGTGAAAAAACATGTATTTATACAGAAGCAATTATTCGACTACATGCTTGTTATAGGTTATTTTTCAACTATTTGGAAATGAATAATGACTGGGTGGTTTTGTTTGTACGAGGTAATAATTAGGAAGAATTCGAGCAATGCCATAATAATAATAATAAAACTCGTAGAATGTACCCAAAGGTATAGCCTGTGCGGGTAGAGGATGGCTATTATTATTATTTGCCGTGGCGCTCCGGGGCGACTTACTGATATTGTCGGTGGTGTATTCACTTTTCAGCTTTAGGAAAACCCGGAAAACCTACAGCACCACCCCGGTACGTCGGTGCGCGCTTCAAGCTAGCACTAGACGTCGGGATTGGCATCTAGTCAACTCACATCACACTTGATTCACAACAATGCATGTGGCCACCTAAAGAGAACCGTGCACTTGAGAAAAAAGACTCCGTACCCGAGCCTCGAACGTCTGTCTGATGCGAGCTAGAAGTTCCACTGCTAGAGACCTTAGCCACTGAGCCACCGACCGACCATACTTTATTTACTTTAAAAAACTTTAAAAAACATCCGGGACACACATAAATTCAGGGTATCCCTCACAAATCTGTTCACAAATGGCATCATTTCCCAAGTAAACATTTTAAGACAGTTCCTATTTATTTAGATTTAAAAATGCTTTAATATGTTCAATAAATCGACATCGAATTTAAAGTAACCTTAAGTTAAAATAAAAGTTCATGAAGACCACTTATTCCTAAACAAAGAATTTAATGCACTCTTTGAATCAAAATAAAAATGCTATTTGCTCTTGATGTCCTATTGATCTTATACTGGTTTTAAGTTACTATTGATATTGGCTATTTTAAAACTGATTTGCTATTAGTAAGAATTGAATAGCAAGTTGGTTTTAAAACAATCCATCCTGGAAAAATAGTTTCAATGCAGTTTCATGGAGTATCCTTGATGTATTCTTTGAAACCCATTAGGCAAACTATTTTATCCTAAGATTATATTCATTAAAGCCAAAAACATAATTTTTACCTTTTAATGACATTAAGGGCCGATTGTTCAGTACGAGATAATCTACAGATCAACTAATCTTGGATTCGTTGCTAAGGAACTACAGATTAGAATAGGAAAGTAGGAATTGGATGTTTTCCACCATCATGAATCATGACTTTGTATGCGTCTCATCAATGTTGACTTTTTACTTTAAACCGCATGTTTGAGAAAATGATCATTTCCGATAGCTCGACCAATTAACAGAGAGTATTCTTTTAAACAGCCCAGTATTTTGACTGCTTCCTCAAGATCCATCCGCATTTTTCCTTAACTAATAGTCAATCAGGACTGCCCTTCGCCTTATACATATTATATATTCTATATCTCTTATGTAGATAATACAGTAAATAAATAATTCATTACACAACGAACACGAAATGTAAAAAAAATTACTATTATTAGTAATCCAGCTATCTGTAATATAGCTACATAATGCATTGAACCACATTACCACAATTAATACCAGCTGATAATAATCATCCTGCGAGCTATTTCGCAATACTTCGAATAATGTTGAGATTTGGCAACAATGCAGTAGCAGTAGGGTTGACCGTTGGATATTCGGTAGATATTCCAGCAGAAAACTAATTTATTTGGAAATATTATAAAAGATCGCTGTCACTATGGTATGAAAAACATATCTTGTCAGTGCCATCTTACAGTTCAGACACGCGAAATATTTGACTTTATATGAAACTTAAGTTAATTTAGTCTGCTCTAATACATACATTTTACGATCAAAACGTCACATAATAAGTTTTAATTTATGTATTTAAAGTTGCCTTGAAGAACTCTTTAAGAATATAGAATTAGATGTTGATGGTTTCAATACAATTTTAAAATTTAGTCTTTAATGCCTTTTTAGGATGGGAGCTTTTTGGCTAGAAGCTGCTTTATGATAGTCTCAGGGCTGTCTTGAAGATCACTTGATTTTAATAGAAACTTTTTTGTGTAGTTTTAAAGCGATCTTGAAGATCGGAATAAGCGCGTTAATGTTACTTGGGTTGACACCTTGGGTTAGTACAGTTATATGAAGTGCAATATAAAATTTTATTCACTGCTGATATAAACACGAAGACTTTTCCTAATTTGAGGGTTTCTTTGACGTTTATGACAGTTGCAATTGCATAGAAGGAGTGAATTAGTTGCCGATAATATGTCTTTGATCATAAGACTTCACAACAGAAGCTGAAACTGTGGATAAAAATTGCCTTTGCCTTTGCCTTTTTGAGATGAATCAATGGATGTGCCTAACTCTTAATACGACTATGATGAATAAAATCAGCAGTTTTGTGGTTTTCAGTAAAGCATAAATAAGATAGTCACATTCATATTTTGAATATGGGAAACATTCTTTCGACAATTGATGCATGAAATCACCATTCCGTCTGTTAATATGATCAAAAGAATGGATAATCGTAAGCACGCTTCTGTAATCAGGATAGTCTTTAATTTAGTAAACCTTTGGAATCAGGAGAAATTATGGTAGGACAGACACACAATATCAACCGAAATGATACACTATTAACCACTACATACTATGACACGCGTTTCAACAAATGGCTTCTTCAACAAAAAAGTCCTGTTGTCGTCAATAGAAGCTGAATAAGGAAAGGTAGTTTTGTCATTAGGCGCCGAGAGGAAATTATTCAGATATTGATTTTTATCAAAGTATCGAAGAGGTATTCAATTCTCGACTTAATTATATCTACTATCTCATCCGGAAAAAGCTCTTAAAGCCCCTAAGATTATTAAGAAGAAATTAACTTGAATGGTAAACGGAAAATTAGGGGAGTGTGAAAATTACTATTGTAGTCAGATGATTGCATATTGTTGAACTCATTTTCAGGGTATAATATCATCATTTAGAAATGATGTTTAACTCAAGAATAACAATGCCATATCCAGGGTTCAAAACAACCGATCTTGGTTTATTGAAAAGAATATGTTATGACTATTTTAGCTGCTCATGTTATGCTGCCATAGTACTAAATTATTTAAAAGAATTTTTATTTTTTTTTTAAATAATTGAAACATTCTATAGATCGAAAAGGAACCAATATTGAAGAACAGTCGATAAATTTGTTTTTCATAAAACTGTGATGGAATACGAAAATTTCGCAATAACTGTTTTTAGTCCATGACTCAGCAACTTATATGCTTTTTTCCCTGCTCGTTTCATTCTGTGTTAATCAGTTACTAATACGCTAACAATCCACTTTTAACATAATCTGAGTGCTGGATTGTTATTTCTGTTTACGATATTGATAACAAGCTAGATATTGTTCGTTTCCAAATCTGACTCAATGTCCATAACTTCATTGTGAAGTAAGTATATAGGCACATCCTCGTCGTTATCCTTCATTGCCTTAAGTCGGCTAACAAATAATAATTGATATTTAGGAAATTCTGATTAAAAAATGTCAAATTACTTGAAACGACATATTTTGACCAGCAGATTGTCCAGCGGGATTCACTTGAATCAACATAATAAAACACAGAAAAACTGATAGAGGATATGAAAATATAAAAATTTCAAACTAACCCAAAAAAAGTATGTACTGCAATAATCAATAATTAAGCTTACAATTGATTCGCCGAACAATGTCATGCTCAGAGCGAGTTCTAACTTCACAGCTCATATTTATATTCAAATTCCCGTCAGCAAACTCTTTGAAAACATGGTAACGCATAACATTTTTTCATGAAAATATAGTTTTTTTTTATTTTTCAATTTATTTACATACCTAACATAATATATAGAATTGAATGATTTGGCTAGGACAAGAAAAATGTTCAAGCATTGTTCTAATTATTCATCCAAGATATTGACAGTTTTTTCAGTTCAACTAAATTGAGTTCAGTTTTCAAGAAAGTTTTGGTAGCTAATACCTAACTAACTTTACCATGTTTTGTTCAGCCCGCCCTAAAACTGATGCTTTCTAGACATTTCAACTGTTTGTGAAGCCTAATTGTCTATCTATGAAAAAAGCTTTCAGTTTATTTTTGACACTGATCAAATGACCTAATTATTATTTATCACAGCTGACTCATATGCAAAGGTTAACTAGCCCTTATTTTCAATCAATATCCTGGAATTTTACTATTTTTGAAAAAAGGAGTAATAATGCAAAAAAATATCTGAATGTGTCAAAATAACAGAACTATATATAAGTACAGGAACTTCTTCCTACCTATTATGGAAACTAATCTGAACGGTTTTATACACAAAGTGATTTCCAAAAGTTGTCGAAAAAATGTTTCCCATATTCAAAATATGAATGTGACTATCTTATTTATGCTTTACTGAAAACCACGAAACTCCTAATTTTATTCATCATAGTCGTATCAAGAATTAGGCACATCTATTGATTCATCTCAAAAAGGCAAACCATATTTGAAGACAATTTTTATCCACAGTCATAATGCTTCTGTTGTGAAGTCTTATGATCAAAGACATATTATCGACAACTAATTCACTCCTATGCAATTGCAACTGTCATAAACGTCAAAGAAACCCTCAAATTAGGAAAAGTCTTCGTGTTTATATCAGCAGTGAATAAAATTTTATATTGCACTTCATATAACTGTAGTAACTCAAGGTGTCAACCCAAGTAACATTAACGCTCTTATTCAGATCTTCAAGATCGCTTTAAAACTACACAAAAAAGTTTCTATTAAAATCAAGTGATCTTCAAGACAGCCATCATAAAGCAGCTTCTAGCCAAAAAGCTCCCAGCCAAAAAGCTCCCATCCTAAAAAGGCATTAAAGACTAAATTTTAAAACTGTATTGAAACCATTAACATTTAATTCTATATTCTTAAAGAGTTCTTCAAGGCAACTTTAAATACATAAATTAAAACTTATTATGTGACGTTTTGATCTTAAAATGTATTTAGAGCAGACTAAATTAACTTAAGTTTCATATATAAAGTCAAATATTTCGCGTGTCTGAACTGTAAAATGGCACTGACAAGATATGATTTTCATACCATAGTGACAGCGATCTTTTATATTTCCAAATAAATTACAGTTTTCTGCTGGAATATCTACCGAATATCCAACGGTCAACCCTACTGCTATTGCATTGTTGCCAAATCTCAACATAATTCGAAGTTTTGCGAAATAGCTCGCAGGATGATTATTATCAGCTGGTATTAATTGTGGTAATGTGGTTCAATGCATTATGTAGCTATATTACGGATAGCTGGATTACTGATAATAGTAATTATTATTACATTTCGTGTTCGTTGTGGAGATGAATTTTGTGATTTCTTTCTCTTCAATAATGAATTATTTATTTACTTTATTTATTTATTTTTTGACTTGTGAAGTGTAACCAATTCTAAGTTCAACTATGTATCAAATTTAATATTTTGACAGACGTCAAACTCACAAAATTCCAAGCAAACGGCATTTAATAATGAAAAATGTAATGAGTACATTTTTGGCCTACAGTGTACTTAAATCGTATCGAGTAACAAAAACTTGATATTTTGACGACAGATGCCAACTGATAGAATAAGAAAGTTTGAACAATAATGTGAAAAATTCCATACCAAATGATTTATTGAAAACAAATTGAAAAAGCTGCTCAAAATGTCTACTATCATTAATCATACATGCTTCAAATCGCCTTATCAGTGCTTCCGTATACTAGATTTCCTAATAATTTCCTCCGTTACACTGTTGAATTCATACTACAAAAACACTTTCGGCTGAATGAAGTCGATGGCCATTCGACACATGTCGATAAATACAATTACTACTGCTACTACTTCCTCCGTTACTTTGGAGCAGTCGTGCACAACCTTCTTCTCGATTGGTTTAGTTTTATACGCATACTTTTCTACAATTACCCCCACAGAAAAAATCTAACGGTGTCTGATCTGGCGGACTTGCAGGCCACCTAATATGTTTCCTATCCATCTATCTGGAAAATATTTTTGAGGAATATCATGTAGCAATCCCTAGAGTTCATTTTGTATGAATTGTTGACAAAAATAAGGGCCTATCAAACGTCCATTGAATAACGCACACCATATGTTGACAACCCATATGGCTTAAAAAAAAAATTCTCGCACCCAATGAGGATTCTCACGTGACCAATAATGCATGTTGTGTCGGTTCAATGTCCTATCATTGTGAAATCTTGATTCGTCACTCTACATGATCTTGAAGGGATGATAACTAAGTATGTGTTTTACAATTCTATTCACAGACAACTCACTTATTCCATCTTCGTCAGCAAGTGCTCGAATAGAAATATGAGGGTGAGCTTCCATTTAGGCCAACATTAATACACATTTCCTCACTGCGCGCTGGTGCAGCATCTTGAACATGCCAATCTTTCCCTGAAAATTCTCCTGGTTCTCGTTTTATTCTCAACATAAGAAAATGTGGTTTGATTAGGTAGTTGCCGATTGGGAAGACAGTGTTGGTTCAACGACAGCACGGGAATTTTTTCGGCATTCACCAAAAATTATTAACATACACTCTATTTTGGAGCAAATGTGAAAGGTATTTTCTCGATTTGATGTACGCAAATTGACAATAAGTCACATGCAGGAACAACTGTCAAAAAACGAACATAATAAACGAAATGACATTGACAGTTTTTATTAGTACACTGTGGAGCCAAAAATGTTCACAACAATAAATATTCATTATCAAATTTCTAATTTTGTGAGTATGACGTCTGTCAAAATATCATGTGTGATACATAGTTGAAGTAAGAATTGAATACACTTCACAAGTAAAAAAATATATACAGGGTGCCACTTAAATAATTGCGGTTGGGGGTTGGTTTCTCATGGGAAGTTTGACAGAAGTTGACTTTGGCACAACAGCTTCCCAGAAAAGATCTGGGAACACCCGCTATACTCATGCGTAATAAGAGTGTAACACATTGTGGATACTTTTTAATTAGATCAATTATCGAATTTGATGCGTTTTTAGGAGACATTAATTTTTTGAATGAAGCTCGGTTATATCATTGACAGCGCGCCGGCTGTCTAGATGTTGATTTTGAAATTCACTATAGATATTCCTATCCATTATTTTTGTTTCGTGGTTATATAATATTACGAACGAAGTTCGAATATATTGTGCCAGAGAGGTGTCAACAATGTGAAAGAATACGGGATACCTTTCTCTCTAAGCGTTTCCACCAAGTGGAAAAATAAAGGCAAACATCTGTCAGAAAATAACTACTTCCCTGGCTAATACCACGACGGGCATTATACTACATCTGACAGATATTTGGGCAACGTTCTTCCAAGAAGACCCAATTGCAAGGGCTTGTCTTGTAGTTAAACAGAAGATTATCCTTCATTTGGCTGGGAATGCCACTTGCAGACATGCATGTTTCGAGGTTTATTGCCTCTCATCAGTGACAGGGTAGGTTAGGAAGTAGTTGTTATCTGACAGATGTTTGCCTTTATTTTTCCACTTGGTGGAAACGCTTAGAAAGAAGGGTATTCTTTCACATTGTTGATACCTCTCTGGTACAATACATTCGAACTTCGTTCGTAATATGACAGTTTACTCTTTCCAGAGTCTGTGCTACTTGGGAGTGTTTGGTCTTGTTCTTGATTTCCCGTGCGGATGGCGGCGATCAACTTTGTTGTGGGTCTTAGTGTCATCCGTGTGAAAATATTACTTGAACGGTAGGTATGTGAATAAGGGAAAAGGTTAGTTTTTGTGGAAGAAGTGTATTTTAATGATTCGCTTATAAAATGAACAACACCAAGTTAATGAATGAAAATGAAAGTGTTGAACATAAATTATGTTATTTACCTTTCAATTAGTGATATGCTTGTGTTCATTATTGCCCTATTCCTATTTCTAATCCAACCTGTATTGCTTTAGCTAACTCATCTGGCATATAACTCCCAATAACTTCTTCTACATTTTCATTTTTGTTTAGCACAAATACAATTTCTGGAACAATCCCCTCATTTAGAATTATTACACAATTAGCTGCCTGTCTCTACAGGTGTACGAATACTGATTTCTCATCGATTTTGGTACCTATTAATATATTTTCATCCTATGCAGATCCAGAATCTTTTGGATTAGATACGAGATTAGAAATTAAAAAAAAAAACGTACTATTTCAAATAATAATTCAGTAGTTGTGCAGCCATGGGAACATGAATCTTTAGTTGGCGGTATATTTCTGAGGTTCTATTTTCAATAAAAAAATAAAATTTTCTACATATGAAGAATGGTCTTCCATACAAAATTATGAAAAAATATATGCCAAATTCTGAAAATCTGTAATATCTGAGAAATCACCATTGGGTAATATACTTATCAATGGCTGTAAATTTGGCCTTCAAACCAAAAATGTTTCCTTTCCTAAAGAGCAAGCTGATGGTGTCACAACCACTCGAAACGTAGATGGATAATAATAGTATAACCAAATCCGATTGTGATATATTACTCAAGTATGATATTCATTTTTAAAATAACTAGAAATTTATTACCAAAATATTTTGAATCCTTCATTACGTACAATAATCAAATTCATTACTACAACACAAGAACCACTAATCAATTCCACATTTCTCGGACAAGAACAAAACAATCTATGAAATCGTTGTTTTTCAAAGGACTGAATGATTTCAATCAATTACAGTGCCACATAAAAGATTCTGTAACTTTATATTCATTCAAGGCTCAGTTGAAAATATATATTACATCACGTACTATTTGAATATTTCACATCGTCGGACTGTTTTACTGGTTCACGCTTTTACTTGTTCTGTTTATAGTGCTACATTGTGATATGTTAAATAATTAATTGCCTACCCTTACAAAATAATTGTTTGTTTTTATGCCCAAGTATAGTTGTAATATGAAATGAGTAATTTTTAATTCTTCTGATATTTGTTTTGTTATATGTGACAATATTCTCAGGCACATATTTCTATTTTTATCTCCTTATATATATTCTTTGAACGCACTTTTATTGTTAGAATATTTTTTATACTATTTTTTATACTACCTTACCTTCTTGGATCTGTATTTATATTAGGATTTCCTATTTCAAATAAAGAATTTCAAAAAATTTGACTTGGCTATGGAAATTGTTTCATTATTTGATGAGTTAGTATATATTTATCGAATCTATTGATCAATATTTTAGTTTTTATTCGAATAATAGTTCGAAGGTGTGCCGAAGGGTTCCAAATGAATTAAACGAATGAATCCAACAAAATTGAAATATCTGTCTCCTCATACATTCCCTCAAAGTGTAAAATGCGGAGCAAATAATTTACAAAAAACAACTACTTTCCCACACGGGCATTGGATTATATCTGTCATATATTTGTGCAGTAAGCAGGACACTATTGCAACTAGCACTAGCAAGTCCAATTTTAGTATATCGACCAAGATCGGAGATTAACGTACCTCTCAATGAGGTTAATTAACCACTTGCACTAGCGAAACGTTAGACAGCAATTCCAAAAACGATGGCTGTGAAACCCGGAAAGACAGTTACAGTTCAAATTTTGGCCGCGAAAGCCTTAACCAAGTCATCTTTTTAATACAATTCTTCCTTTTTGATGTGAAATGAATATTTTTTCCAACTGATGTTTGTATATTTTTCTACATTCATGCAAAAAGCAAAACTTTATTGAACTATATTCAGTGGAAAAAGAAGGTCTTTATTGCACTAGTGCAATAAAGTTTTTATTGCAATCATCTGTCATTTTACTTCAACGTGCTGTCATCATGATAAACATAAACGTTCAAACCCACAACATATTCAGCAGATATTCTGTGAGATTGGCCATACGTTTTAAACAGCTACATATTTTATATTAATTTGTATTAATGTTAGCAGTCAGAGTTGAGCAAACAATGCTTTCCCGAGAATAACTTCATAATCAAAACCGATCCGCTATGTTCTAAACCGTCTACCCGCATAGAGCAAACTGTACTATGACCACACCTCGTGATAACATACGCGCTCATGGCTATGATTTTGATTTTTATAATGTAACTGTGGTTAAATAAACGTCAGTCAAAATTTAATTCTGACAATTACAGAACTGGAAGTTTTAAAATGAGTAATATTGATGGAAAACTAGATGATTTAAATTGCGTATTTCATTTTCCTTCACCTAGTGCCGCACCTAAATAAATAAATCTTTTGCTTTTTGCATGAACGTAGAAAAAATATTGTATGCAACTCGTGCAAAAAATGTTTATTGCACTCGACGTGTTGTCCTACTCGGCCTAACGGCCTCGTCGGACAATTTCACGTCGAGTGCAATAAACACCTACTTTTTGCACTTGTTGCATAAATAACTATTAAATATTTTATACCTATGATCTGGAAGCAATTGCGATTCAAGCCACAAAAATAAACAAACAACTTCTAGAAAAGTTCACACCATTAAAAATCGTTTTGAATATCGTAATAACATTATCAAAGTAAGTTTGATATTCTCTGTAAATTTACTGGTAATTATTTGCACCATATTGCTTTATCCTTGAAATTGTTACCTTGATTTATGAACCTCCTCGTTGCCGTTAAAAAGATTCATGTGTTTTTCCACCTTCCAGTAACTATTAGCCAATGATAAAGCACTCTATTTGTTTTGGGAAATGCCACCAAACTCGCCTGAATGAATTTGTGTATAATTAGCGTCATACATTCGAGATTTAGTAGACTGAATGAACTAATCGAATTACATTTAAGTCGATTAGTTGATTAGAATGGAAATGTGGTTCGGATACGGATTCGACAGAGTGATATTCCGGGATTTTTGATTTGAAAACGTTTTGAAAGTATTGGGTTATCAAAACACATCACTTCGAGCCTAGGTCTAGACATGGACAGGTATGTGAGTTAACACTGTTTGTTAAAACAGTAACCTATCAGAATAATCATATTTGCAGCAAAGATAAATTATGAATAATGATTCAGAAGATTGTCTGTGAACCATTATTTTCATATCAGTGCTGGTTAACCATTGTGGAATGCTGGAAATATCGAAATTTTTAGAAAATTACATTTTTTACAGCTTAACATATCTTCATTTGCTAACATGTCAATGACAACTGCAATGTTAAATGTTACCCAAATAATGACTGACTAGATGAAATAGACCGTTGGTTTGGCTTGTGGTTATCATGAACCTTTTGAAATTGTTAATATATAATGCCTGCTTATGAAATAAGAACATTCTGGTATTTGACAGGTGCCATTACAATAATATAAAAGTTACACATTTATTTTACAACAATTACCTTGGCTAAATAGGAAGATTTGTATCTCGCTTGTTTTTCTTACTGAAAACAAATTAAAAGTGAAGTGCCACAAAGGTATATCCTGGAACAACTCCTACTGACAACTTCGTAAAATATCGTATTAGTAAACGAATAACAATCACCCAGTCTTAAGCTAAGTTTTCATGTACACGAATTATTCGTTTTTCGTACGAAATCTGTCAAAAGCTGTTCAAATATATTTCGTGGCGGCAAATTTTAACTGATGGTACGAATAAATTCAAGGAGTTGAAATAAAGTTAACTTGTCCGAAATTTTAAAGGAAAACAATATGATATCAGTGCAGTTATGTATGTTTGTTTCCAGGCATATTAAAAATTTTAATGTTAAATTAATATATGGACAACAAGCTCATGAATAATAATATATGGATAAGAACAGCCGTAATATTTTATATTTTACTGATTTTGTTAACGTATTGGAATTTTGAATTGAAGAAAAAAAGAAAAAGGGGTCCCAAACGTTATCGGGTGAGACCTATTTTTGAACTACGAAAATTACATTGCAATTATCACAGCTTAATTAACGAGCTGAGGATTTTACTTGAGAAAATGTACGGTAAATTAGAGGGTTGACGTTGAATATTTCATTTATTCCGTGAAGGCATTTCGCACAAATGAAAACCGCTCAAAATATCATTTGAACGAAAAAGTGACATTTCTGTCAAATTTCCTACGAAACACTGAAAATTCGGATGCATGAAAACTTAGCTTTACTCTGGATTTATATCTACGTTGGAAATCGCACGAATAGAAAGTTATAGAAGAAATGAGATCAGCAAATGTCTAACCATAACATATTCTCAAAGTTCTGTTCACTAACGTTTCTGTTTTGGATGAAACGTAACGTCATTAATGGGCCGCGGTGGTATGCGGGTTAAGTTATCGCTTCATGAGTCAAAGAGCAAGAGTTCGAATCTCAGCATTGCCACCAGTCTCGTGCATGGCATCACACGTACTAAAAGGTAAGGGCTACGACTTCCCCTACTTCGCACAAGTCTCTGACTTCTGAGGGTTGCACGTAGCGGTGCAACCGGTTGACGGATATAACAATTTTAACAATTTTTTAATAATTAACCTCACGACTACAACAAAAAAGTGATATTTTGTGCTACGCGTCAAAGAGAAAAGAAAAGGAACACCGCATTAAACAGCAACCCTAAGGCACTGCCTGTCTGCCAAACATAGAAGGTGTCACCAACCGAATTCGGAAAATACTGAAAACGGAGAAAGTGAGCACTGTCTTCAACCCAACAGAGAAAATATGCAAATTTTCAAGATCAGCAAAAAAAGACAGCAGAGGTCCACTCAAATCAGCAAAAGTTTACAGGATGCCATGTAATTGTTGTCAGGTTTATTTTGGACAAACGAAAGGGAGCATTTGATACCCGCAATCAAACATTTATAATAATTTCATAAATTGGATAAAAGAATCCATTTGTATTGATGGTGTATTTGGATGGAAATTTGTATTTTTAAAGGAAAAACTTTGACATACCGTTTGACTTTTTTTTATTTTTAACAATTCTGTGTTGAGCAACATTTTCTATAGAAAGTGATGAGAAATTATACTACTTACTGATTACGTTTTTATAACAAACAAATGAAACAATAAGAGTAATATTCCCAACAGATGATATAAAAATATACGTTCATCTGAACAGTATTTCAAATAAACTCTTGAACGCGAAATTGTGTTGATATAAAAATAATAATATTACACCGACAATGTAACTGTTGCATTGGAAAAACTATTCTGTATATTCCAACTCAAGAATATTTAATTTTCAAGATACTTGCCGGAGATAATGAAAGCGGAAATGACCGAGTTGTTACCGATAATAGACCAACGGCCAATTTTGTAATTCATTTGAGTAATTTATTTCATAATTTTAGTGAATAATCTTATTATCTTCGGTATATATGTAAAAAAATTGTTCATTGTGTCAACCAGGCTAAGGAAACAATTATTGAATTAAAATAATGCCTGAATATCTGAACACCTGGTTCGTACAAATGACGCTGAAAAGGTTCTCAGTTAAGTGTAAAACAAGTTAGGTGAGTTAGGTAATATATATATATATATATATGTATACGACATTCACCCTACCTAATGTAATAGTGGCTCACTGTTTGAAAGAAATGGTTTCAATAATACAAGATCTGAAGCGACAATGAACGTTTGGTGACCGTGTTTGTCGGAGAATACCTATAGAAAGTAAAATCTTACTTTAATTTGAAATGCTAAAACTTTAATTATCATCAGAATATCCGCTACTCGCATATTTGTGAATGGAAGTAAAAGTGTTTTTAGAAACTTTTATAATATCTTAATGTGATTATGCATATGAAATGAACGAATGATTGAAACGAAAGTTGCGCTTCTATATACTATGTAAAAAACAAGTATTTTATTGACTGACAATTTGGTTTTCCTTTTCTTGAAATATTTTTGTTGTGCGTACACTAATTATTCAATGCGAAGGCGTGAACGAGGCGGTGAACAGTTGAAAAGGTCATTGTGACAATTTTAAGTCTGCATCTATCAGTGGAACACCAATTTTCGGTGCTCAGTTGCGAATTATTTGAAATATTGCGTCTGCAATTCACCAAAATTCTATTTTTGTTCTTGAGACGGTCATTGTTCTTGATAATACTGACATTGAAATATGATAAGAATATAATTAATTGACCTATTTTGGCCCGACTGGAGAGCCACAGAATGTAACTTATAGAATTCATCTGCGGTAGTTTTGAATATACTTATTGGGAAACATCATCAATGTCAAAATTTCCGATGATAAAAAACCACTTCGAAACATCATTAGTTATATCTGGAAACATAAACAATGTGAATCTTTTGAAGCTCTAAAAAATATGCAGATTTATGATCCCCAACGAAAGAAGATCCTCGTTTTTTAATTCGAGGAAGTGAAATATACAGCTTAGTGTATAGAAAATGATATATTTGGAAAAAGGCCAGCTGAAATCGCGGCCTATTTGTATTTAACGTTTACAAGCCATAGTTTCAGACGTTCCTCGGCCACATTCCTAGCGGATTCCGGCAAAGGAATTAGGTACAAAATTGTTTACTACGTTCATGCAAAAAGCAAAAAAGTTTGTGAAAACACTGAATCATTGTACTAGTATAATTAGATTTTTCATCGTACTCATCTGTCATTCTCTTTTAGAGATTGTATTACATTTTAAAAAATCGCATATTTTCAATCATTTTCATATTTACTTTACATACTGGATTACAAAATTACTGAAAAATGCATTTTATTGAAAATAAAATCGGTTTTCTTTGGATATTACCAAAAATACTTTTTTATTTTGTGCTGCCTAACCAGTTGATATACCTATGAACACTAATGTAAATGCTTCAAACATAAGCGCTCAATGCTATATATTGATGGTAAAAATAAAGTTTCAGTTGAATTGTTCCTAACTTTCTCAAATCAAGTCGCGATGGTGCTAATTAATTATTACATATGTTTGCTGTTTGATTACACTTTTTACAAGTGCCGCTTGAATAAAACTTTTGGTTTTTGTATCGTAGACAAAATATTCAATGCAACTCGTGCCAAAATTGTTTTTTACACGTTACTTTTTGCACTTGTTGCATAGGTTAGGAGGTTGCATATCATGTTATGTTGCCGAGAGTTACCTATAGTGGGCGAAAAAACAGCAAAACAAATTTTATTGAAATTCTGAATGTTTTTAATTTTGGCTCGAGAGTTCGATTTTCAATTGTTTGTACCTTGCGAACGGCTAAGCCTATTCTGAAAAATGAAGTGGCATTAAATATATATGAGAAAATTCGTCAACAGGTTTCACCAAACCCTCGTTCCCATACCAAATCCAAAAGGAGATAATGTCGTGATAATGGTAATAGATGGTTGATTGAATAAAAATGTACTTCCACTGCCTTAGCTACTGATGCGAAATTATGGCTTTTATAAGTTCATTAGTAAACCATTTTAGGCCAATTAAAGACATTAAAATGTGTTTTACTAATTTGCTGACACTAGTATCTAACAGGATTATACAGAAATGTTCAAATAGCTTCATCGATATTCGTATGTTATGTCACAAGACCATAAATTTAATCGATTAAACTATCAAAATATTTTGAGCATAATTTTGCTTGGAAAATACCGAGACCGCGAAATTATTGTGCATACAATTATTTATCAAAAAGCACAATCATGCAAAAAATATTTTATTCATTAAAATTTGTATGTCGTGTGATGTATACGACATAATTATTTCTTGAATGATGATGTTTATTTATATATTACTTTGGTTACGCATCCCAACAATGCATTGAAGAATTCTTTGCTGCGAATTTTGCTTGTAAACATTTCAAATTCTGACGTAATTTCATTGCCTTATGTCAAAATATTTGTCTAGAAATCCTATCGAAAATGGAGTTTTCACTGATGAAAATCAATATTAGGTCATTCAAACGGTTAAGAAATTATTGTTTTTTTGTAAACTGTTGCCAAGAATTGTTAGAATCCCTGAAAAACGACACAACGAAAACCAATATGGAGGACGAAAATTTAATCGCGATTGAATAGCTCTTGTGAAATAATCACTTATTTAAACAAAATATATTCGAAAAATGGTGGTGTCTGATTGGTCTATTTCATCATGAATGAAATAATCGGATATATTTTCTGCTATTCATTTTCTTGGATATTATAATTTGGGGAGTTGGGATATCTAACTTGGCGACATTTTCCACAGCTGATGCTTGGAATTAAAATCTTCTTTTCATCAATGAAGTCTGTAGGGCATTCTCATCCTTCAGAAAAAAATTTGCAGCATGTCGATTCGTGGCTCCTATTGTGGCTAGCGATATGAATTGACCTTTCAGAAATTCAAAATCATCACTCGATTCGTGTAGACTAGCATATCAAGAGTTGAACTGTGTTCAAATACGTATCAAATATGCAACAAAAGTTTCCCATCAATTTTCATCCTGATCGCCAAGACCATCACCACTAAGTTCACTAAGCAGATAATAATAATAACCATCCTCTACCCACACAGGCTATGCCTTTGGGTATACTCATAATTATTTTTTTTTTCCATCAGGGATGAATGTAACAGTCAGGCTCCTGTCTCCGGAGCTCCGATACAACCGGAGGGCGCGCTTGTGTGTCATTAACCCCAGTAACCACTCCCCACGTCCGTGGGGTGAGTGATTACTGGGTCCGAGAATCATGTGCACTGAAAAGGCGGAGTGAACCAAGAATGACGGCCTTCTGCATTCGTCGGGCAAGGATTTTTGCCATATTTTCGCAAGAAGGTCTCCCTTGCCCCACCTTAGTTATGGCCCGTTTGTAGGGCGGTATTACAGGTTGACTGATTTATATTTTTGTTACCAGTAAAACCTACCTCAACAAGCAAATTACCAACACATTTCGTTAAAACTACAGCAGCGATGGTCCTTCACAAAGATCAGCCTCTTCATTCATTTCTGATCCAAGAACCAGTGCCCACCAAATATACAGTGAGGTGCATGCTGAAAGAGTTGGTCTAGAAACAGCAACAAAACAACAACAAAACAAATCATTCTACAAAAGTAACAAGAAATCATTACAAAAAGGTCGTTACGCGTTATTTAGTAAGATAAAAGAGCGCTCGGAACAATAATAATTTCTGTATTATATTTCTGTACAATCATTTCAGCAAATTATCGATATTTCTTTATAGTCAAAATTTAAAATAACCTCGATTCAGAACTACAATAATTATTAAATAAAATGTCAACATTGAATTATCTAATTTTGTTGCTATTTGTTTCATTAATAATGCATTCAACGTCGACATTTTGCTGACACTTTGAAATGCCGCTCACATTAATCCTATTTGTGGTGATAAAGATCATACAATATATAAGAATTATAGGTAGACAGACCCTTCACTCTATGAAGTGGATGAGCGAAACAAAGGATGAGATCCCCCAGAGATGCTCATCATTGTTTCACCACCAAGACAGTTTGGGTTTGATACGATTTCTACGGATAATTTAACGCTATCTCGTCATAGGAAATATGAATATGTTGTGAGAGTGCTAAATTGTTTAATTGTACTTCAGTGGTGAACTGAGTGTATATTCATGAAATGATACATGAGCTTCAATAATACCAGCATCTTGTCGACTATACAGGGTGAGTAATATCGAAAATAATTTACAGTCTGGGTCAGATTTTGTGAAATGTATACCTATGTTCCAAAACCACTCTGCGGAAAATTATTCACAATAATGTCCGATGGCGCACTATGTAATTTTGTCAATATTTTGACAGCGAAACTGGAGCAGATAGCCTGTTAGTGTCCAACTAAAAACTAAAACTTTCATATTTCTCTGTATATAGCTGAAATTTCAAATTAATGACATAATTGCAAATCACTTGAGATTTTGGTTAATAAGGTCAAATTTAAATATTTCGTAGGTAGCAACTGATTGATAATTATTGAGGCCGAACTTATTAGTTCAATAGTTTGGCCCACTAGGGATGCCAGATTAGTTTTTGTATAATTTCGAAAAGGTGATCCTTATTTTCTTGTTCATTTTATCATCTGAGTACTGATCAAATCTCCGAATTACACATTTATAGCACTAGTAGTAGTAGTAATCATGGGGAGGCCGCTGCCGCAGCCAGGCAAGTTGTCCCCGATGGGCCCTTTTTGCTTTCCCCGCTCTCCACATAACTACCTTGCCTCTCCTAGACTTCAATTTCGAATCTTTGTATGTCCGTCCACTTCAATTCGATGAGTTCCTCTTGTTGGAGTTTTTCCACTCCGAAGATTTCAAATCTGAGCCTCCCATACGCCTCACACTCGCCAAGGAAGTTCAGTTCAGAAAAGATTTGACTTCTTGCGATGCCTAGTACTGGCTCCGGCCCACAGAACGGCGCCGCGGAACAGGTTCTGGCAGGTTCGTCTGTCACCTCGTTTCCTGGCACCCCTCTGTGACCACCATACCAACTCGACTTTCTTTGTTTAAGCTAATTTCTGCAGAGCGTCTCCGCATTCCTGTACCAGGGCTGAACTTGGCTTAGGATGGCATATGGCTCTGAGCGCTGCCTGGCTATCCGAGCAGATATAAATTCTCTGCTCGGACCCTTCTTTCGCCTCTTGCCTCATGGCTACGGTTAGAATGGAGAACATTCAGCTTGGAAAACTTTTACTGAACTCAATATCCTATAAAATTTGAAATATCAATGAGCAAGTGATTTTACACAAAAATAAGTTTTATATCCTGAATTAGCCAAAAAAAAAAGTTAGTTCAAAATATTCAAAAAATACTTCATTGACAAAAATTCTTCATATGGTGATATATAGGGTATCCAGTATCACTCAACTTCTGAAACGAGGTAACCATGTGCGGACCTTCAGAAAGGTTCAAAACGGTTCTTTCGGTAAACTAATTCAGACAGTTTCCTTCGTTCTTGGTTTGATTTTATTTGAAAAGATGGTTGCATCATTCCATTCCGTCATATGTTGCCATTAGAGAATATATTTAGATATTTTTGAACAAGATATTTTTTGATTTCTCATATTATTTTAATGTGGTTGGGTGACCGGTGGCTTAGCGGTCTAATGGCACAGGCCGAGGCCGTTCGAAACTTCAGCATAGCGATAGTCGGTTCGAGCCCGATGTAGGTACGAGAGATTTTTTCTCAAATACTCTATATCGGATCGATAGGAGACCGCATGCCTTGTTGAAAAGCAAGTGTATTTTGAGTTGTCTAGATGCCAATCTCGTCTAGTGCTAGCTTGGAGTGCACACCGACCACCCGAGGTAGTGCTGTAGGTTTTCCGGGTTTTCCTATAGCTGAATAGTGAATACATCACCTAAAACATCAGTTAGTCGCTCCGGAGCGCCATGGCAAATAATAATAATAGCCGTTCTCTACCCGCATAGGCTATGCCTTCGGGCACACTCAACGAGTGTTTATTATTATTATTATTATTATTATTATTATAATACCCAAGTTAGTTTTAAGTCTTTTTATAAAACATTGACTATTTAACATACTTGAATGAATGAAGAACATGGTGGTGCTTCCCGTGCTCAAATTAACTTTTTTTTTCCCTCTTGAATGCTACACTTCAGCCTCTTGGGCTTTTTGTGTTTTCCAGGTTGTTTTCCTATAGCACCCACTCCGTAACTCTAGTCCCCTGTACCAATCTGTACAGGTTCTTCACCGGTTGACTGTTGTATTCTTCGGGAGTTGGTCTGGGATTCCCGAAAATTGCCTGTCTTTTGCGGTCTAACGCCTCGCATTCTGACAGTACATGTTTGGCTGTTTCCGTCCCTTTACCGCATTGTCTGCAGGAAAGTTCTCCGTTGTACAGCCCCATTTTCTGCAGGTGTTTTCTCATTGAACTGTGACCAGTGAGAAAGCCCGTTATTATTCTAACTTGATTCCTGCTCAGCTTGAGTAGTTCTTCACTTTTGTGTTTTGACGGTTCTTTAATGAATGTTTTCCCTTGGTGTATTAGAGGGGCTTCATGCCATCTCTCCTTTTGTTTTCGTTTGACCCAGTCCCGAATGCATCCTCGAATATCGGATTTGATAATCCCGAGTGCGGGTTATGGGCCAATATATGGAGTTGATGAACCCCCTCTGGCTAGCTCATCAGCTTTTTCAGTGCCCTCGATACCACAGTGTCCTGGAACCCACATCAAAGTTAATTTGTTGTGTTCTGTGAGAGTACTGAGTTCTTCTCGGCATTCCTAAACCAGTCTCGATGCCACTTTCGGGTTCTTAAGAGCCTGGCTGTCTGTGCATATTTTGATCCGTGCGTTAAGCATTTCCCTCATATTGATTTCTCTCGCGCATTGCAAGATGGCGTACATCTCTGCCTGGAATACGGAGGTGTTTGTTCCGAGTGAGACGCTTATTTGGGAGTTTCTCCCCTTACTGATTATTCCAGCACCAGTTCCTTCCCTGGTTTTGGATCCGTCCGTGTACCAGATCTTCTCTCCAGGTTTGCTTCTGTGCTTCTGATGTTGTCATCTGTCCATTCCCTTCGATCTTGTAAGATAACCTCGAAGTTGATGTTGAAGAAGTACCTAGGAGTAATGTGGTCCGTTTCAAATTTACCTAAATGTTATGTTAATTTCATAGCCTCATAATGTATGGCATACTGAGAAACTTCTGGACACTCTCATAAAATATTCATCCACCTAAAAAAAAATTAGAATTATCAGTGAAACGGGTTTTGAGATAATTCGTTCACTGTTTTCTAAATTAGGAATAACGCCCCTTCCAACAAGTTTCATTTAGTTTACTTTGTTAGAAATTCATGGCAACAGGGCAAGCTATGAATATCAATTCAGTGGACACCAATATCCCACTAGATCTGGTGATTTTCTAAAAAACCGAGACATAGATATTTTGTTACAACATAGTTAAACTGTCTATCTATCATTCACTGTTCCACCAAGGTACAGGGTAACGGGTTCTTTTTCTGATTTTTTTTCATACAGCAAGATGTACTAGTTGTTGTTATTTCACTTAACTCACGAGGTAGATGACGTCAGTTATTGAGGTTGAGATGGTACAATTAGGTTTGAAGGTATGAATTTTGTGTAGGGCTACTAGAACTAAAGTAGAGCTAAAGTGATTCGGAATCCACTTGTACGTAAGTTGTAGGTCCCGGGTCTCCCTTGCTCGCGCAAGCTCTGCTTTTGAGGGATTATCTCTAAAACTCTAAAACAAATTTTTCAAGAAATGTATGTACTTTCTATTCAATCTTCAGATGACGGCTGTCTTATAGAAGTCTTAGAGTACTTAATAGAAAAGCAAAGTAAAAAATGATGATTCACAAAGGGATAGATGAAGGTCTGAATAGGTGCCATGTTCAATCCTGTTATTTCACCTTTTTTTGTATTATAACCTGATCAATTATAATTTAATGAACATTAAAGTAAACATATATACAAAATATAAAACTATGTTGAATTTATGAACGACTCCAGTCAGCTACGTTGGAAGGTAGTAGAGTAACTCCATATTTCTGTGGTCTACTAGAATTTTATGCAGTTTTATAATAGGAAATTCTAGAATTAAGATATGGTAGAAATCAGATATTACAGATAGAGATTCTCAGAAGAGTTTTGAGCAACACTGCCATAGCCCCCCCAATATGTTTTGATACCATTTTGATCAAAATGTTTAATTCCACAAGCTATAACTGGTGAATTCGAATACTATTGAAGGAGAGGTAGGATTTCAAAATATGTTCTGAATCTCAAATGTGCTCAGATTTTATTGTGTTTTATTACGAATGGTCCCCGTGATTTGAGGAGATACCTTAAGACAGATCACTTTAACTTCTGGAAAATTTATGTTTCAAATTTCACTTCAATAATTAGTACTACGTTCCGTTAGAGCAGAATATATTCTGAAAGGAGTTGACCCTTCTTCAAATAAATGTTTCAGAAAAGCTACTAAGCTTTTGAAAGAGCTTGGTAATTTTTGATTAGTGCTTTTTTTTAGTTCTTTGACGCTTGTATATTTGGTTCAACGTATGTCCCCTCTACCGCTTTGTAAAAGTCAGCTTCAATTGGAGTGCTAGTGATCTCAGAAATGGTACGTCAATAAGAGGTTGTATTGGTAATCAACATTGTTAGATCGCTATAAGAACATCGTTTGTTACGGAATCGATATGTTGTCCTTCGTTTTCAGCAGATGAGTATCAATTTTATGTCTTGGCATAACTGTTTTTTAGCATTTGAAACAAGTTGGTTCTCTTCGCATATTCCTTCGAAGTGGCAAGAATGAGGCAAATACCCGACAGAAACCAACTACTCTGAAAGGACTGAAAGGACATTACGGTAAGAGAATACTGAATATTTACCAAGTATTCAATTGAGGAATCGGTATCCACCAGAATTTCTCAATACAACAACGTTGTATTTTTTTCGGTGGATGAGAATTGTACTCATATTTCTGACATATTCTTATTCACTTTTTTGTTCAAGAGAGACTCTTTGGTATTCCATTCGTTAGGTGATTTAAATGATAATAATACTATTGTGTGTAAACCACCAACCCGCTCACACGGTTATGCTCGTTCCAGTTTCTCGGGGGTTGAAAAAATGGCATATTCGTTATTTTCCATACACCTTAGTTTTTAGAGAAAAATCGCCAGCAGATATTGAGGGCCATACGTTTTCATGATTTCTAGATATGGGGTTGAATGGACGTCATAAAAACATATTTCACGTACGTGATGTTGTTTCAACAGAAGATTCGATAAGATGATAATATATTATAAACCAGACACATCAACTAGATTTTTCTAAAGATGACTTTTGATAGAGCACCTAGTTATTGAATTATTGTGGCTCGTTTAGCCCTAATTCAGTGTGGCAATTACAAATTTGACTTGTTAACTTCCCCCTTTATTACAGAGTTTTGATGAAGAATTTGATGAAATTTTTTACGTTCGTAGATAAAATGTTTTTTTTTTATAAAACACTGATTCCATCCCAATTCATTTACTATAAAATATTACTATTCGGATCACCAACCTTACTTTCAAATAAAACTCATTATTCAGCCCTTCTTACTACTTATTACTGTAATTAACTTCACTACTGACTCGAACAAATTTTACTGCTTTGGTTTTTTGTTTTGCTGATTGGTTTATCAAGTTTAATGCTATTAAAACATTTTTTTTCATAATGAATTTGTATGTCTGATACGTGTTTATAGGAAACATGGACATTATTATGAATAACTGGTTGCATAGGAATTCTTAGAATTCAAACTGACAGCCGTCTAATGGGGCATTGTAAATTATAATATTTCATACATATGTGATATACAGGACGATTATAAGAAATATTTCAATAATGTAATTTGAATTTCAATTATGCTATATAGCATTCAATCAATATTTGTTTTGATAAAATGTCAGTAATACCTATCCAAAAGTATTGCAAATCCGTTGGCGTAGTCATATTCCTTTGAAAAGTGGCTCACACTTTTTTTTTGGATTTGGCCTTAAAATTATTTTGAATTTGGCCATAAAATTATTTTGAATTTCATGGTGAAGTTCACTTATTGAGATGTACCTACCTATGTAGTATTGAGGGTAAAAATCGTTGAAACTAGACAATGAACAAAAAATGTGCCAGTATTTTTTTTAATAATCTTCGTTATACCTATATTGTTTAAAATTGTTTTATTCGTTAACCAGCTGTCATCCCCCTACGACAGTCCTCAGAAGTCGAAACTTGTGCGAGCTAAGGATTAACGAGGTCTTTTAAAACAATTTATATACATACTATTCTGGTCGTATTCAAATGGAAAACATAAACTTTCCTGTTTCATATTCTCATAAACCGAACACAAAAATGCATTATTGAAGTTAACCCTGTGAAAATCACTTGTTGCGATAATGGCATGTCCAATGGATTCATCTGAAAAGAACGCAATATGTATCAGAAAAATGTTGATTAATTTATTTTTAAAAATATTTTCTTATAAACAATTCATTTCATAGACTAGTTACTGCTGCCCGCTCTTCCATTCATCTCGAAGTCTTTTGTTAAACGAATCTCCTTTCAAGGCTCACATAAAGATTTTTTACCTGCCAAACGATGATGGGCCAAATAGTTACCCGAAATCCCTCAATGGCAGACAAAGCTGTGGAAGCGAAGTGAATATACCGTAAGAAATAGATAGTGTTGTGAAAATGTATTAAGACTATTTTTGTGAGTGGGGTTATTTCGAAATGATTGTCTGGGTCTTAGTCTCGAGAAATTCAGTGTGATACAATTTTGCTAGAGACCATTTTAGTTGCTTCAAACAGTGTAGAATGTGTTTTTATTTGAGAAGCAACACTACCGTAGTTTTACGTCCACTTCAACAATCGACATAAATGTTTGGGCTTAATGCGAGTAACAAATACTCATGTAGGGGAAAAAAAACATAAAAAAAATGATCTGGAATTAAATAATGTTGATTTTAATGCCAATAGTTCACTACTCTTGTTATAAAAATGCAGGTCTTTATTTGAAAATAAAAAGTTGAGGGTGGCCTGGCTTATAAGATACTTTGTATATAATCAATTGCATATTTGGATAGTCTACTAAAAGTTGCTATGGCAAAGTGCCAACAGTTTCAAAAAATCTTCACAAAATATAGGCAAGAACAAAATTTCCAATTTTTCTGTATGACTCCAGAACCATAGAAGCTAGATCAGATTTTTTTGTGCCACGTAATTGATCTTTGAAATACGCAACTTTGCCCCCCATTTAACCAACCTTCTATCTTTTACCGTCACCGAGATCCCCATGCATAGACTCGAATTTGAACAGCCCTGCATTAAGCGTGGACATATTTTGTTGCTATCACATACAATACCTTTGTTTGAAATTTCTGGTCTATCAGAAATGGTCTATTTTGGTTTTTGATACTTGGATACTTTATGAAAATTTGTTGTTTATATGCAAGTATTCCACTTAGGTTCCATCCTTCAATTCACTACAAGGAAGGCAAGCAACGTTCACTTTAACAGATTCGACAAAATTCACCAAAAACTGCAGTATAAGTACACTAATTTTTCTAGCGCTTGATTTTCAGAAAATAATTCGATGAGTGTTCACATGCTTTGTTCAAAGCAAATTGATTGTGGGTTGCTTGGATGCCAGTTCGAATCATTGTGCTTTAATTTTTCCCTATAGCTGATGTAGCGAATTTCCTCAAATCGGTCTCGATAGACGGCTACGTACGTACCTTGTTCAAGCAAGTATCGTGGGTTCACCTAGATATCAATCGCGAACCACCACTACCCGCGGTTGATCGTTTTGTTTTCAGTTAAAAAGTGAAAAAGCCATCAATAATGAGAGAGTTGCTTCGAAGCTATTCGAAAATAATAATAATAGGCGTCTTCTACCCGCACAGGCTATCGTTATTTATTTTTATCGCAAGTGTATTTGAAGTTATCAATAAGGATAATTTCTAAGTGAAGTTTACCAAATAATTCATTGGAATGATTCAGGTATAAAACACCGCTACGCTTATCGATATGACAACACAAAACACAATTATATACTACTTCTGTGGAATAATAATAAATAAAGGGATCACAACGTATAGGCAACTTTCTACTAAGCTAAATTTCAATTTCAATTCGGAAAGAAAGCAAACAATAGTTGAACAGTTTTCTTGGTTCGTATCATCGAAAATGAGCGTTGAATCATTTTTTCCGTCCAAATCAGGCGATGGCTCACATTGTGTAAATGAGGAAAGAGAGAAGTTCGGAATACTTGAAATTAATTTGACAATTTTCACTTCCAAACAACACGATAGCTCCGATTGTGTGCAATTGAAAAATGGTGTAAAAACATTTTGTTATTGATTTTTCAAGTCAAATTAGTGTATAGTGCCGTAGGATTGGAATTGGAAAGTATTATAGTATCAATGACATTCATTTGGAAACTGATTTGATTCAACGATTTATTTATCGCAGTGTGTGCACCTTGCACAATTCTTTCGACAGTAATTTTCTTGTCGCCGCCGCTAGAAATCGCTAATAGAGGCCGGCCCTAATTGGTATCGTATCGTATTAAATTGGTCAAATCAAACGTTTTCAAAACTGATGTTTTATTCTCGGTTTTATTCGCTCTCACAATCCCGAAGGAACCTTAAGATAATGAGATCCTCTGCAACAGCACCTATATGTTAAAAAGTACTGATATATTGTCTAACGTGAAAATGTTAAGTCGGAGAAAAAACTCTTTTAACTCAATCTGAAAATTTAGTTCTATATTCAAGCTCATGACATTTTCAGTTTTATTGACTTATGTATCCACTTATAGCGGCTATCGACTAAAATACATTTTATTTTTGGCATTTCTTGACTTCATTGATTGTCCTATACACACCCTTGAAAAATATGAGTAAGTATTCGACGTAATATATCATATGTATTTTTGAAACGTTATAATTTTTCTATCATCATTGCGTCATTACATTTCTAAAGATACAAAAACATATTCATTTTTGTGCTGTGAGTTCAAAGCTTTTTCACACTGGCAATCAGGTGCTGATGTTAGTCACGATTAAATATTTGGAACTGAACTTGTTTTCTTTTTATGTCTAGATATTTCTAGTAACATTTGGATTGCATACCTCTGAGGTCAGATATGCGAGTATATATTTAGTTTCATTTTGACCGCTCAACATATTTTATCTTGTACTCAGTATGTTGACTGATTATTTCAAACAATGCCAAGTTTGATACCTAGACACAAACACAATGATTGTAGCATGGAGTCTAAATAATTTCTCTGAATATTAGGAATAATGGATAAAAACTTTTGGACTCTCTCCTAGGGATAAAATTGTCAAATTGATTGACGGTTCAAGTTGCATATAGTTCAAGATTTTTACATTTTCTTTATTAAATACTAGGTAGTTTATTTTCAAGTTATGTGAAACTGTGAAAGACTAAGTAAACCTTCAAGTTTCATCAAGGTGGAAAATTTGAGGCAAATATCTGTCAGAAAACAACTACTTTCCCTTACGAAGGATCATTCACAACCTTGATGCATATCTGAGTTAATAGTTTCGAGTAAATCGGCTCTACATTTCAAAAACGATTCAAATATTTTTTAGGTTGGTAGGTATTTCATATTCGGATATATGATCTTTCCATATATGATAGGATATCCCATTGATCTACAGGTTGTTTCAATTGTTCAAGGGATCGGGATCGTAAATGTTTCGATAAATTGTCTATGAGCAAATGAATTTTGGTTCCAGAGTCCAGACTCTTTTGTAATAGATTCCATATTAAAAACTGTATAATTTATTATGCAACATTACCCGTCAAAGATGCACGTAAATAATGCAATTTCAGTATAGGTGACAAGATATCATTTGAATGGATTAATGAATTGAATGTATCACGGAATTCTAATCGCACATATCGTATCTTCCACCTTTTGGAAGAAATATCAATGGTAATCGAAAACCTTGTATAGGCGCTATTCATGTTTGGTTTATCTACCACTGAGAGGGAATCATTCTAAAAATCATTCATATAGATACTATTAGTTGGAGAATTAAATTGAATTTCAGTATGATCTTTTGAGTTTTCTTGAGCTGAACCCATTTCAGATAGATATATTGTTTCAAAATGATCTCTTTCCAGAAATGTAATTATCAGTTATTTGCCAAATTTGACCTTGGGTTTCATCAAATTCATTTGATAATTATTCCAATACATCCATTCATCATTGGAGAACTTTGTTTTTTCTAGCTCAGAACTTTGAGTGGTTAATTTCAATAATTTCAACTCATCGCGCAAATAGTTCGAAAATATCGTTGAACGAGATTTCAAAGATGCACGTTTGCGAATTAGTTGTTTTTTGTCACTCTTCCTTGAGAGATATAAACCGAAAACACAACTATGGGCAGTGGTAAATGGAGAAGATATATGGAACTTGGATAGGAAATGGGAAGGACTCGCCCACTTATCTACTTTATGAACTAAGAAGACGATTGTAACTGCTTCCAGTACTGATTTGATCTTTTGAACTTTTGCTGCAATCCTGCTCAAAAGGACCAAATAAACCAAGGAAATACTTGGTTCATTTCTTTGAAATTTATTGAAACTTTACACAAAAGATGCGTTTTCAAAGCTATTTTCTCAAAAAAATTGTTTACACAATGAAACGAATGAAATCGACAAGGTCGAAGTACCCTTTCTCTTCACAAGTTTCCACCAAGTGGAAAAATGAGGCAAACATCTGTCAGAAAACAACTACTTCCCTGGCTAATACCACGACGGAGATTGAACTACATCTGACAGATATTTGTGCAACGTTCTTCCAAGAAGACCCAATTGCAAGTCGGGGTACCCTTTATCTCCACACGTTTCCACCAATGTCCGTCATGGTATTAGCCAGGTTAATTTCTGACAGATGTTTGCCGCCTCATTTTTCCACTTGTTGGAAAAATGTGGAGAGAGAGGGTACTTCGACTTTGTCGATCTTATTCGTTTCATTATCGTGATATCTCCAGCACATATTTTTGAACTTTGATCAAATGAAATGTTTCTATGTATGAATATTATTGGTCAGTTGTTCTATTCAAAATGTCCAAGTGACATTGACAACTAAAAAACTTTTTTCGTAGTTCAAGAAATCTGAACCACTGATAGTTCAGTTATGATTTATAACATACCTAGTGTTTCTAGATCAAATTCATCTGACATTGAATCCATTTTATAAGGAAAAGTATTTGATTCGACCAACTAATGTAAATAAATACATTACCAGTTTCCTATTTTGATAATTACATTTCTATGAAGAACGACAATAACTTCAAAGCTTTTGTCAAACATGGAGCGAATGATCAGGTGAATGTATAACTTTCAATAAAAGCAATTCGGTTCTGCCTTACTCGTATTTCAAACCACTGGCTACAAAGGAAAATAGATCATGAAATCAGCGACTTCCTGAACCCAGATTGTCTCCGTACAGAAAAAGTTAATTCACCGTGATATTCGTGAGTCCGAAACCAGCAGCAACCTATAAAACGGATTTTAATCAGTGACCAAACTCGATTCTCTCTTTCTTTGACATTGTTCCAATAGAAATCCCAAATCGAATTTCTTGTAGGTTTGTGATTATGTGGAACGCTGGCTCTATTCGGATAATATCCCGAACCACGATTACATTTTTTTGTCAATTATCGTTGGACCTAACGAACGATAGAGTTGAGAAGAAACTGGATTTTTACTTTGGTTTGAACTAATTTGCAATTCGATGAGAGAAAAAGGGTTCATCTGAAGCGTTTGAAGATAAAACCTCATCAGACGATCCGATGACTGATCGAACAGTGAAGTAATGTTTATATTTCCATGATACATGTTGAAAAAATCTGTTTTTGGTCGACTTTTGGATATTTGTGGTACCATTATCTAGAATGCAGGAATTTGGAAAATAAAAATTTACGAGTATACCTACTTAGGAGACATCTGTATTTTTGTGTAAGATTCGAATTTGCTTTCATGTATTAACATTCTAGTTTCAAAAAAATGAAAATATCAAATGTATCAAGAGAATTATGATATAAATGAGATATAATATTTCACCTTGAGATATCCTTTCTTCAACTTTAACAAGTTTCTGATGTGACAAAAATTAAATAATAATAATAATGCTCCCTTAAAAAACTCATAGAGTGTACCAAAGCATTTCGAAGCATTTTGTAGACACTGTCAAAGAGGTTCCAAGTAGGACCTGAAGATCGTTTCATCAGCTTTTACGTGAAGAGCCTTTACATCAATGTCCCCATAGAAGAATCATTTAGCATCATCAAGAAGAAACTCTAAGGGTCCCTTCACATTAGGCGGCTTAGCGCCGCTGCTCAGTGGCGCCGTTGATAGAAAAGCTTTGAGACTTTCCCACACACGCTATATTGGAATTACTGCGTTCATCACATATACTTCGACAAAGAATTCCGTTTTTTCTCACAAGTCGACGGACTGTCAATGGGATCTTCCCTTTCCCCAGTAATCGCCTACATATACATGGAGTGGTTCAAGGAATTGGCTATTAGAGGGGCAGAACTCAAACCAAAATTATGTCTAAGATACGTGGATGACACCTTCATCATATGGAACCACGAAGATGAACATCTTGAGGACTTCCTATCAAGAATAAATAACATGTGGATATCAATCAAGTTCACAATGGAAAAGGAAAGCAATAGTGAGAAACCACACAGGACAATATATCAACTTCTCCTCCAATCACCCATATTCCACGAAGAGGGGATCGTAAGAATATTGGTGGAATGAGCGATGCAAATTTGCAATAACCAGTAGTCACTGGATGTGGAGATAAACTATATCAGAAAGAACCTACGCCCAAATAGATATTCTAAGAAAATCTTAGGAGAAGTACAGAAACAACTCGAAAGAACCAAGACGATCGAATTACGACCACAAAATCAGAAGGATCGGAAACGAGTACAACATTGAGAGCTGCTTTCAATCCCGCAGTATCTCATACACGAAGCTTCCTCACCAGCAGAATTCAGCAAAAACTACATTTACGAGGTTCCACGTGAATGTGGAAATTCTTATATTGGAAAGACCAAGAGACCGTTATCTGTAAGAATAATCGAACACAAAAAGTGGACTCAACGTAGGAAGACATCTAAATCCAGAAGCGCTGACCTTGCCTGAACTGAGTACCATCGAATTATTTGAGGCGAGGATAGTGTTCTTCATAGAGAGGAACATTGCTTCAAACGAATATACATAAAAACCACGTATATCGAAGCCAATGGCGCTTTCAATCAGCTGAGCGGGAAACGTATGGAGAACGCTCATAGACCGCTTTGGAGGGAAGAAAAAGCGCAAAATTACACACCTTACAACATCGCTATAATTACACCACAACAACAGGCCTATATTCAAAACTTGTCAAACATCTTTCAACCCATTGAGACGATAGACTTAATCCGAATTTTCCTGTTCACATAATAGTCACCCAATAATTGCACATCAACGATTATTTCGTTCTGTATTGAAGAAAAGGGTAAAATTATTATATTTTCAGCTTGTTATATCTCATACTATTCCGAGTGTACTATATATAGTCAGCTAGTTTTAAAGCAGTAACGGGTTTGATTTCCGATTAGAATATTGGTTAAAAAGTCATGGACAATTTATATTGCATCATATTTTTTTTCTTAAAATCAATCCTCGGTGATCGACTATGTAGTAGAAGTATCTGCCATGAAGCTGAAATACAAGTATCATACTGGAATAATCTTAGTTTTTATTTATTTATTTTCTTCAACAGCCTAAATTATGCATGAACTCTGTTAGATGCGTCATCTTCGCCCCCTCTTCACTTCTTGTGTTTGAATCCATAATGAATAGGAGGCGTCTTTATTTTGTTGTTGTTTATCATGACTTTGCCACTGAAACCGATTGATGAAATTGATGGATTCTGAATAGGATGATGAAAGAAGTAAATGTTGATGTGGTACTTGGTGTTCGTAAATAACTTTAATCACGTTATGTATTCTTTCAAGTTGGTATGTTTCGATTCTCTTCAGATCGCCACAGATAGAATAGAAAAGAATTATTCAATTCCAAAGTATTTCCAATTTTATTTCGAGCCTTCTTCTCCATCATCATTATTTCTTTTATTAAAGTAGCGTTTCTTCCTCGTTGATCTGATGAAAAATTCGTCAAATTAATGGCCGACAGAAACGGTTCCCAACACTGATGTTGCCTTTCCTTTTCTGAATGGCTATACTTATACGTTGATTTAAATTATTGAATGAAATTCATTGATGAAGACTATAAATCGGTTTTCTGTGAATCAAAAAATGTCAGTAGTCACCCGCGATAATAGTTTATTGACAAATCAAAAAGAGGTGTTAAATATTCATGCATCATTATAATTAAATGAGTATTTTTGGTAAAAATTCTCGGAAATTATATTTTTCGTAGTGTTTGAGAATAGTTCACATACTTAGATGAATAGAGATTAGAGATTTCCAGGATGAATCAATTGATACAGTGGAAGTTCAATCTATACAGGAATTGAATGTTATGTTCGATACAAATAAACTTAAAAATCTTTCTCGATATGCCACATTAATATACGTAGCATATCGAAAAATTTCAATCAACTAGAAGTTTACATATCACAAATAAAAAAACTTTCAGCTGTATCATTCTTACTGAAACTTGGGAAATAAAAAATGAACTATATACATTAGATGATTATGAAATCATACATAACGACAAACGGTTAAATCAAAATGATGGGATATAATATTACAATAGGTGTTGTTAATGGTATCCATGCAAATTGACAAAGAATCTTCCAATATATTAGCTATTTATAGACCCCCCTCCACGAAGAATTTGAGTTTCTGGATAATTTTGAAACTCTCCTGAACTTGAACTTGAACTGAAAATAATCAAAGATATAATCACGCGTTCATATATTGTATAAAAATGGCTTCATTTCTCTAATAAACAACATGACAAGAGTCACATATACAACTTCTTCATGCATAGACCACATTTTTTATAGAAGTAAAAGTAATTCCCAACATGATTTACACCCAGCCCTATGAAAAGTAGCGATAACTGACTATTATCCAGTACTCATTGCCCTCAGTAGCATTGAAGAGAGCGAAAATCCTCCATGCCAAAATGTCCACAAAAAACTCAACGAACACTCATAAGAAAATCAATGCTGGAATGAAAAAATGCAGATGCAAATGACGCTCTCGACGTATTCTTTAAAATAATAATAATAATATTAATAATAATAATAATAAATATCTTTATTTCAAAATTGAGCTGACAATTACAATTTTTGTAACAGGCGACACAGAATGAAATGGCGTCACAGGAGAAAAATTGTACACTTTATATTTGGTAGTTTAGACAATCATTCATATTAAAAGGTTCTAATTGAATCAGCATTTTTTTTATTTCTTTTTTGAATTTACTCGGTACATTAATATGTTTGACATGATTGCGTAAATGGTTGTAACATTTTATTGCCATGTAGTAAAGCGTTTTCTCTGATAGGGTTAACCTATGTACAGGATATGTGAGGTCATTTCTGCGAGTTTGGTATGTGTGTTAAACCACACCACTACTAAATAAATGTTTATTTTTAAATAAAAACATCAGGCATTCATAGATATACAGAGCAATAATTGTCATTATGTTGTTCTTTTTAAATACAGATCTACATGTTTCATTGTGTTTCAAATTATTGATTATTCTGAGAGTTCTTTTCTGGATAACAAAAATCCTTTCAATTTTAGTGTTGCCTCCCCAGAAAATAATGCCGTATCTAGCAACTGATTCAAAGTTGGCATAGTAAAGCGTTTTGACAGATTCTTTCTCCAGGTGTTTATTGACCACTCTTATTCCATATGATATACTGCTGAGTTTGTTTGCTGTTTACTCAATGTGTTTATTCCATTTCAAGAATTCATCGATGTATATTCCTAGAAATTTGGTATCTTGGGTTATTGTCAGTTTCGTGATTCCTAAATTTAAATTTTGTCTCGGTTCGCATTGAACTTGGGGTATTCTAAATAAAATTAAATTAGTTTTGTTTTCATTTATTATTAATCTATTTCTTGTGAACCATTCTGTTGTTTCATGAAATACTTCAACGCTGCTTCTTATTACCTCTGGGTATGTTTCTCCCCCTATCAATAAATTTGTGTCATCAGCAAAAATCGTGATGTTTTGGTCAAATCTTGGATTCAGTTTACATAGATCATTAATATATATGATAAATAACAATGGCCCTGCAATACTTCCTAGGGGTATACCTACCTTTATTGGTAATCTCTCTGATTGATATGACTGTCCATTACGCTTTATGCTGACACTTTGCTGGCGGTCTGTAAGATAGGACTGAACCCATTTTAATGCATTTCCTCTTATTCCATACTTTTCAAGTTTTTCAATGAGTATGGTTCAAACAATCATAGGCCTTGGATAGGTCTAGAAATATGCCCAGGGCTAGGTATGTTCTTTCAAATAAATCTGTGATATATTGAGTAAACTGAAAAATAGCGCTCTGAGTTGATCTCCCTTGTAGGTATGCATGTTGATTATTGCTGAAGCAGTTGCATCTCTGCATGAATAAGGATATATTATGACACATTACTAGTTCAAATAGTTTAGAGAAGCTAGGTAGGAGACTTATTGGCCGGTGATTTTCCATTTGTTCGGGGTTACGTTTCTTATATATTGATTGAGTCCTGACGGAAAGATACCAAATTTTAGGGAGTTATTGATGATATATGACAAAATTTCGCTTAAGGCTGATATACTTTTCTTCATAATGCATGTTGGGATATCGTCTACACCACTAGAAAATTTCTTTTAAACCAACTGACGAAGTAGAATTAAAAAGTGTGTGTTTGAGTTTGAAAAATGACAAAGCACCTGGAGTAGACCATATAAAGAATGAAATCATCAAACTTTCTTCTAAATATATAGATGAACGTCTTTCTTATATTTTCAATCTCTGTATGGAAACTGGTAAAGTTCCAGACCATTTTAAGAAGGCAACTATCAAACCAACGTACAAAGGAGAAAAAAGAACAAATATATCGAATTATCGACCGATATCTTCGACTTCATCCTTTGCCAAACTATTCGAAAAAATCATAAAAAAAAGATTAGTGGAGTATTTAGACAAAAACAACATAATATCGGAAACACAATATGTTTTCCGCGAAAAAAAAGCACGCAAGCCGCAATTGCAAAGCTTACTTCTAGGGTATATAATGCTGTTGATATCAAGAAAAGCTGTTTGGGTGTTTTTGTCGATCTGGCAAAAAGCTTTCGACACTGTTAGTCATGAGCTTTTTCTAGAAAAATCAGAACATCTTGGCATGAGAGGAGTAGTATTGGAATTGTTCAGGAACTTCTTAACAGGTAGGACAGACACAGCGTGTTAAAGTGAATGGAGTAGTAAGTCTAGAAGAGTCAGTTTCATGTGGCGTTCCCCATTGTACGGTCTTAGGGTCAGCTTTATTTATAATTTATTTGAATTCCTTACTGAAACTGAAATCGATCGGACAAATTGCTTCATTTGCTGATGATACGGTAGTTTTGTATGTGGCAGATTCGTGGGATGAAGTTTGGGAAATATATGAACGAGACCTGCAAAAAATAACAACGTGTTTCAATAGTAATCTAGTAACGGTAAATGTTAAGAAAACACATATTTTACCTTTTGCATCCTATGAATCACATTTACCTAGATATTAATCGATAAAATTGGATGGCCAAGATGTGGAATTTAAAACATCTGTGAAGTATCTAGGAGTCTTCATAGATTCCTTCAGTGGAATTATCATATGGAAAATCTGAAAAAGAAAATAAGATCAATCTTCTATAAATTCTACTCATGTCGTCTAATACTTACCATGGATAAGCTCAAGGTCATATATTTTTCTTTGGTCGAATCTCTATTGAGCTACGGGATAAACGGATGGGGTGGTGTTAGGAAGATATATATGAAACAAGTGGAAGTTGTACAAAAAACAATTATTAAAATAATGGCATTCAAAAAAAGGACTATCTCAAGCCATCACTTAAGGATCTGGTAAAAATGGATATTCGGCAATTATATGCCAAGCATATTTTAAATTTCACTTGGAAAAATCCTACATCCTACGTAAAAGTATGTCATACTCACCGTACGAGGGCAATAGTCGCAGATTACCTTAAAACTCCAAGAGCACAGAAGGCAATGGGGCAAAAAACCTTTACCTACTAGAATATACAATGTGTTGCCAGAAAGTGTGAGAATGGTTAATATCGAACACAGATTCAAGAAAGAAATAAAAAAGTGGATTCTCATAACAGATAGACTATTTTTTCATTCAATAATTGATCCCTCCTAGAATAAATAAAAATAAAAAATTATTAAACCTACATATATAACAAATACCTTGCACTTATTCAATTCATAATTGATAATGAACCGAACCAAACCGAAAATCAGAATATTGTTTTTCAGTTTCTTATGTTTTTTTGGAAACTTTTTAATTTTTTTCGCCAGAACCTAAATGACTGATTTATTTTGTTGTAATGATGAAAGTTGTTATATATTTATATATATTTTTGTTACTGCAAATAAATTGTATAATATACATGGACTTTCCGTAAGACATATCTTTGAAATATCCACCCAAATCTATGAATAATTCACCATTAAGTAGGTGCCACAAATTCCCTCGCTCTGAATTCACTATTAAATCAATATTATTGATGAACGACCGTCGAGGGATCAAAGAACGTAACCTACAAATTCAGCCGATCTGTTCAGTTTCCACGTCCCAACTTGACCACTGTCATGTTATAATTCAGGAAAATGTTACTCCAGAGGAATATGCTTTATACCTAGGCCCGTTAATGCTGACACAGGATCTACTCCCTCGGCGGCCCATTAGCAGGCCGCAGGCCGGAGTCCAATTTGGCAGTGACGTAACGCGAGAAGCCAGACACAGGAGGCTCGAGTTTCCGGTTGGAGTAGAACTTAAAAAATATAAAAAACCTTTTTAAGCGCCGATCCGAAATATTCGCTCATAATTGATGTTCGCACCTCTATTATTCCAATACAATGAAATAAACAAGTATGGTACTCTTTGAAGAGTTTAAGAAACGAGTTGCCAGTCTCCAAAACCTATGAAATGAATGAATGATACGTGAAGTTTAAAATATGTCGAGCGGTTTTGAAACTTTGTGGAAAAAAATTATCTTTCATATCTGATAGGTATTTAACCGCCAGTACAATATTTGACAATTTCACAGAATAATAGAAGTAATTGATAGAGTAGATTGAATTTTAAAAGAAAAAATTACATTAAGTACTTGGCGGAAGACCATTGAATTAATTGATTGATAATGAAAAATAAATTAAATAATTCGGCCTCCCCATCAATAAGTGAATAAATTCAGTGAATCGGATACAGCTTCTTTGTTGGGAATATGCTTGGATGATAAGTATTTTAAATTGCGCTCTTTTTGGTGTAAAGGTATGTTTTACTGCGTATCCCAAATTTGAGATATGTCGTCATTTACTATTTTTATAAAAGGCAATTCAAATTTTTTATGACTATTCTTGATGAGTATATCAAGTTACACATGCGTACCAAATATCAAATCCTTATTCTAGTTATTTAACAAACGCCAACTATGTTTTGGTTGTTTTCCGGGTTTTGCCATGGCCGTCTTTGGTTTGAATCTCCAAACGTTTCGACTGCAACTGCGGCAGTCATCTTCAGTGGCGTGGTCGAAGTACTCTTATTGACATATCAACGTGAGAGAAAAGTATGATTTCCGAAAATTTTGACCAAAAAACCCAATTGATGCAACTTTAGACAGAGAAGACTAAGTATAAGACACTTATATTACTATAATTTTAAACAAACATATGAAAAATTCCACTTATCGAAATTATTATTTTACTGTTTTTCCTCTGATATTTCAGCCTCCGGAAGCAATAGTTTGCTTTTCATTTGGTGCTTCCTGTGTCATCGATTGTTGTGAACATTAGCCACTATTAGTATTTAATTATTTTGATGCAGGAATATTCAACACCTCTTTTTGCGGCTAACTGATATTTTTTTGTTTTACAGGAAACCGATTTCTAGTCTTCATCATTTAATTTCTTCTTCAATAATTTAATTCAACGTATTGTTTTGATTTTTTTTGTTTTTTTCGATAACCAGCTGTCATTCCCCTACGAAACTAATCAATGATATGAAGAAGAAACAGCCTTGATGCTACAATTTATCCCTGCTTAATACCAGCATCTATAGGTAGTTTCGAATGACACTCTATCAACCACCACGAGTAGAGTTCGTTCTGAGAGAAACCTACATAGCCAGAAACAACTGCAAGAGAAAGCCAAAAGATTGAAGATAGAAGATATCTAACGCAACGATCAGAGTTTTACCATGTTTTTCGAAAGATATCATATGAGCTCTATATGTTGATGGCTTTTTCCTCGGCCTTTTTCATGGCCTCCGAGACAACAGACAGCAATGAGTTAGATCTGTAGTTGCTAGGTAGGTTTTGTTTCTATTTTTTTGGAGACTGGTTGTACCCTTACGATTTTCTAGTTGGATGAAAATACCCCCAAATTATAAAAAACAGTTCACTAACTTGCAAACATCTGGTGTTAGTTCTTGAGAACATATGCCGAATTTTGTCACACCCACTAGCTTTGTTGGTGTTGAGACCCAGCAAAATGCAATCTCACGCATATATGACTTCGAGTGGGAGCGATGTTCTGGAGTTATTTTCACAATGAATCCAGTTTAGAATTTGCAGCAAATATGTTGGACGTTCTTTTCAGTGTTCTATCTCCCTTGGTTGGGGAAAGAAATGAGCTACAGTTATTACAGAAGGCCAAAACAAGGATTGTACAAGACAAGTTCACCAATAGTTCAAGAGAACTGAGCTCAGTTTCGTTGAACTATTGGTGAAATTTTATTGTACAACCCGCCCTAAGATTCTTTTGAGGATTCGATTGTCTCCTTGCATATATTTCTAGCTTCGACATATTCCGATCTTTCTTAGTGCACTGATTTTGGTACCATCGATGGAATGCTGCCTGCTTGAAGGCGACGACTCTGGAACAGTTTCTGCTAAATCACGGTTTCATTATAATATTTTCTCCTTGACGTATTTGATATATAGGTATATATGTTTGCATGACATTAGTGCAATTTCAGTAATTATTCGAAATAAAGCATTTGCTTTCTTCAATTACAAATTATAGAAATGGTCTCCACATGCAATTAAAACAGATACAAGAAATTCTCCTCTTCAATTCATCACCTCTTTTAAATATTAGTTTTACTGAAATGTTTCTGAAATGCAGAAAAACGAATCATTATTTTCACGCTAATATCTTCGTCGCTAAATTCTTTCTACGGTGTCTTTCAGGTAGGTTGTTTTTTCTCGTGTTCTATAAATTTATGAAAATGTTTTCTTTTCAGATCGATGATAAAATATGTCATCATTTTGATGAAGCGTCGAACTTTCGAGGGGTGCTGGTATAGTGTTGAAATATGAATTCATTCATAAGTTAGAAAATGTTCCAAATAATTTTTATGACGGCTTCAACAGGCAAATCTTCCAATTTTCTAAACTATTATTTTTATAGATCGCTTGACACAGACAAAAACTAAGAGTTCAGGAAGGTGTCTGAACTTGAAATGGGATATACTAACTTGATTTACTCTGCATTAGCGAGTGAGAAAGCTCTTTCATAAGGCTTTTAAAAATAATTACAAATTAATTATGAACAGGAAATCCTATTTGTGGAAAGAAGTCTGATGAGCGCCGTAATTAAATATTCAAAAATCTATAAGGATTGCCTTAGAATGCACATTAAACGTCGTTACGACGAAATAAAAACTGAACTTTCAGAGTTTATTTTCGCTTTGAATGAAGTCCATTGAGCTTTCTTTAATTTACTCTAGAACACAACAAGAAAGTGGGAGACTTTTCTGATTGTTTTTAAGCTGGGTAATTTGGAAAGTTATCTCCGTTTATTCGTTTAGTTTAAAACTTCCAACATAAATGTATATTTATTCACAGTGGCAAAAGATGTAATTTTTGTACTTTTACAAAAGAAAAATTATGCAGGTTTGTTAACCTCATAGCTTGTGTATACGTATGAATCAGAAATATCCATACAATAGGGTATTCGTGAATATGACGAATACTTTCCGAACTCAAGGGGAATTTTTACGTGGTTGCGATATTCAGTTTCTTAATCTTTGTAACTTTCATTTCAATAAACACCCAAGAAAAACTTATCATAATATAGTGAAATATTTCAAATGAAATAAATGAAAACGCATATCAGATCCCCAATTTTCGACACCTGAAAAATATGAATAACCATCAGTTGCCGATATATATGACCAATTGTCGACACTGTGAGAAATCAAAAATAACGGGAGTAGTTGAAACCTCGAATAATCATAAATTTTTGAAAAAATAGTTTTTTTCTCTCCGCAACTAATTAGCGACAAAAAAACGGCAAATTCTGGAACTTCAGAACTGATATTACAGAAGTTGTCGCATCGCATATTTTTTTTTATAAATAGAGTGACAATTTTTTTTCTCCGCAACTAATTAGGGACAAGAAGGCGGCAAACTATGGATACTTATTCAGAACTGTCAAAAAATAAAAATTACGGAAGTTGCTTCGCTAATTTCACATGAAGTGAGCAAAACATCAAATATTTTTGATTGTGGTTAAATATCGCCCAAATAGTCAAAATATACCACAATCGATGGCAATGAAAAACATGATGCTAACAAAATGTTGACCAAATATTACATTACACATTATCTTCCAAAAATACTCTCAAAGAACAGCCCGGGTTGCAAGTACTGCATGAAAATAAATTAGCTAAGACTTGCAGATTGACGTTGTTGGAGTAATTGTTTATCAAATGTAATGTTTCTCCCACTACAGCGAAAGAAACATCTGATTAAACACGGACTTCATCTTTAAAGGCATATATAATTTTGGAACTCAGAAGAGAACGTAATAGAAAACTATGCATGGTTTAGCGATAGGTCCACCTTTTTTCTCAATGGATTTGTTAGAAGTCCGAATGTGCGTTCTTGTTCAGATGTAAACCACCACATATCTAGAGAACCTTATACATAGGTACCATACAAATTAATGTTTGGCTGGAATATTAGGAAATCATATACCTAGTGGGTCCTTTATTGTATATTGAATAAAGCTTGACTGGAGCTCGTTAATTTCCTTGATATTTTGCAAAATAAAAGCCATATGATGGCTCAAAATAGCTAAGCTAAGAATAACAGGTGAATATGAAACAGATGTGAATTGATGGAAGTAGCCGTTACTACTTGGTAGGAGATCATCATAAAAAATTAAAAAAGAAAATTTCTGTGTTGTTATAGAATCTACCACTTTCATTTGTAAGACTTCGTTACTTCGTGAGTTGTTTGAGAATGTCCATAAAGGACGAAACTGCATCAACAAAGTGTTACAAATTAAAGCAAGTAGTATAAAAACATAAAAATTTTCTTTTCTCATTTTTGATGAAACAGTTTTAATTTATCAAGGGACTGGCCTCCTTTCTCCTCAATATGTATGATTCCTTAAAATAGGGGAAATAAGAAATAAAATTAAATTAATTAAATTAGTTCTGAGGTTAGTGGCTAAAGAAATACTGGATTAGTTAAATTCCGTTTATTAACAACTTCTTCACCTCCTTGTTCAGTGTCTTTGAACTCTACGACTCCCTGCTTCCAATTACTCTTCGAATTATCAAGAATAACTAGAAATGGCAAGGCCCACTCGTCGATTTTTTCGAACCGTTTCTTGGCCATTTTTTTAATGTCTAGATTATTGAGAATCACGAAGGCTGTTCTATACATCATTGAACGGAAATCTTCATCCTAGGAACGGACCCGCAAAAGTTATTTGCAGTAGTGTAGGGTCTTTCGTAACAGTACCATGAAAGGTCTCGTTTTCATCAAACTTCGTTAATCACCACTAATTTTTGTTAATTCAGCTGTTGAAAAATTTGATTTGTTGTTTTAGTAAGTCATATTATTCAAGGATATTTTGAGAAATAATTTACAATCATTAATAAAGCATTATTAGAATATCTCCAACTCGTCTAAAATTTGAAGAAAGAGTATAATGCGATATACAAAAAGCACTAACGAGATCGCGTGGAAATGTGAGTGAATCAAAGTTGATAATAATTATAGCCAGTATTTAGTATGTATTATGTATGGCATATGGTCACGAATAAATATGATAAATAGATGGACAGATACATAGATAGTAGTTTATTTTATCATGTTATGTTACAAAAACATGTAAGTCAAAAGTAGCGTATGGGAATACAATGATCCTCAAGTATAACATAATATAGTTAATACAATAGGAAGTCTGATCTGTTCATTAGGCAAATTCGAACAAGCGGTTTTGAGAGTTATGTAAAAGCAAAGATCAGAAATATACCACCTGATCTGTTGATATCTTGCTCACAGCTGTTTGCACCGGTTCTCTTAGATAACAAACTCAGATAGGTAAAGGATTAGTTCAAGGTGCCCCCCTTGAGGTAAAGATTGTTTGCACCGTAGAATCCCAAACTGAATTTGAGCCAAATATTGAAAATTCTTTGCAACAGCGCAAAAATGATCACATTATCAACAACGAGATAATAATAATAATATGCGTTCTATTCACTCTGCAAAACTGCAGAAGAATGGCAGGTGATTTGGAAAATTTGTGTTTACCGAAAAACAAATAAAAATATGGCCAAGACATATAAAAAAATAATTTTTTCAAATTCTAGATCGTTGTCTCCTAGTATTCGGTAAATGCAAGTTAGTTCATTCCAACTTAAAAAATAAAATAAATAAAAAATGGTATTACTTAGTTTTATCTTATAATTTGATGGGGTCTCTTATACTTTTCGAGTTATGTCTTTTCGAGGAAAAATTGACAATTTTCATACACAAATTTTTCAGTAAAAAAAGGCATTACGCGGCCTTACGAGTGTTGGACTACCATCTACGACACTCGTACGGTGTAGACGAGACACCGGTGTTGTCTTATACTCCGGAGGATATTGAGTCCATTGTGGAGAATGAGAAGTGCCGAATCTATTGGAACTATTCATTCCTCATCCTCAGGCAAATACAAGCCTATAAACCAGATGTAGTCCTCCTCGACCATCAAAGTAGGACGATTTTCGTCATTGAGTTCACAGCTCCTGACGAAACGAACATCGCCCGAAAAGAGGAGGAAAAACAGACTAAATATCGAGACCTACTCTTTGAACTCCGCAGGCTTGACGCAAACCATTCCGTCAAGATGGTGGTTCTGATAATAGAAATCCTTGGTGGAATAATGGACACACTGCTCTCAAACTTAAAAATCATACCGGCTTGTCGTGATATGGCAGAAATCTTAGCCGGACAAATGCAGAAGGCCGTAATTCTTGGTTCAATCCGCCTGCTCAGGGCACATGATTCTCGAACCCTATAGTCTCTTATTCCACGGGGTAGGGAGTAGTTATTGGAATAACTAATTCAGCGCGCCCACCGGAAGTGTCATGGCTCCGGAGGCAGGGCCTGTCTGGTAAATTCCTAACAGAAAAAAAAAAAATGTGGTAACATTGCTATATTCTAAACCGTAATAGATACAAAGGCGATTAAATGTGAAAAAAGGTAACTTTTATGGTGAGCAGTAAATTGGTTATAGAAAATTTACGGGGATTGTTGTATTGTATCTATTACGGTTTAGAATATAGCAATGTTACCACATGATAAAAGAAACGGCCTGTATACAGATATAGTATACACAGTACACAAATAACTTTAAACATATCATCCTTAGAAACAATCAAACAAATTGACAAATTAAGATTTTATAAAATATTCGTTTATGTTATAAAAGCAGGATTCCACTAAATATGTTTTAAATTTTGTCTTGAATTTATTAATATTCATCTTCATCATTTTTTATATCACTGGGGAGATGATTGAAAAATCGTATTCCATTGTAATCATGGCAGGATCATAAAGTGAAGTACGGTGCTTTGCAACTCAAAATAAATCACCATGCCTATAATCATGACTGTCACAATTTTTAGAGAAGTTGCTGAGTTTAACATATGTTAGCATTTTATGAATGTAAATTCCTAGTGCAGTTAGTAACTTGAACTTTTCAAATGATTTTTACACGTCATTCGTTAATCTAAGTCAAAGATTAGGCGAATTTTTTTTTTATAAATAAAAACTCTACGAGCATTCACCGTACTCCCCCAATGAATAATATTGTATGAACTATGTGAATATGATAAAGCATACTACACATTTATTAATTGCTCTAGTGTGAATATATTTTTCGGTTGCAGAATTGCATAATATTGTCTGCTACAAACCTGATCAACATTGATTTTATTGAATCCGAAAAAAATATTTTTTTGTTGTTGACGTGAACAAAATAATCATTTGAAATTTTTGTACGGGAGTAAAACTGTAAACATACCGTTTTGTCAAGATTGACAAATAAGGAATTGTTACTACACCAATTGGTAAATTCTGTCGACATAATATTCATTCTCTGCACAAGTTCATCTGGGGTTTTAGCATCAGTGGCGATTGTCTTATCATCTGCATACAAAAAATGTGCTCGCTGCTCAAATAATTTGGTAAATCGTTGACGTACAAAAGAAAAAATCAAGGGACCTAAAACTGATCCTTGGGGAACTCCTAAATCAACATCGTGTAGTTGAGATCTACAATCATCTACTTTCACACAGATTTTCCGATACTCAAGATAAGATGCGAGCCACGACAAAAAAATATGGATAAACAACATACTTTCAAGTAGGTAATTTTCATATTTGTATTTGGGAGTTAACTAAAATTACTTTTTCCATTCCAGAAAATGTTCTAGAAATACATCAATAAAATAGAAAAAATCGTCTAGGACTTCCAGGGCCGATTCCACCACTTCCGCTTAGTGCTTTGATCGACGCTTAAATTTATGAATCAAAATGTGATATTATTGATATATTTGACATACCAGTATCACAGATGAAAAGTGAGGTTGTTAGTTAACTGAAATCTAAGCCTGAAAAATGTGATACTTGTGTTCACTGGGGCTTATATTTAGTAATGCCGGTGCAAATGGCTGTTAATGATACTACGCGAATAAAAATATTTGAAAGACGTATTATGTCTTTTTGTCTGGGTGCACTCATCCTCGCAATACATTTGGAATAGGGAAGTGTTAAGGTTGCGACATAGGTACGGACTTTACACACGGACAGACATGACGAAATTATAACGGGTTCTAGTTTCTACAGAGCTCATTAAAACCAAGCTTAAAACTAACGATAATGTTTCTTTTTCCTAATTGCAGTCAATTCCTACATGAACATTTCTACTAAATCAGAATTAGAAATTACGACGTATGCTTGTTCTTGACATGAATCTAAAATTGGTTCATATATCTAACAATAAACAATATAAAAACATAATTAGTTAGAAATAGCGTCACTTCTTTCGTTCATAATGAATTCTATTGAATGAATACTTCTGAAGTTTAATCAATAAAATGGGAGGTAAGTATTATAACTGCAAAAAATTGTAGAATAAAACAAAATTGAATACCTATTTCAAAATTGAATTTTCAATACCATTGGCGATTTAAAAAAAGGATATTTTATTGAAAATTTCAACATACCGTTAAGTATTATCCTTTGTTTTTTTAATAAGCCATTATATACTTGCACAATATTGTCCTCGTGCGCCAATTTTACTTTTTCGGTTGGCAATTAAAAGTAACCCATTTTAGCCGCAATAGGAAGAATACAAGGCTCTATTTGTTAACATGAATTATATATTGAATATCATACGAACGAAGCATTGTTATAATCAGATTGAATGATGTAATATTTACGCAAAGTCTATCGCTGAAAAGGTACGTTTATTGCATTGCATGTTATGCAAATTTTATATACTGAGGTATTGGCATATGTCTTTCATACTGCGTTTTTATTTTGAAGAGTACGTAACAATCACGTAATGGACATTGAAATAGTATATAAAATGCAGTAGAGAATTCAAAGATTTGTTTTTTTTTGTTTTGGTATCCAAAAAGAACGAACTATGAAATAACCTATTAATTTTCTCTGTTGAAAGATTCTTGGATAGTCGTTGGACGTGTTTTCACTGGTAAAGGAAGCTAAATATTCAGGGTTATTAACGTTATTCGACACGAAGCATTATAGCTAAAGCACTATATTTTAAGAACAATTTTTTAGCGGCAATAATTTGCCAATAATATCGACTTGATTTTTAATAATTTTCTATCCTAAGAAAATACCTTTTAAAAATCAAATACCTCAGCCATAATGCTTCGTGTCGAACTACGTGAAAAACCATGTATAAAAACATGGAGATGTTGACTACAACAAAAAAGTTTGTTATTAACATATTGATGTTTTCCTTACAGAATAGGCTTGTTTCATCAAGTGATGAATTGAACTGATTCTACAAGTTAGTGTAGACATTTCAGTTTTATATGAAGTGAAGCGGAATTTATTGCATAATGTTCATGACAAATTTGCAAAACCTCATAGATCGCCTCAAGGGATTCATTCGTGAGATTATTAAAAAAACAACTTGTTTCGGAAATTATTCCAACTATGCCCAGTTTCACTTGAATGACTTTTATAAAATGTTTTATTATCATCAAATCATAAAACATGCAAACCACAACTTTGCCTTGACGTTTTTAGTGAATTTTGCGTAGAAAAAAGAGCTCGAGGCAATTGTACACTGAATTAGTTATACGTATACATATTTTGTATAGTATAGTAAGAATGTTCTAGAAAGTAGCAACTTTTACTGAAAGATTACAGTGAAAGGAGATATAAGGCATTTTTTGATTTGTTGGCGTTTCTGGAACCTTATGTGGATGACACACCCAACGGCTTTGAACATAACACGCTCAGAGAGTAGTATTTTCCGTTTCTATTATACGAATTCGGAAGGATTTCTGGAATCTATTCCATCAGAGGACGAAATAAAAGTAGAAAATACTACAATATAGAAGTGAATAATAGTATCAATATAGCGAGGGGCACCGTTCTGAGATATCGGAGAAAGAATATAATGAGGAACAGATAATCAGGGAGAAGTGCAAACAAAAATTTTGCTAACATCAACAATCGTTTTAACAATCCTATTGTTTTGCGGCAGTTTTTGTGACTGATACATATAAAATGTGATACTATTAAAATTAATTTTTTGCAGTAATTCAGGGAAATTCGATAATAGTTTTGGAACTTTTATCTGATCTCTTAGTAATTTAGGGTAGCCGGTTTAAAATTAGAAAATTCAGAAAGAACGAATTGTACTCTATTGAAATATTTCGGTGAAACTTCTATAAGGATTTCCTATTTCATTTCTTGGCCAATTTGTTACAAAACGCATATTATTCTGGATATAATCAGACGCTTTATTGTTTGTCTTTCGTAGAAGATACCTAATAAGTGAAATTCATTCCTCATTCCTGTTCTAGCTCATTTTATTTTGCAGTGTGGATGATAATTAGTGTTTTATTATTGTAAGTGTTCAATCAAGATAGTTGGGAATAAATATCATTCAGTTTGCAATTTACTGCCCTTGTCATTCGATGTCATGACAGATATTCTGTTGGAGATTATACCTTTCATTATTATGAAATTATATGAACTTCCTCAACCAAAATCTTCTGCAACTAACGACAAATTATATTAGAGCTGGAATAACGAACAAGTTTGAGAAGATATATAATATCTACCTTCATTATCAAGTTACACCCCAATCCGAAAATATATTTCAGTTGAATGTATTATATTACGTAATTCAATAACAGGCGTGTTTCTGAGAAGTGGCCCAAATACTCGTTCTGATACAGTAATCCATTTATGTGAAGACCACCTTGAATCGTAATTCTGTATTGATATAAATTTGAGGCTGATACATGGTAGTTGTTGGTTTCCGCTAATATAATATGATTGAGATTATCGTTCGGGCTTTATTCTTCGCGAAATATGGCCCTTTGCAGTGTCTTAATTCTCACGACGTTACATAATTGCACCTGTCATATTTTGGTGATTTGGGTTCGATGGTCAGAACAGAGTATCAAAGAAATAGACACTTCTCTAAATTTCCCACAATGTAAGATATGAGTCAAACATCTGTCAGAAAACACCTACTCTTGCGACTTATACCGCGACGGACATTGGACCACATCTAACAGGTTTCTTTGGAATATAATACCGCATGTACTACCCCACTATTGAAAGTCACCCAGTCAAGGGAGACTTTCAATAGTGGGGTAGTCTCTATTAAGACACCAAGTAGGTTGATAGAATTCCTAATGACTCATTATTCAATTAAAAATTGTACAACACCTATTCTCCGTGAAATGGTGTGTTTCTCGTAAGATCCTACTGAAAAAACTTCGGAAATTTCGGAAATATAAAATTCTTGGTCCTTTCCTAACCTTCTATGAAATATTCTTCAGACACCATGCGATACATGCCACACAACAATATAAAATAATAACTATCAAGTATGTATTACCTCTAGTCCTGGGGCATCTGTTCTTTGTAATATACATTAACGATCTATCAACATTCACGTAGATGTTTTCACGTATGTCCGCGATTTTATTTTCCTTGTTAATGATAAGTTCCTCGATGGATTGCATAGAATATCAGGAGAAACATTTTCAAAGATTGAAGATTCCATCAAGTCTAATATTCTCAATAAAGATCAAAACTATTTCTGATGGGAAACTTTAGGATAAGCTGCATTTCCAGAAGTTCTGAAATCTGTAACATAGTCAACCGCCATTTTAGCAAACACTTGTTATGGGAAAAGATTTCAGCATCAATAGTTACTGGTGAGCCAAAAAAAAAAAGTTATGAAGAAGTCCAAGAAAAGTTTTAAGAAAAATGTTTAGCAAAATTTCAATACTACTATCTTGGAAATACATACTGGTAGCTGTTTATATAACCATAGTGTTAGTCAAGAAAAATCATGAAAATTTCGTTTCAGGGAAAAGTGAAATTTCTATGAAATGATTTGCCGTTTTTAACCAAATCATCTATGTGCCCCCAATTCCTCAATCTTAGAAGGCACCCATTTCATTGTGTGACATTTGATGATAATGGTAAATGATAATAATCAATGTTAATCTGATGATAATTGACAAAACTGAATTGAAATATCTTTATTAATCTCTCAGCCACATGCGTGTAAAGGCGGCTCATCACAATACTCGAAACAACTGATGATCAACAGTAATTACACAAGTGGTGGTAATTTTTTGATAATTTCAACTAGTTTCACAAACAAAGTGAAAGGTAAAATCTGATATTCGACAGAATTAGAGGAAATTAGCAAAAAAGGTAAGAAGGTGATCTGAGAAATTAATAAGTTAATAAACATTGGCATCGAACAAAATCCATATTTAATTAAACCAGTAATCTGCTCGTTTTTAAATGCGTTCATCGCGTGATTGCTTATATTGGATCTTACATGCTTGTTCCGAGGTGGCGCGCTCTATTATTGGTCAATACAATAGCGGGAAGTTTAATTGACAAGACAGCTGCATGAAAATTATTTCATGCACTTGTAAAATGAACCAATCAGAATCTTCTTCTTCTATTAGTTTTTATTGGATTTCTGACTCCTAAACGGAATCAATTTCACCAGATCAGATAATTATAAATCTTCAATATATCTTAACTAGTCGTATAATAAATTTTGTTTAGTCCACAGGTTGAAAAATGTGGTGTTAGGTGGAAAAAGATCGGAAGTTAATGAAACTTCAGGAGGTTCTTCAGGGACGGTTAATCAACATTTTCTCAAGTTTTGGACCTCGAGGACCCTGTGCGAAATAAGTAGGGGGGGGGAAACTGCAAAATTTTTGACCTCTCTCCGGTTTTTCCTCGATTACATTTTTCTCTTAGGTCACACGGAAAAAACATAGCGATACTTTTTTGTAGAGCGTAAACTTTTATACAATTTTGACTGAAAAAATATGTTTTTATGTGAATTCGCTACCGAGATATGGCACGTCAAAAAAAAGGTGATGTTTCAAAGTTTGCTAAGAAATGACAAAAAATGCAAAATTACAGCTTATTTCATCTGTTATACCCGAATTATGATGAAATGTTGTAGTAATTATGGTTCGTAGTTGAAGTCACCAACTTTGGACACCCCACTCTTCCTTCCCCCACCCAACCCCAATTCTCGAAAGCTAACTTTCTGATGAAAGCCAACCATACCTATTCACATCATCAGTTACTTTTCGGATCGATATCCCCCCGTTCCCCTACATAATTATCCCAGGACAGCAAGAAAAAAAGACGTAGTCCTTTCGTGAAAAAAATTAATGTAATTAACAATAGTAAGTTATTCTCAAGGCATATATTATATTGAGGAATAAAGATATTATAGCTAATCATAGTGGGTAGGTACTCATTTGTACTCATTACATTTCCTGCCGAGATTTCTTAGCCGCTGGTTCTGCTCGTAACAGCTCGTCGTCCTCCTGAGCGATAGGGCTGTCAATGATGTCGCTGTCGTCGTTTTCGTCCAATATTTCTGGTGAGTCTTCCTCGATCAAATCAGTTGCGGGGGCGTTTTCGCAGGAGTGGCCTTTGCAGTGCTTGCACATTGCTGAGCATCGGAGACCTGCTTTCTTGCAGCCGCAAGCTCCGCTGCTACAGCCTTTGCTGCACTTGCAGGAAACAATATGGAGGATATCATCCGGCGCAGCATTTCTGGTTGTGGGGATTGGTAGTACCCCTCGTGTGGTTAGGCTCCAGCCCCGTACTGATGGGAGGAGATCATTGCCCAACCATGCCTGTACTTGCTGATAAGTGCTGAGAGAGTGGTACTTGGCAGCGTCCCTTGTTGGAGGTAGGCTGGCTAGTTGTAATTTATCTTTCGTCACTGATCGTGTGAATAATTGGTACCTTAGGTCGTCGAGATTGTCTCTGTCAATGTTGCCTCCATAAACTGCTACCAGGAACTTTTCTCCAGCGTCGCTGATCTGCTGAGGAGTAGCGTTTGGTGTGAGAAACGGAGCCACTACTGCAGAGAGGGAAGTATTCTTCATGTAGGTACTGCAAATTTTCTTCTTCCCCAATCCAACCGGTGCTGAAGTGGTATCACAACCACTCACTGCGTGAAGGAAAAGTATGTCCTTGGGAGATAAGGAACTTGGCGAGTAGAGGACACTGTGACCACTGCCTCTTCCACTTTTTTGAAGGTAGATGTTTTTTGTGGACGTAGCTAATGCTGTCAACAGAATAAGTATGTCCACATCTTCAGCAGTAATTATGACGCTGTCGAATTCGTTGGCCTTGGATATGGCTGTGTTGACGATCAATCCAACCGGTGCTGAAGTGGTATCACAACCACTCACTGCGTGAAGGAAAAGTATGTCCTTGGGAGATAAGGAACTTGGAGAGTAGAGGACACTGTGACCACTGCCTCTTCCACTTTTTTGAAGGTAGATGTTTTTTGTGGACGTAGCTAATGCTGTCAACAGAATAAGTATGTCCACATCTTCAGCAGTAATTATGACGCTGTCGAATTTGTTGGCCTTGGATATGGCTGTGTTGACGATCATCACGTCGGCGTCCTCATATGCCTGCTTCACTTCAATGCTAGCATCCGTCATTCGTGTCATCAACATCGAAATGAATGCGCTCTTATTATGATCGTTTGCCAAGAACTTTTCCTGTGCTATGGTCACCATGGTAGATGAGGAGAACACGACTTTGGTTGCTGATTGTAATGCAGAACGGCGAGCTCGTTCTGCGGCTTTGGTGCTTTGATAGCCTGCGTTAGTGGGGTATCCATCAAATACAACAATCACATTGCTCCCAAAGTGTCTCTGCACGTAGATGATGTACGTAGAGCATAGCATCTCGAATGTGGTTGTGGGAGTTTTGTTCCACACCACTTTATGTAGCAGGTATCCTCCATCAATCTCGTTACATTTCCTGTTGAAAAAATTGACTTCGTCTCTTGGAGTGAAGAGAGAGTACATTGCAGACTTCGTTTCCTTGCGCATTCAAACTTGAATAGTTCTTTCAGATCTTCTTCAGATTTTTTGGCAATGCAGACACGCTGGAAGATAGTGAGAGGATCGACAGTGAATTTTTCACCAGCAATTTTCAACGAGCAAGAAACGGAAGCGAGAGTCCCGACCTTATCCTTCCGTTTCAGTTTCAATTCTTCAAAATTTCCTCCCACCACTTTCTTCATGCATGATATGCCTATCTGTCGTGCTAAGTGACAGTTCACTTCGTCATGACCAATGATTCCTGTGCTCAGAGAATCTATCGCCTGAGTGTGAAGGAATGGGTGATGTTCAGTGAACCATGCGCGAAGTTTCCCAATGTCCATGTTGTCTCTCACCACTCTGGTTGGTCTCATGTCCACATGCTGTTCAGATGACTCTGAGCGAACATTAGCGAACGATTCTGTTTGTTCACAAATGCTTTGAAGGTACAACATGCCCAATGTCCATCTAGCAAGCACAGATCGCTTACACCGCTTTAGCTCTTCATAGCCCGCATGAGTACCTGCTCAATACTCATGTCAGACCGGATGCCCGACCAAAATTTTTCCGATTGACGAATGGTGAAGTAGCCATCTCTGGTAAACCTCACATATTCGTGAGGAACCATCCTGTTCTGTAGGGTGACCATATCTTGGTAATAGAGATGAGCACTTTTGGCATAATTCAGTTGTCCAGCAGCGTGAGAGTACGGTATCATTTCCTTGACGCAATCTAGATGGAGTTTCCAATCACCCATTCTTTCAGCTTTTATGAAGTTCTTCAGCAGCGTACACATTCGAAAATATTGGATCCATAGAGCAGCCGTTGGCCCTCTTTTTTCAATAGTGGTCAGCATCTCTGAAAATCGCTCAGTCACAGCATGGAAGTCGGAATCATCAGCTGCCCTCAAGATAATGGACCTATCCGAAAAATTAAGCACATGGTCTAGCGCTGTCACGTCTTGTTCAGTGAAAGCAATTTCTTCAAAAATTTTGCCTGCCAAAGCAGCATATGCCAGGATGTGGACGCGAACAGCCCTAGCGTACGCATGTCCTGTTAGGATTTTTTCAACACTGTTGAAGGCGTAAATAGTGCTGAATAGCTCCTTCAAACCACTCCCATCCATGATTGTGCCCATCGCCCCCATAAATGACATTAATAGGTGAAATCCGCCTAACCTAACAACCACATTTTTTAGCTCGGGTCGAGTGTCGTTTGCCACTACATCACGTGCCTTCCAGTACAATGGGTGGTCAAAAGTCACAATGCAAGTCTTCTGTTTAACCAATGTACACTGTTCAAGGGTAGATACAATAGATGTATATACTGTATGATATTCGCTGGGTGGAGCGTTGATAAACGGGAGGCAAACTATTTTCGAGCATTCGTACTTCTACCACTGGTTTCAAGCTCCATAAAACCATTCCACCCAGGTACGGATGATAAATATGCAGAGTTTTTTCCATATAGCCAAGCAATGTCATCGGACGAGGGTATAGCTTATGTCTATATCCGCTATTTTAATTGATTTCAGACCTGCATTGGGTGGTCGGTGGTATGACATCACCTCTACTGTACCAGCATCAGCAATGACTTTGGCGGCTGACGACACCTTCAGGCGGGCTACTTCAGATTTGGTGGCTACAGCTTCCCGGGGAGTTACAGCCATGATTCCTCCCATGGCGTGGAATGTGTCATGACCATCCAAAGTATTAACATTAAAGTCCGCATTGTCAAATATGAACTGACTGAATGGAATGGCAGACTCCGCAATTTGGGTACTTTCAGCTTGCAGCACGTAAGACCTTCTAGCCTGTTGGCTTCTTCGTAAGACGATGAAAAGCCCGTGGAAAATAGAAAATTCAGGGGATGTTTAGAGCCATACTTCTTGTAAACAAACACGGAAACAACAGTCATGATGGAGGATAGAAAAGATTTGGGGCGCACTGCTATAATGATTGCATGAGCCAGAGCGAGGCATTTATTTTTCCAAGAGACCAAGGTTCATCGTTTGTTGGTCAAAATCAAGACATGGAGTAGAAGAAGCAGTGTCTCCGGAACCGCAGTTCGCGCACTATCCAAGAAGTTGTCAATCGGAGGATACTCAACCGTGTTGAATACTCTGGAGCGGATGTCTTCCAAAATTATTTTTCCAGCTGCCTCCACAATTCGACGTCTTTCTTCCTGTGCGTCTACTTTCCTTTCGGTGGAGTACTAGTTATCGTACAGAATTTTGTCACCAACCCTCTTCAGACTGACAATAGGCCCTCTCCTTGATTCTGAAATAATGATTTGGTCCCCATATTCCATCTGAAGACGATTTTTGACAGTTTTGCTTTGTGGTCGACGGAAGTTGTTTGTAATAAGTCCAATGATATGCTGAACGAGAATATTTAAATCTTTTGAGAGCTTTATCTCTCAACTTGTGCATTAATTTTATGTTTTCGGTTATCCAAGGCATGTTTGGCTGTTTCTTACGAGTTCAATATGATACCAGAGGTGCATGCAAATCAAGGACAGTTTTTATGAACTCATTGAATAGCTCGATTTTGTTATCTATATTGTCGGCCTCAAAAATAAGATACCAATGAGTGACTTCAAAATCACTCCTGAACTGATCTAGATCAACTCTGTCCAGTAGCCTGAAATATATTGTTTTACAATTAGCCCAAATTAATTCAATAGCATTAAAGTCTGGATGATAATACTTCATGCCCATGTTCTCGTAAAAGTCCATCTATAATATATATGTTTTCCTTTCGGTTCATCTTAGCCAATTGCAATAACTCTGGTTTTGTTAATTTCTCATCAAAATCAATATTATTTTTCTGTAGCCAACAAACAATTTCCGATTTTTTCGAAGAAGTGGTAAGCTGTTTATTCAAAATTTCACTGTGGTATGGTGCATTGTCCATTATTATCAAAGAATGGCTCTTCCAAACTGGGAATTAACTGTGAAGTGATCCACTTGGTAAACATTGTACTATTCATTTCTCCATGATAATCTAGAGTCAACAATAAACTTCTGGAACAAACCCTTTCGCAGAACCAGCATGCACAACAATAAATCGTTTACCATCATATCCTTCTGGTGCGTACACTTTTGACATTATCATCCTGCCAAGACTTGGTTTTATTTCCTCTAGAATAAATCCATGTTTCATCTAAAAAATACACTTCTCGTGGATATAAACTTTTTCGGTTTTCTTGGTATTTACGTAAAAAAATATGAGTCTTTTCAATCAAAGCTCTTCGATTATCATCTTTTTTAAATTTAAATCTCAGCTCTTTCAGTAAAATATTCAAAGATGATTTGCACATCGAAACAGTCTTATTTTTCAGTTTATCGTTCAAGGATTGAAGAAAAACATTCAAATAAATATAGGTACATGTCAAAATGCATACGATAGGACTGATATTCTGCCGTCCTAAGCAAAAGTACCGCATCTACAAAAGATCTGAATATTGTGATATAAGATTCTGTAGGTTTAAAAACCTATAAATTTTGCTTTTTACAAACAAAGATGAAGTATATTTGGTTAAACAGCCAAAGTTACCGAATTATATTGCCGTTTATACGAAAGTTTAGGAATTTCCTATGTAAGAAGGTCGGATCTACAGAATTCTAAGCAAAATAGCAGATAGTAGATACGGTACTTTTACTTAGGACGGCAGTATTATAACTGCATTTCAAAAACTAAATACAAGTGAAGTTTCAAATTGAAAAGAAAACTAGATGTGACAATAAAGTTTGACTTTTCAACTAATATACATAAATCCAATGACTTTTCTCATGAAGTTGTGATTGATGAAAATGGGACGGTAACATTTGTTCAGAAATTTTTCTCACTAGTCAGTGTCACGTCCATCGAATGAACAATCAATATTATCTTCATTTTCCTCACCAAGTAATAAGGAGGTATACTCACTTTTTCATACATATCGTACAAAGTATTTCGTACTGCCATTTTCTGTCCTTCAGGTAAATCATCTGTTTTCTTTTTGAGACGACGTCTACTTTTTCCTGGAGTTGATGGAATGGGTTTATTTTCGTTTCTTATTTTGATGTTGTACACCGTTTTTCGAGATATTTTAAGTGAATCTATAACTCTCTAAAATACAGTAAAGAAAAGTTATGACATTTCTTTTGTGGTTTTAAGTGTTAACTCTTGAACAGATGAAAGTGGTAAAAAAGGTCCACCATTCGCTCTTTCCCTTTCAAAATACTCGCACAAGTTCAACACATATTGTTGTGATTGTGTAGAATAGTTCCTGGCATAATCTAAAAAAAAAAATTAAAATATATTATGAATGTTTTTGATCTGTATTTATAGATTTAGGTAATGTTTTTTTCTCTCAATAGGGTTTCCACACTATGAATAATTGTTGTGTTAATATCCCGGTAGTACGGAATTATAGTCACAAATGTCAATTGTGATGTTAAACATTTTGAAAATTATTTGTGAATAAAACACATTGTATTGTACTTACTTTGAAAGTAATGATTCCAAGAGACGTTTACCTTTGAAAATAAAAACAGTTTTTATAATAAATTCGACTGCAAAACAAAGTAAAACTGGCGACAACCAATATCCCAATGACAGAAAACAATGACGCAATTGATGGTTGGCAAGTTTAGTTGAAATGTAAAACACTGTAGGTTTTATGGCTATCTCTTTTCACTGTTTTGAGTTTTAAACGATCAACACAATACCATAATTCTTAGCTTAGAAGACAAATGTTAACGAATTTCGATTCGCTCATAGCGGTTTTTAGAAAGAGATATTCGATAGAGGGTGTGTGATTTCTTCGATCATAAATTGATGACGCTTTGGTAAAGATATAATAATCGAACTGTATATGATTTGCGTACCATGGAGTGAATGGCGTAGTAATCCGAAATATATAAACTGCACTGAAATACTTGATTGGTCAAAAAGTTGTGTAATTTGCTTCATTATTTTTTCTGTGACAGACATCTCCGGAGTTTCATCTGAAACTGTCTGTTTAAGTTACCTACATCTTTGCGAGTGGCACTTTTCCTCATGTTGCTCCTATATCAGCTCACGAATCCAGAAATGAACAAGAGGGGCAAGTGAGCGCCGTAAACGAAGACTTTACAATAATTCTAGAATAGGGAGAAAATAACTTGATGAAATTCAACGAATCCGATCTGATAATGCCCACTTTCATTTTGTCATACACAAACAGAAGATTCAAATAAAAAGTATTTTTAATTTTGTTTTTATTTATTTTTCTTGTCGATCGCAGATTGAATACATAAATTATATAAATCATCGATTCTCGCTTTGTTCACTCACATCGAAGTTTCAAAGGAGTCAATCATCTACGAATGAATGTTACATTTTTCATTTGTTGTTCGATGACCTTATCGTTTCTGAGTCAACTCGTTAACAAATCGTTAGCAAGTTTTGATTAATAACTTAACTCTGCAGAATTTCCTTTTCGTCTCAGAATTAATTCCGCAAACAAACCCGAAACGCTCATTTAAGCAAATACCTGACTTGCAATAACTTAATCCAGACAGATTCGTTAGTTGGACTGATAAGCCCTTTTGGCCAGTCGTTACTTGTTCACCAGACTAGAAGTTCACATTTCTGTGCAATAAGGCCCCGGATATAACGAAAGTCATTCACAAATATTTACCCTCAGTCTCTCACGCTTGACCGCACTCTAGTTCTGACCTAAACGCAAATTCGGATGAATTTGTTGGCCGTTCTCCAAATAAAATACCTAGAAGGCGGCATGGAGTGAAATGCTCTCTGGAATTGGGTCAGAATGGGAAAAAGCTGCTGCCTGATATATATGCATATATGTTATATCTCGTGGAGAACTTTGTTTCCCAAGCATAACTTAAAGCTTAATATGAAGGTGATGGATGGCAGTAATTATTATTGTTCTAATATATTGGAGGGATTCACTTGAATATCAGAAATAGAAGCAGAAGCAGAAAAGTGGTAGCAGCTTCAGGGGCCTTCTAATACTCCGGAGAAGTTTCATAGTTGCCTCCATGATTTTGTATGAACCCATCCGCCATGTAACAACCCAATACAGTACAATTAGCATTCTGGATCGTAGGTCTTTCGAATATGTCCTGTCTACTACAACACAACCCAATGGTTTGCACATAGAAATGAGTATGTATTATATACTACTTACTCTAGAATAATAATTCAACCTTGCGTCACTGCGAAAAGCATGTCGCATGTGCACCTTGTTTTTGAAGTGCGCATGCTCGACATCAGTATATTCCAGGTAGAATTTTCACATTTCGAAAAAATGTATCATCAATAACTCTCAGACTGATGAAATTCAGTCCACTCCATTTTTTGGTTCTTTTCCTATTAGTAAATACAATTGATTTTGAACGATTCTGAAAGTGCAAATTTGTAAATTTGTCGTAATGTATGTCTTCATTTAGATTTACTAATGCGCTCATGTCATTCACACTAAAGAACTAATAATTTTCATTTCCACTGGTGAGCTAACCTAAAAATGCTGGAAACTGAACCAAAGTTATTGCGCTAAATTTAATTCATTAAAAGACTGTCAAAAAATAATGCGCTTGGAAGTATAAAATTTATTAGAATATGAATCAAAACATTTAACATCAAATTGTTTAGATGAGACACTATAGAATTCCAAGGTTTGTCGTAAACATACTGATTCATTATTCAGGATCAACGCAAGTTTATTGAGATCTACATTCGATAGAGAATAAATTACTAATTTTGTTTACTTTGCTTCAATTCACAAAGTGAAAAAATGAAGCAAATATCTGACAGAAAACTTCATTTTAGATGAACTCATTTTCTACAATCTTACAATCTTAACGGCAATGAAGTATGCTCATTACATTGTAGCACTGACTCCAAAATTACAGATATAATTCAAACCGGTTTTTATGACTCACTCTGTATACATAACAGAATAAACGTTTTAGGGCCATCACTGACGATCTTGAATCATGAATATGTGAAAACATTTATTCAAATCAGCTGATTAGTAGGTAAATAGAGTTTTCCATTCTTATTTACAACCGCTTTTTATTAAAAATAAAATATTAAGAACATTCCCTGAATATGAAAATCGACAATCTTTATTCGAAAATTATGGTAAAAGTAAGACATACATTTTGAAAATTGTACTTCATTAACTGGTACCATAATATTTTGCTGAAACAGGGTCTGTTAGAAACTATACTGATGACGCACATGCATATAATATATAATTTCTATGGTTTGCATTCGTAAGTGATATAACGGCGATGGTAGTAACCTCTGAACAGTTCTATTCTCTACATGTGTCCACTGAGATGAGCATGTCCAATGAGAACGCCGTAACTATACTGGTTTCTGCTTAAAGTTAACATATTTTGCCGCTTCTTTCATATGGATCTGTTATAAATAGTTTCTTATGTCTTTGGCAGTTTGTTTCGTTGTTATTTCTGTAACCATTTGTTCAGATACCTACGTCCCCAATGTGGTGTTCGATATAGGATAAGTTTCCATTAGTTTTTTCAAAGATGTCGAAATAAAAGTAGAGATATTCATGTATTTGTTTTTATTCGTAATAAAACTTTGAAAATTCATCTTTAAGATAGTTTACAAAAATGGCAGAAACTTTCTCAAGATAAACCTTAAAATTTATATATTTTTAAGTAACTATCTATCTTGGGGCACATTTCTGGACTATGATTTGAAACGCTGCAGAACATACGTTATCAATATATTCCACTGCAGCTGTAATTTCATGTTCATTTGGATGATGGAGAGATCAGCGCATTCTTGACTAAAGGTGTGACCTGACACTGTCTCCGAGTTCGAAGGATACATAGAAAGCTCTAAAGCATGCAAGTTTCTGTGGTAGTCCAACCAATTAAGTGAGACTTCACTCACTTTTGACTTTTATTTGTTCAGTATTTCGCATACTTGCACTTATACGCAACGTCAAGCATACTGTGCAATAACTGGCGCCATCGTGCTAGGAATCGCACGTTAAAAGGTAAGACCTCGTTAATCCTTGGTGAGGGCTGTCGTTCGTATGTGGACGACAGCTGGTTAACGGAAAGAAAACAATTTCAAACAACTATCTAGTAAGGTAGTAACAATTCCTCTCCCATACGTCCAACCCCTCTGGAGTTATCAGGCAAATTCCGGTCCTGGTGTCAGAAATGAGGTGGCTGATCTTTGCCTAACTAGCAAGTCCGTTAGATTTTTTATTTACTTGTAGTTTCTCAATACCGCCTGTTTTTCAAAACTGATGTATTTTGACATGTCACTTTTTCATTCAAGACGACCTCTAAGAGCTTTTTGAAAAAATACTGCAATTTCAAGTAGGGGGAGTGGGGGAAGATTGATAAATTTTTTTTAAGAATTGAAAAGTGAGTGACAGAGCTAGTTTGAGATAAAGTTTGATGCACCAATGCAGACACAGTTTTGTCTAGTTTGTTGGTGGATTACAGGTTTTTTCATAACCTTACATGAAAAAGAAAAATGATCAGTTATGTGAAAAATGGGATTTGTATCAAACCCCGCATGCGGGGCATATTGAACCAGGGTATGGGGCACATTGATATTTCATATATTTTATACAAATATAAGAATCTTAACGAATTCTTTCACTGAATTTTTTATATTAAATCCAAAAAAAACAAATTATTGCTTACAACATATGTAAGAAACTAAAGAAAATTGAGAAAAATAAGTATTAAATTGAATATAATAATGTTTTAGATTGCTGCCCACTGCACGTTATAAATCAAAGAAGTGTAGATGAAAAACAAATCTTTAAAGGCTGCTCATTGTACATTATTAGAATCAAAGTCGAAAAAAAACTGATGAACGAAGCAGTTTGGCTGGTTCTTTTTGTTATATGGGATTTTGGTAATTTGGCCATAACATCCGCAATATCGACACTTGCCGTGTCTTCCACATAATATGGATAAATGAGAACATGAGATATTCAAGTAGTTTATTTCAAATTCGGAAGAACCATAATCTGATGTCACTTTTCCCACGTAGTGCACGATATATGTCTTTTGTACCAACCAAGCAAACCTAACCTGACTACTCTCACATAGACAAAATAACCATACAAAATTGTTGTGATATAACAACTATTAATCCAAAATTGTTAATAACATCAGAGAGTTTGTCCTGCGTCATTTGATTTGAAACCGCTCTGTGCATTCATTAATTTCCTGTCCCAAACGACTTGTAGCGAATGGTCACGAACAAAAGTTACGTGATTGGTAGGCTGCGAGCCAGTGAGCGCCAAATTTGAATAACTTTTTTGAATATTCTATATTTGTGACAGAAATTGAAAAAGTATAATTTATATTGCTTAGGAGAAGTCGTAATAGAGAATTATGATAATTCCTAAATTTTATTGAGTTATTTCAAAATTATACGGTGTTCAAGAAATGTATATTTATTTCAAACCTCAACAGGTCGTGGGCACAGTAAAGAATATATATATTCTTTACTGTGTCGTGGGTACATGTATCCTCAAAAAAGTTGCTTTTAAAATTTAGTTTCAAAGTGAAATAAGTTTTTCTCTCTTTTTCTATAGGAAATGGATTGTAACTAGTGATCTCATAGTTCTCACAATTATTTTATTTCTCCTGTAATTTGTTATCTGTCCTGAATTTACTCATGACGGCTGACACGTTCAACAGAACTTCCGTTACTGTCCTCGGGGTTAATCTCATGGTCCTCTACTCCTCTACATTTCATAATATGCCTCTATGCAGAAGTTGCATGTGAGCATATGTATAGTGAAGTATAAATTAGTGATTCTTGAGATCTTGCCATAAGTTGGTTTTCAATAAATGTTTTGGTTGAATATGTCTTGATTTCAGAAAATCTAGTAGAGATAATCCTAACTATTGAACATTTTTGTTCCTATAGGGAGTTCTCCATTAATATTACAGATAAAGGACCAGGCAAACCTCTTATGCAAAAACTCTTTCGGAAAAATTGTCCAAAATTAGGGCAGAGTTCAATATATTGTTGAACTTAGCCTTCCGAACAGAAGTTACCGTGGACACACGAAAATTCTATGTATAGTTTACAAGATACAGAGTGTTGAAGTTGCAAAATGTCACTTTCAAGCCATTATTAACTAATTTTATTGGTGGTGATACCACGAAATGGACTGTGTTAGTGATGACGTCACAAATATGCAACCAACATTACACCGAGTCCTAAATTATTTGGCGCGAAATGATATGCGTCATTCTCGACCTTAAGTACGGATGACATAAGAGCGATAATAGAAGTATCGTAACAGCTCTTTTTGTTTTATGCTCTCACACGAAATAAGTAAATATTTAAGGAATTGCCTGCAGCGAGCCTTGGATATGAAGGATGAAAGAACCGATATTTCGATAAAACAATTTTCTGAAAGGATTATACATAATTTATAAACGAAATAAATTTGAATATTCATCTACATCTAACTTCATGCTGCAAGGAAGTGCATCCCCGCTAGATGGCGCTCATAATTTAGGCACGAAACAGTAAAGTGGTGATCAACCAAGTGATTTATTTTATTCCCTTTCGAATTTGAAAACATTGCTGAAGATGTCGAAAGATGAAATAAGTTTATCAGACATTTTGATCTACGCAGACATTGATACTTTTTCATGAAAATCTCAAATACATATCACATATGACATAAATGTGTGTTCTGTGGATACGACTACGAGTAAACAACAAGAAGTTAGAAGCATGATTCTATTTTGCTATTGGTCGACGCATAATGGATTTTCTGAAATTTGTTCAGAAGTTATTTAGAAGACTTTCTTTACGTTAACCATTCTATAAGACGTATTAATTCTTTTTCTATCGAATTCAAATACATACATTTCTCAAATATTGCTGATAATAGCGAAATAATTAAATTAATAACATCATAATTTAGACCGCAGATTCTAAACCTTATGTAATGGTTACTGAAGGTTCATGTTAGCGCAGCTTCGTTCATATATATTTCGTTAGGACTCAGTGCACTGTTAGTTGCATACATTTTGACGTCACACTAATGCGGTCTATTATTAGTGGGTTTATTTCTATACCACACTATTACACATGGCCAATGCAACAGTACTTTTGAGCATTTTAAAAACAATATAGAAGGAAAATCATGACTTTCTCCAGGTTACGGAAAATTCTTTAGATTACATAATGATCAATTCAGTACACTTGACCCTTTTGCAAAAACTCTCCCAGTATTACTGTTCGCATCAATATGTTTATCATCAATCATATGCCTACATCGTTGTTTTATTAAGTCCTGGACTTTTAACAAATTCTGCATATCGATAATATGAGAGCCCTTGCAGCAATGAGAATATGTGGAGGTCATTTTGTCAGGAATTAATTCCAAATACGCTTCATCAATTAAACAAAAACCAGACATAGGAAAATTCTGTATTTGAAGATATTTCTGTAATTTTTGGTAATATTGATTTCGTTTATTTTTGAGTCATACCTACTTACTACTCAAAATTCACGTTTTATCATGTCGTCTCATGGCACATATAATCGGTGCTCTGAATTTAAAGAAGCAAATGTAATTATATTAATTATATATTTTCAATCCCTTCTATATATAGAATGAATATCCATATATTATGAGACCAGCCGATCGTATCAAATATATCCAACACATAAACATCAATTTTCATACGATCCGAGTTACGACGTTGATTGCTTTATTCTGAAATCATTTTCATTTTCCGTTACTCAGAAAGAGTAATTATTTACCCTGTACATTGTTTAAGAAAATTCTTTGAAAACATTCTATTGCGGCCAATAAATTTCAGTAAATAATGGCCTGAAAGTGACATTTTACAGCTTCAACACTCTGTATCTCGTAAACTATGCATAGAATTTTTATGTATTCACGGTAATTTCTGTTCAGAATGCCGATTTCAACACCATATTGAAATTTTGTACAATTTGACCAAAATGCTTTTTTTTGCATAGGTACCTGAGTATCTACGAGTGATACTTTGTAAAATAAGAAAGATAATAACGTTTCTTTATTCCCTTGGTTTTTATTGTCATTGTGACTAGATTCTATTTCTAATTGACCTATATGGTACAATTTTATTGTTTTCTTTGTAGCCAAGGTCATTTACAGATCGTTTCATTTCGATCACGTAACACCTTATTCACAAAAAACTACATTCACTTCAGATCATCAACCTAATCGAATTTATTTATCTAACAAATAATACTGTGGCCCTGAAGGAATCCGTCGCAGGAAGCAATAAAAACTGAAATAATAAGTTTTGTTTTTGTTCACAACACATTAACATCGATGACAGGAGCAATTTATTCAAAAGTGAAATTCTCAACTTTTAAGATACGATCCGATTGACCTACTAGCATACTTGATTTCCGTCCTAAAAATATTGATTTGCTCTATCGTGATCATGAGTTTTGTTGGATTAATATTCACACTGTTTCTTGACAAATAAAATTATGAATGACTTTCACTTTAACGTCACTAGGTCATCATAGGAGCCGGATAAATACATTAAATAGTCATTGGAAAATTAAATGAATCTGCTTATACTTTCTGAATACTGAAAATAAAACAGAATCACCATAAAATGGTATACCGAATTTCTCTACTAGGATTTTCAATCTTATGCTGAAATAATTTCTGGAAAACCAAATGGAATATCCTGCGATGAACACAAAATGTTCAGTGCATGAATGAAAACCGTTTGAAACTTGTATACAATATATAGTTCTCACAGCGAACGGAACATAGGTATACCAAAAATATCGGATCAATTAATAAATTGTCGGGCAATGAGCCAACGATAGCCTAAGGGCGGGTCTACACTATGCGTATTCAGCAGATACGTATTTCGGCTGCGTATTTTCGGCAAGAGAGTTGTTGCGTACATATTGTGCAGATTTTCGGCGTCGATGTGCGGAAGCGTACGTTGATCGTGTACTAATGGAATAAACTTAACCGTATCGAACATTTTCACAAATTTTGACCCGGGCGAGCTGCAAATACAATACCAATACCGCACACTGTGGACGCCAGCCCCTGAATTCACGTGTTTTGTATCAACGAATCCGATTGCGCTCGGGACCAGCTTGCGGAGGTACATATTTTCGGCAGTATACTGCGTAGTTGTGTATTGTACGCATATATGTGAACGTTTCAGTTTCAAACAATGTGTTGTCATCTTGCCGAAAATACGCAGCTGAAATAAGCATCTGCTGAATACGTATAGTGTAGACTCGTCCTTACAGTGTTAACTACCTACTTACGTGAAATTAGCTTCTGTAAATAGCTGCATGAATATATTTAAACTAGTAAAATGCATCCCATCTGAGAGACAGTGTGGAAAGTCCGAAAGAAAAAATTCTTCAAAACTCCTGAATGGATACCATTCAAATTTGGTACACTGATCTAGGTTTATCGATGTGATATAATTTGATGTTATAGCGTTTAATGTTCTTGAAACAGTGGCGTAGCTACGGTGGTGTGTTGCCATATTTTCCTTCATATTTTCTTTATACAAGTGAATTGACAAATAAGTGTTTGACATCGGTTTAGCCTAAAAGTTATAACATTCCATATGCCTTAAAGTACTGATTGAAAGTATGTCCTATGGAAGCAACGCCTAAAGATATTATTTCCCGTATACCATAATCACAGAATGCTAATTTGTTTTAACATATCGGAGTATTTTTCGTTCTTTTTGAATATTTTCAAACTTTGTCAGTCTTATTCTGACTCAGCCTGTATATAGTTCTTGCCCAGAAAGCATTTCTAATTCAAAATTTGATGAAGACGAATACGATCTTCAGTTGATTAATATTTAGGGTCCAAATAACTTATTATTGAAAATATCGATTTGTCATAGATTCACTTCTTATTCTCTGATATTTTTGAATAACAGCTGTTATGGAATAAAAAATTTTTATAAAAAAATACAAGTCCCCATTTGAATATAAAGAGTTGAGGTAGCCCAATTTATCGTAATTGATTTTTACTAATATATTTGGATAGTCTACAAAAAGTTGGTATGACGAAGGGTCAAAAATTTTAAGTCTTCAAAAAATTAAAAGTTAGAGATAATTTTGAAATTTTAGATTATTCTTTTGTAAAACACCCGAATTAGATAAACATTTTTTGTTTCACGTAAGTGACCTCTGAAATACGCAACTATACCCTCACTTAACTACTACAGTATATTTTACCGTTACCGAGATCCTAATGTATATTCGAATTTGAATAGCCCTGTATATTCTTCATATTATTGAATAATTTCCACCCCGTTTCGACATTTTCTGCATTAACGTGATCATTTTATATATTTCAGGCAAAGAAATGAAGATCAATTTTTAACATCGTCTGTCGCAAATATATTTCAATTGTTCGAAACACTTCGCTAGTTGCAACTCCGTCTTACAAAACGAAAGCAACTTCAAGAACTATGTAGGAGAGACAGAGACGTACTTTGCATTGCAGGAAATGCCTGAGTTTGCATATATTTCATTTTTGTCATTGTCAGATACTTCGGCATTGTTATTTTTCAATTTTCTAAAGGAAATCAATCATTTTTATTAATAAATCTCCTAGAATTCCTTAAGACATGAAAAATGACTCGTCGAGGATCAGCGAGAGTTTGTGCTCTTCATCCTTTAATAACCCTCTCGTCCCAGCTTAAGAATTCTGAACAACCGAATAACATAGGTTTCACAAAAGTGACCTGAAATACAACAAGAGTATTTCTCGAAATAGCTACCAACAATTTTGTACAGTCAATAGATTATTATGATTATTTTATTCAGAGCTTCACTATCAATAATACATCCCGATAATTCAATTATACAACTCGCATTACATTTATAAAATACCCTTCGTACCTACTTGATTTCTAATTTTTGTAACTCATAATAACATCCATCCACTTCTGCTTCTAGTTGCAATTTGCCTTTTACATAATGAGTCTCTTCACTTATAACTTGTGTTTCTATCTCAACTTGTCGGTCTGCTCAAATCCCCTTCCTTATATAGTTTCTTCTGAGCATCGAGAACTCCTTTGGCATCTAGAACGCAGAGGAACTTCTTTGATGTCAATGTCTGCCAAATTTTTTATTGTCACAAGTTATCGTATGTTTAAGTTAATTTATATTAAGTTATTTTTACTGGCGTTGCTGAGTAATACCACGATTCCTTCTATCTGTACTCACCATCTTATATTCAAGGACTCCAAAAAACTTCTAACGCTGAGACGAAAGCTCGGTCTTTGGTCAGAAAGTAATCTGAGTATGTTGCTGAATGAAAATCTCCATTATTAAGTCTCCTCTCTGTTCTATATGTAAGGTAAACTAAAAGTAATAAACGAAAATTCTTCAGATTCTATACAACAGCACAGTTAATATTGACGTCAAATGCCACTTTGACAATGTCTTTGATTTAGCTAGATGATTTGTGTCAAACACTATGTATTTTTGAATGGATCATTCTTTTTATTATTAAATTTTCAGAATTCTAAAAAATTTCTAATGATTTTAAAAGTATCATAGTGAGTTTCTAAAACAAATTGAATTTTTTGTAGCCGAGTTTTATTGTGAATCTAACGTACTGCGATTGGCTTAGAATCAACATAAATGACAAAAAAAATAATTCCTAGAATAATTCCTTCAACCCTCAATTATTATTTGAACTTTACAATTCTCTGGTTTGAAGCTAACTCTATTTTCAATAACTGATGACGGCAATAAAACCCTTCGATACTCAAGTGATCAAAAATAATTATTAAACTGCCCCTCAAAGGCACATTAACATGCCTATGATGTGACTAAATATGAAAGTGAATCCGACCAAATCCTAAGATATGAACATCTAGGGTTGTAAGTCTCCATCCAATGCGATAATGTTTTTTTACATTCTCTGCTATAGTGCTATGCTCCTTTATTGTTATCAAACTCTCAATGGGAATACTGAATACTGAGTCAAAATAATGAAGAAGAATCCAATCGCAAATTGCTGAACTGACTCGATCGGTAAACAGCGACAATTTTTAGTACATTTTCGCCAAATTCCTATTTCCAGTTGTTTTTTCTCAACAACGATGTGTTAGTAAAATGCCCAAAGGTTGACACATTAAGCTAAAAATGACATATCTTTAATATTTTTTTCAATTTTCTTTCGTTTTCAAAATTTGCTCTGGTATCACAAGCAAACTTAATCACTAAAGTTTTGTATAAAATTTTAAGAGACTTTAAACACTTTTGCTTTAAGAAATATTAATAAAATTGCAGTAGCCACTTTTTTCGCTAATGGTTGACACGCAAAAAAATTGAAAACCTAAAAGTTGACATATGTCAGGACGAAAGATTGACATTAGGATGTTTATTTCAATCCTTTCATTTCAAATGAATTAATCTTAAATGTCTGTGATAGAGTATAGTATCTGTAAAATAAACATACTGTTTAAAACAAGTATCAAACATTTTCTATATCAAAAATCAGATAATCTTTAGAATTGGTTTTTATCTTCATTAGTTGACACTCTCAAGACCAATGCTTGACATAGATATATCTGAATTACAGCAGAAGAAAAATCAATAATCACATGGTAATTTTCAAGTAAACGAATTTTATTTTCTAAACTATGAAATACATGATATCAGTAGTTGAACATTTTTTTAAAAGAACTTAAAATATTGCATCAATTGCACATACAATCAAAAAACGAACACAAAATTAACCGTCGACCTTCAAGTCCTTGTCAAATTGGTATTTTATACGATCACCAGCAATGATCATTTTGGGAAAGTTAAGCTTTTCAATAATTTGATTAAAATGTATCACGCTCACGTCCTTTTCATTCAATACAAATGACTTTTCATCACTACATTGTTTTAATCCAACAACCTCGGCCTCATTGTTTGGTCAAAGCTCTTGGATAATACATACATATGTATGTTCTCTCTTGTGTCCAGGAAATTTAACCACTACATAATCACTTTCTTTAAGATTATCTTGTTCTGTCTTATTCTCCTCAATATCCTGTTCACTTCCTATCGAACTAACTTCCTCATCAGTAGTATCAGACGCTACCCACTCTTCAGATGTTTCTGAATCGTAAGTACAATCCAGATTTTTCTTTTTGTTTTTTAGATGTTTTCTTGCCATTTTTTCTTCTTTATTTTTTTCTTGAATTGCCTTTTTTTCTGCCTTTCTTCTGCTCTTATTTTTTTCTGCAATTCTTCTGCTTTTTTCTTATTTTCTTTATTTTCATAATACAGTTGCCACTGCTTTGACGTTACCACTGATGGCATCTTTTCTCTTACTCTTTTTGTTTTCTTCGGTGGTTTAGGTTCAGGCCAAGTCAGAGTACGTTTGAATGGTGAGGGTATTAAAAGATTATTTTGATTTGGTGTATGATTTGCAATATCACTCAAAACTGTAATTGGTGTTTTATTTGTATCTGGTGTGCATGCTGGTCCTATTACAGATACATCACTTAAAATTTTAATAGGCGTTTTATCGGTGGACGTTGAAGGAATAGGATCAATTTTAGATACATTATTTGTTGAATTTTTCTGTTCACATTTTTTGATCTCTCGAATTATTTTTGTATACAAGTTATATAGGGACAAATCTTCGATAGAGCCTGTCCATACATCAGAATTTGTTTTAAATTGCGTTACTTTCTCGTTGTCTATGTGGTTTTCTAAAAATGTTTTTCTTTTCTGTAATTCAATCAGTGTCTTCTGGTCGTCCTCTTTAGTTTGTGTTACTGGATTCTGAATTGGGACAGAAACTGCCTCAGGATTCCAAGGCACCAGGCCACATTTTTTGAAGCCGTTACGTAAAACGAGTACATCCAGTCGATCTTCCAGTGTTTTGGCCAGTAATGGACAAAAATCGGACTTCTTTATTGTCGGATTATCGGTTCGTTGAAGTCTACACTTATGAACATTTTCTTTCCAACCAGCCTTAACGGTTCGAAACACCGCGACATCCATTGGTTGGATAAGATGGGTGGCATTGGGATACAGTGCCACCAAGATGATTCCTTTTTGTTCGCAAAATCGACTAAGATGTAATGTCAGATGAGATACGTGTCCATCTATAAACAGTATTATAGGCAAGTCAAACACGGGAGTGAAGCTAGCCACATCCACAAAATACACTGAGAAAAATGAGTAGAAGAATAAAATAAATCATTATCTATGTTAATACGCGTTGTACATGTATTTTATGGCAGGGAATTATTCTAGGGGTCAAATTTACTAAGGGAGTTGTGATATTATAGTTTGTTAGGCCATCCAGGGGGTGGAAAAGGGGTGGATATAGAAAATAAATCATTATCTATGGATATACGAGTTGTAAACGAATTTTGAACACGGAAAATCAATCTAGGGTTCAGAGTTGATGAGGTAGTTGTGAAATTATAGTTTGTCAGGCCGTCCAGAGGGTGGAAATGGGGTGGATATAGAAAATAAATCATTATCTATGGTAATACGAGTTGTAAATGAATTTCGAACACGGGAAATCAATCTAGGGTTCAAAGTTGATAAGGTAGTTGCGAAATTATAGTTTGTCAGGCCGTCCGAAGGGGTGGAAAAGGGGTAGATATAGAAAATAAATCATCTATGGAAATACGAGTTGTAAACGTATTTTGAACACGGGAAATCAATCTAGGGTTCTAAGTTGATAGGGGAATTGTGAAATTATAGTTTGTCAGGCCGTCCGAAGGGGTGGAAAAGGGGTGGATATAGAAAATAAATCATTATCTATGGTAATGCGCGATGTACAAGAATTTTGAACACAGGAAATCAATCTAGGGTTCAACATTGATAAGAAAGTTGCGAAATTATAGTTTGTCAGGCCGTCCGAAGGGGGGGAAAAGGGGTGGATATAGAAAATAAATCATTATCTATGGAAATACGCGTTGTAAACGAATTATGAACACAGGAAATCAATCTAGGGTTCAAAGTTGATAAGATAGTTGCGAAATTGTAGTTTGTCAGGCCGACCGAAGGGGTGGAAAAGGGGTGGATATAGAAAATAAATCATTATCTATGGAAATACGAGTTGTAAACGAATTTTGAACACGGAAAATTAATCTAGGATTCAGAGTTGATGAGGTAGTTGTGAAATTACAGTTTGTCAGGCCGTCCAGGGGGTGGAAATGGGGTGTTTATAGAAAATAAATCATTATCTATGGTAATACGAGTTGTAAACGAATTTTGAACACGGAAAATTAATCTAGGATTCAGAGTTGAAGAGGTAGTTGTGAAATTATAGTTTGTCAGGCCGTCCAGGGGGTGGAAATGGGGTTTTTATAGAAAATAAATCATTATCTATGGTAATACGAGTTGTAAACGAATTTTGAACACAGGAATTCAATCTAGGGTTCAAAGTTGTGAAATAATAGTTTGTCAGGCCGTCCGAAGGGGTGGGAAAGGGGAGGATATGGAAATTCAATCACTATCTTTGTTAATAGTATTTGTGTATGTCTTTTGAACTCGGGAAATCAATCTAGGGGTCAAATTTGATAGAGGACTTGTGAAACAGTTACAATATAAAAAAAATCACTCCATTACAATTGAACGGGTGAGAAATTGACACACAGTTGAAATCAAATTTCACGACTCCCTTATCAACTTTAACTCCTAGATTGATTTCCCGTGTTCAAAAGACGTGTACAAATAGTATTAACAGAGATAATCTATTTTCCATATCCACCCTTTTTCCACCCCTTCGGACGTCCTGACAAACTATAATTTCGCAACTACCTTATCAACTTTGAACCCCAGATCAATGTCCCGTATTTAAAATTCGTTTACAACGCGTATTTCCATAGATAATAATCTATTTTCCATATCCACCCTTTTTCCACCCCTTCGGACGGCCTGACAAACTATAATTTCGCAACTCTTTTATCAACTTTAAACCCTAGATTGATTTCCTGTGTTCAAAATTCGTGTACATCGCCTATTACCATAGATAATGATTTATTTTCTATACCTACCCCTTTTCCACCCCTTCGGACGGCCTGACAAACTATAATTTCACGACTACCTCATCAACTCTGAACCCCAGATTGATGTCCCATGTTCAAAATTCGTTTACAACGCGTATTTCCATAGATAATGATTTATTTTCTATATCCACCCCTTTTCCACCCCTTCGGACGGCCTGACAAACTATAATTTCGCAACTATCTTATCAACTTTGAACCCCAGATTGATGTCCCGTGTTCAAAATTCGTTTACAACGCGTATTTCCATAGATAATGATTTATTTTCTATATCCACCCCTTTTCCACCCCTTCGGACGGCCTGACAAACTATAATTTCGCAACTATCTTATCAACTTTGAACCCTAGATTGATTTCCCGTGTTCAAAATTCGTGTACAACGCGTATTACCATTTATAATGATTTATTTTCTGTATCCACCCTTTTTCCACCCCCTGGACGGCCTAACAAACTATAATATCACAACTCCCTTATTAAATTAGACCCCAAGAATAATTTCCTGCCATCAAAATACATGTACAACGCGTATTAACATAGATAATGATTTATTTTATTCTTCTATATATTTTTCTCAGTGTATTTTGTGGATGTGGCTAGCTTCACTTCCGTAAGTCAAACTTATTTTCTAATAACCATGGATGGAAAATATTAGTTATAAACTCATAAAAAGTTTCCCTCGTCATCCACCCTGTCTCTGACTTCCCAAGACCAAGAGTAAAACCGTTAGGCACTCTTTTTCATCGGTGTTGACGAACTGATACACATTTTTTTCACCTCGTTTAGCCAGCCAGCACTTTATCACTTTTCGGGTTTAAAAAAAAAGCAGCCTCATCTGCGTTAAATACCCTTTCCGGATTATTTAAAATACTCTCAAAATTTTGAGATTTTAAATATTGATAAACTTCATTAAACCAACTATTTAGTTTTTCATTTGTAACAGAAGCTCTTGATGATGTTAAATTTTGAGGAGTTCTGGCGGATACGTCAGAATTCCTTTTTATAAATAATTTGTACCAACTTTTACCCGGTCGGTTATTTTTTAAAGGAGTTTCCCGTTTTAACTCAATCATTAATTGTTTGACACTGTCCAATAACTGATCTTTTTCCACTGGAAACCCCCCGCGCTGCCTGTATTATCCATTCACATAAAATCCGCTCCTCTTCTTTGGATAAAAAAGATTTTAGACCCATTGTGCACTTCCTGGGAATTTTTCCACGGAATTTATAAAGTAATGTTATCCTGGGCACTTTATGTTTTTTTGCTGATGTGGCTATGGGAAGGCCCCTGTCACAATCTCTTAAGGCAGCTTCCATATCTTCAGGTGAGTATTTCAACAATTGACGTTTCTGCTGTGCCATAATTGTATTAATAAATCCAAATCTGGAAAGAACCTATAGTTGACACCTCAGTTTTAAATGTTGACAGGGGGTGTCATCTTTTGGTTCTAACTGAGAGAGACGACTGAAACTTATATTAAAATAATTATGAATATTCCTACAAAAAAAGAAGACACAAACACTAATACAAGAACAAAACTGCCACAGAACCAATGGTTGACATTCAATGTCAATTTTTAGAACTTTCTCGTTTTTTCGAACCAATGGTTGACACCCCTTTATAACAGTACTGCAACACATAATCTAGTAACTATTTCTTTAGAAAAACAATGATATAAGGCCCCTACTACCCTGAGGTACAACGAGAAAAAGATTCATATATTCTTACCTTAGCTATGGGACATCAAAGTTGACACACTTCTTAACAATTAACTTAACGAATATCTCAAATTTGTAAACGCACGTGCATCAGGCTACTTGAAATTCAGCCATATTGAAATGATGCAACATATGAGTTTGCGACTTTGAATGCATATAAAAGATGGCGCTAGATGTTAAATTCCCGAATTTAAATCTCCATACGAGTATAATATTCCTTAAAATATAGCGACTATTCGTCGTGAGTGTCAATCATTGGTACCCTGTCAACATTTGGGTATTTTACCTTAGATGAGTTCATTTATAATAGCAAATAATTCTTGATGATAAACAAACGCAGAAACATTGATGAATAGAATTGGATTATGCTATAACATACTTGGGCGAACTGTAAATATAGCGATTGGATCCTATCAGAAATTACACTTCTATAACATTAACATACAGACTGCAATAACAGTAAAAATTTACAACAGTAATAGTTATTATCCTAACAAGTATGTGACTGCCGTTACCCGAACGACGCAAAATCGATACCTGCCTCACACCTGAAGCTGCCTCACACCTGAAGCTGCCTCACACCTAAAGCTGCCTCACCCTGAGGCAGCCTCAGGGTGAGCCACCGACAGTCGGTTTTTGGTCGTGCTCAAAGGCGCCCCGACACTCGCCTTGCGCTGTTTGTACCGTGCTTTGTCATTATTTCTGCCGCACCTTAGTGGAGTGCCTCGCGCTGACTGACGGCTCGCTCTGCCGCGCGTGCATGCCTCGCGAGGCGGCCGCGCGAGGCTGCAATTGAAGTGACATAAGCGTGCGGGAAAATTGACATCTATCAAACTAAATTGCGTGCGGTAATAGGGCGGAATACGCACGCATGTAGGAAAAAATATTAATCAGTAATGCACAGTATCCGGATTCCATCAGACCGGATTCTGTAGACCAGGAATCCATCCGATTGTACAATCCAATATCATGCGCCGTCAGGAAAAAAGGTTGGCAACACATAAAACGTACCTTGTGCGTGGTGATGATGTCAGGCTGCATAGTAGATATTTCTTTGAAATTGTGAAGTGAATACGGAGTACTCTCCTCTCCAAACGTTTCAACCAAGTGGAAAAATAAAGGCAAACATCTGTCAGAAAACAACTACTTTCCTGGATAATACCACGACGGACATTGAACTATATCTGACAGATATTTGTGTAACGTTATTTCAAGAAGACCCAATTGAATGTGCTTGTCTTGTAATTAAACAGAAGATTATCCTTCATTTGGCTGGGAATGATCACCTGCAGACATGCATGTTTTGCAATTGGGTCTTCTTGGAAGAACGTTGCACAAATATATGCCAGATGTAGTTAAATGTCCGTCGTGGTATTACTCAGGGAAGTTGTTGTTTTCTGAGAGATGTTTGCATTTATATGGAAACGCTTGGAGAGGAGGGTACTCCGTATTCATTTCACTTTGTTGATACCACTCCGGCACAAAATTTTCGAACTTTTTCTAAATATTACAGGCTGGAATTGATTTTGTAATCCTGTTACTTCAACAAAGCGAATTTTAAGTTCACTTTTGAGTGGAAAAACTGGCACAATTTGAAAGAGGGTTTGTTAATGATGTTTTGGTTTGATTTTTTATACGAGTCTAGTCCTGTGATTTACTGGAATTATTAATTGAATTCTATAATCACCTTCAGCAGAAGGCTCTCAACAGTTTGGTCATTAAAAATGAACAGTTCCCCAATTTTCTTTTCAATTGAGAGCACCGGCAACATTGTACAAGATTCAGTCTGATGGAATACGTTTCTGCTGCCTTCACTATCTGATACAATTCGAACGAATATCATTCGACTTGATTATCGGTCGATGGAAGTCCAATCGGTGATAGTACCGATATAAAGTATTTGTGGATATTTTGGCATGTTTGTTTTGTAAAACATCAATCGGAGAATAAATGAATTTGAGGATTTATATTACTTTAAAATCCAATTCTGTTGCGATTAATTTCTTTGAAAATCTCAGTGAAATCATTTACATAGGTATATGCCGAAATTATGTTTTCTGCTGATGTGCAGTCTTATGAAAAACGGTTTGATATGGTGGGGTACCACTTTTTGCAGAGGGTAGATATATAGATTTTTTTATTTAATTTTCTGATAAAGAAGTTGTTTGAAGGGGTAAAGTCTAACAGATTCTTCACTTGATATAGTTCGATCTGACAATATGTGTGTCCCCGTGTTAGATGCCTTATGTTCGATTCTCAACTATTTCAATAGATTCTTTCGTTGAAATAATAGAGAAACGTTAATTTTATCGACTTCTGATTTCTGAAATAAAAAGCCCCAAATAAAAAAAAATATTTCGATATATTCAACAAGTAGTCCGCTATCTTCCAAATGCATTTGCCAAATATGAGTTCTTTGTGTCGCCGATTCGCGGTCCAACTGAAAGTAAGAATACATGCTATTGAACGGCCTTAAAGTTGATCAGTTTGTACTTTCACGACATTCACTTGTACTTTGACAAATAATATAATATTCTGACTGAACTCAATTTGAATCTAAAGCAGCTTCTTTTTTTCAGGTAAGTTCAGAACCATCGTCTATTGGATTTTGATCGAGTTATGTTTCTATAGAAAATGGGTAAGTTCGCCTCTCACTAATAATAACATATTCGCTATGGTTACTTCATGGTAAAAACTACAGACTAATTTACTGATCTGACTCGACTTCGCTGTACTTTTCACTCTTTAAATACTTATAAGGATAATAACTATTTCAATATCTTGCTAATTTTGGAATGAAAAATATAAATAAATATATATAATGTTAAAATATTTTTTCGTTGACCCCGTATTAACTTGTCTATTTAATGTTCTTCCATGCAAACGAAATCGACAATTAATGACTCCTACTAATGGTCGATTTGTCATTAATGCATGATTTTTCAAAATCGACCACTTTCATTAATGTTCGATTTCGTAGCGCAGCCGCAATATATGACTGTACAGATGTACAGATGGACTTTTTTTTGTACTCTTTTGCAGTTTCTGTAATTGTACCATCACAAATGTATTCAAATAATTAGATGATCTTTAATAGAGTTGTATCCACTATTCATTTCGTTGATCTATCTTCGAATCAAGAATTCCTTCATTTCAACAAGAGTTAGGTCGACGGAAAAATATTGTATCTATTCAACTCATATATTGAAATACGATTAATGATCTCGAACACGCATTAAATCTCGATCTTCATCAATACACTAGTCGATCAAATGACTATAAATCGTCTTCGAAACGTGATTGGACCAAAAGCATAGTAATTTCGTAATAATTTTCTAACCCGAACACAATAATTGGAAACGATGCGTATATCTTAAATCTCACAATTAGTTCAATCAAGGGACGGTTTCTAGGAAGACTTCTGTGTGCTTTTTTATGTCAAGGCTATGTTCCGAGGCAATCCCACACCCTATCCACAAGTGACTTTAGAGAAGCTGGTAGGTGTTTCCTTGCTTGGTATAATGTACCATCAACGAAATCGTCTCTTGACTCTTCGGGAGTCTGCCATCACCATATATCTACCAGAAAACTCTTCACTTCCTCTAACCAGGAACAGCAAAGCAGCATTAATGTTGGGTTTACCTTTAAGTTTAGACTTAGTAAGGTATCAAACTTTTTTCAAAACTCTGGGAGTGGAGAATAATGACCAAATAGACCCTATTATCTTAAACCGCTGGCCCGAAACGGGTTTAAATATAATTTTTGACAAATGCACCAAAGGCCAAGTGCGGTTGCAAGAAGCCCGGTATGAACTGATTTTCTATACATCACAATACCATTGTTACTGCTTCTAAAGTATTCGTTTCATTGAGGATGAAGAGTACGAGATAATATAAGTGATAATGAGTTCTCTGTGGTGTTAGTAACTGTTGAGAATCCCCACATCAGTCAGCAAGAAATAAGTACATCAGTTGGAATAAGTAGACGTTCCGTTGGTCGAATCTTGAAAAGTATCAAGTTTCATGCATTTGGTATTCAAATGCATCAAGAACTGAGGGATGATGATTTCAAAAAGCGTCTTCACTTCTGCTATTAGGCGAGCGAAAAAATGCAAGAAGATACTATGCTTTTTTCAATAACGTCTTGTTTACTGACGTGGCAACGTTTTATAAAAATGGATTCGTTAATAGGCATAATTTTCACTATTATGCAACAGAAAATCCACACTTGTTGATAACCAGTACAGGTGGTCTTTGAGTTTTTGGGATGGAATCATTGGAGAACATGTAATAGGTCCACATTTCTTTGATGGTACCTTGACAGGACCTGTATATTTGAATCTTTCAGAACAATTTCTACCAAATTTACCAATGAATCTTCCTGACAGACAAAGAATGTGGTTTCAACAAGACCCCATTATTTTAATCCAGCACTTGAATAATACTTACCGACTATGTCGGATTGGAAGAAATGGACCCATTCGATGGCCTGCAAGATCTACAGATCTTGCTAATATGTTTGTTTATGGGGATATGTTAAAGAAGTTGTCCACAGAGACACATCATCAAGTATAGAGAATATGGAGGAAATAATAATAGATGTATTTAGGAGTGTTGCAGTGTTGAGAGCAGTGGAAAACTCATTCCGTAGGCGGGTAGAAATGTGTGTTAACCAAAATGGGCAACATGTGGAGCACTTATTATAATTTGTTCGTGTCGTTCTTTCATGTTTTTGTTTAAATCTTTAAATCAATCGTAAATCAAAGAAGTTGGGGTTCGTTAAAATAATAAAACTGATGTGTTTTCATTGTCCTTATAAGAGGTGTCAGTAAAAATGAGCTACTAAAAATTGTTAGAGTGAATAACTCGAAAACGGCTAGGAATAGCCTCAGGGGTGTACATACAAAAAGCATTCGCATTTCAATCCTACATCACATTGTCGAAAAATATTCGGAATGTTCCATTTGAAAAACTCGAGAAAATTCAATTCAAAAACTTCCGAATTGAAAAAAAAATTTCAGCCTCCCTGTATAATTTTTGGGAATGATAATGATTCAGAAATATCACTCATCTGTCTGACGAATGGGATTATAATTATATCCTCCTGCATTCCATAATCTTGAGAATAGTGATTTTTTTGATATGCATCTGCAGATATCATTATTTTAACAAAAAAATTATAACTCTGAAGTGGTTGGAAGATAGTAAATGATATTGGAGGGGTGGGTAGAAATCATTAAAATGCTTGAAAAAATAAATTGAAATACATGACATTTTATTTTAAAAATAGTGTACCCCGTATATTTTCCTTGGTTCACCCTGTATATAAGACAGTAATTTCTGGATGTAGACAATGATGTCTAGTTTACTTTGGTTTTTGAATTATTTGCCTAGCTACCATAGAACTCGAGCAATCGGACTCTGACGCACTATTGCCCCACCCTGTATACTGCTTGTATTAGGCTAGATTTGTTGAAGTGGATTTATCTAAGCTAAAACTATGCTGTTTTGAGATTATTTTATTTTTACAAGTCCAAGTGAGCTGAAAAGTAAGTAATTAACCTCTAGGTATAGTAGATATAATCGTAATGTTTTCTTTGTTACCTGTTTTGAATATAGGGGTAATATAGTTATCGAATTTAACCACGTTGCTGAGTCTTCGTCTAATACCATATTTTCTGTCCGCAAAGTAAATATTTGTCGGATCGATGTCATAACGTTTCTCGTCTCAATTTGAATGGTAAATTGTGATCTCTGTTCCCAAGCTCATTACATGACGAAACGATAATAACATGCGCTATTTTGAATAAATGTGTTTTGAAATTCGTGATGTGATCATGCATAGTCCGATATCTTTTTTGCAGTTGAAGACTTGTCACAAAATGTTCTTTCTCTTTGATGAAAGCATATTTTGATCAATTTTCCTCTCAATTAAAGTGTTTTCTTCAAGGGGTTCAAGGGGTTTTATTCAACACAGTAGCCAATGAATATATTATAAAATTTTCACCAATTATGAATTTAAAAAAAAAAATCAGCACAAAACATAATTCACTAAGAGTAGAAGATGCATACAAAATCTGTTTTCTGTGCGATAAACCGTTCCAGAGATATTCGCAAAAAACGATTTATTTTTTAAATTCAACACCCTGTATGTCAAAAATGGTGCATTTTAGAGGAGAGGGTAAGTTAATGGGAACTTTTTTTCATGTTCTTGAAAGAGCTATCATATCCTGAAGTCCTGCGCATTTATTATGAAACACCCTGTAGTTGAGTTTAGTTTGCACTGAATTTCATGAAGTTGTTGAATCCCCGTTTTAAAATTTTTGCCAAATCCATATTCAAATCGTTCACGTTCCTCCCACATTCATTTCTGGTTTCACCAGCTGATGTCGCAGCTTTGAAAGAGAAAGCTGTATGAAGGGTACAATCATCGGCAAAACTATGCATTGGGCATAATACAGCTCCCAACAAATTATTTGATGTAAGAAGATGATGCTACTTAGAGTGTCTTGGAGAGATACTTAGATATGTAGATATTATCATAAACTTATGGTGGAATCCTCATTTGATAATAAATCTTGGCTATATGAACTAAACATCTTTTATGGTCAAAGAAATTCAAATTAAATGCCTAGCTAACCGTACACTGCATGGCTCTCCGATTTCTAACCTGATCGAGTTTCTTTTTAATCTTTTTTTATTTCAACTTCGACTTCAACTCACTCTCCATTTCCGCTTGATTTCTTTATGCACGACAAAAGCCAAGAATCGCGCGGGCCCTGTCTGTTGTTGATACAGACCGAGAATGTTCGTTTTGATAACATAACTCTACAATTCCATGGGCATTATAGGGGTCTATAATGTTAAATAATAAAAGAATTTGCATAAACTATTCGTTGATGATCTTTATTTAAATAATAGAGGGGTCAGATCGTCCAGAAAAGTGATAGGTATGAGAAGTAACACTGCTTTTTATAGTCATATATGGGGCATTCGAATAATACAGTGTGGTCATTTAAGTGTGCAACATATGGGAATTTTTTTAATTAATTGCACAACCAAATATAGATAGTGTCAAAAGTTGGTGCATGTTCGGTAATCATTTTAGGTGTACTTACAATTGTTGCAAGTCAAACAGCATACAGGATAGGTCAAAAAATATAAAAATTGCTCAAGAGTAAAGTACCTTTATTTCAGAAACTTCATCAAAATGTTATTGAGAAAATTTGTTTAAAATTGAGAGTTATACCTAAATAACAAAACATCGTCTCCTGAGACATTTTTTAGTTTTTCAATTATTTTCGTTAACCATTTCTCAGATTGTAATTTTTTTTTTATAATCACCCTATACACTTCCAAAGTTAACCAAAACAAAATCAGTTAAGCATAACTTTGTTCAAAGTCAAGCATATTTGTGCAATCAACTTGGATTTCAATGTTTTTATGGAATTTTTATAGATATTACCTAGAAAGATACTGTTATCCGGCTGGAAGAACCACAATTATGAAAACTGCTGGTAATTCTATAAATTGATTATTTTTTTTCTTTTCTATTCTGACTTGTTTGACAAAACTTCTACCTTTTTTTCAAAGCAAACTATTAACATAAAATAACTGTGAATGACGAAATGTATACAATGTGAATAACTGAAAATAAATATAACAGAAGTCTTGACATTCTCCTCTCCGTAATCGAAGTTCTTCTAACTCAATTACCATTCTTCTTCTGAACATCTAGTGCGCATATTTTGCTAACAGGACGACGGAATATACCATATGGAGTCTTCACATCAACCACTCTAACAATTCCATCTCTACCAGGATAAACTGCGTCAACTTTTCCACGAGGCCAAGAGTTTCGTGGACTGGCTGGATCAGCAACTAGCACCACTAGCACCACATTGCCAACATTCAAATTTCTCCTGTGAGATAGCCATTTTTCTCTTCTTACTAGAGTTGGTAGATATTCTTGCAACCATCTTTTCCAGAACGTATCAGCAAGCCTCTGAGCAGCTTTCCACTTAGACAATAAACAAAGATCTTTCTCATCGGTCTGTACTGGAATAGTTGCCAAGTAATCAGCTCCTATTAAAAAATGATTGGGTGTCAAAGCCTCCGCCTCTTCATGATCGAGTGATACGTGTGTCAAAGGTCTACTATTTATTATGTTTTCCATTTCAGCTAACAATGTTCTCAATGTATATTCTGGTGGAAATTTCTGAGTTAAAATCTGCCTCAAGCTCTTCTTCATCGACTGTATCAACCTTTTCCAAGCTCCCCCCATAATGGGCGATAAAGGTGGACAAAAATGCCATAATGTATTTCTCAGAGTGCATTTTTGAGTGATTTCATCTTGGTCCAGCTCATTCAGTTTCTCGCGAAGTTCTCGCTCAGCACCTTCGAAGTTACTCCCATTGTCGGAAAATCAGTTGAGCATAACTTTGTTCAAAGTCAAGCATATTTGTGCAATCAAATTGGATTTCAATTTTTTTATGGAATTTTTATAGATTCTACCTAGAAAGATATTGTTATCCGGCTGGAAGAACCGCAATTATGAAAACTGCTGGTAATTCTATAAATTGATATTTTTTTTTCTTTTCTATTCTGACTTGTTTGACAAAACTTCTTAGAAACCTATCTTTTTTTTATAGCAAACTATTGACATACAATATCTGTGAATGACAAAATGTATACAATGTGAATAACTGAAAATAAATATAACAGAAGTCTTGACAGGAATCACAAACTTCATGTATGTTGCAACGATATTTAACACAACTTTAAAATTTCGCAAACAAGGTAAATATCATCAATGGTAATACGCATATTCAAAAACTTTATGAAAAAGCTGTACAAATTAATCGAAAAATATGAAGTCCTATCAAAACTATTGCGGATACTCAAGAAAAAAAACAAATGAGGGTTGAAAGTTACCATTACCATTATTAATAAATATTTACAAAATAATCGAAAAGGAATAATACATGTTTTCTATTGGATTTGAAAGCGGTGCCGATGGTTTTGACAATTTTTATCGCCTTTTTTATTATAACCAATGTGTGAAGAAAGAATTATCGACGTGTCTCTGTGTGTCCACCTTCTCGTTCAATGCATATAATTGTCCGATTATAAAATTCAAGAAGAGTAGATCGCAACACACTTGCTGGAATATTTCAAACAGACCACCATAGTGGATAGGCTTTCAGTCCGAAACGATGTGTCCTTCAATACAGGCCATGTACCATGTATGTGGTTAGCTCGAAAAGAATTTATACGCAGAGTCAAGAACAGTACAGCTTTTGAGAGGAGTCTACTTACTGCGTATGTGTCAACTGAGTTAAGAGAGTGAGCTTCACATGGGATATACTGTGCAAGTGGACTGACTTCAAGAAGATTACCCACGGCATTTTGTTAGATCCAATCCAGAAAGTTGCATAGTCGCAGGGACACTAGTAAATTTCTCGAAATCTTGCCAATGCTTGGCAATATCTTCAGAAATCTCTCAACAAGTTATAGTGAATTACGATTGATAATTTATAGTTGACCTGTATGAGATGTGTATCAGATATTGGACGGATTTCCATATTTACAAAATGATCTTCCAAAAATAATCAAATTCAGCAAGACTTTCCAGCATAATCATGTAGTTTTCATTCGACTTCAGACAAACTGTCCTGGGGACCAAATGGCTAGGAAGAAATAATCCTAGGCAAGAAACGACTAACTACTATCAAGCGGCTTGTTCAAATGCTTGATGCTCCGATTGATGGGCGCTTCAAGCGTACTTCAATCAACACTTCAATCTTTTGATCAAAACTCTCACTCAGAGAAGTGGAGGAGTGTGGAGCGTATATGGTGTCAAATGTAGATTTGGGCTTCCTGGCCTTAACATTTGTTGCTGTGAAGGGGAAAAACCACAAAAAAAAAACGTTGGTCTAAGGACTGGTATATAATGAGGAACCGCTTTACTCATCAATATCTCCTTAACTTTCTGAGTGGTTCGGAACAAGAGGATTCCGGACAATCGCGATATAATTCAATCAACAAACTGATGAATTCACGCTCCGAGTTTTCGCGAACCTCGCTTTCCGAAGTGGACGCCATGCATTCCACCGCTTGACTGACGCAATGCTTGATGGAAATTGCCCTAGACTATCAAGCGGCTTGACCATCCGCTTGAGTCATTCAAACTTTTTACCGTCAATGCTTGCTTCAAGCTTCAAACGGGTTTCTAAACTATCAATCACGCTTGATACAATCAATTTGCTCATGCATTTGATCAAGCCGCTTGATAGTCTAGGGCCTACTTTAAAGACGACATCAAGGAGAGCTGACACAGCATCCTGTGAAACCCATTTGAGGGGAGCCAAGCCAATGGTCTCGGAGGTGCCGAAATATATGGCAGCAGTCAAATATCTTTTATTAGTTCCGAAAACACTTTCCTGGCGATAGGTATCATCTTGATTTATTTGTTCAAGATTTCAATAGTAAGGAGACGGAAGATATGTTCAAGTAAACGTTGCCAAATATTGAGTACACTGAGAGAAATCTGAAGAATATACTAGTGTATTAAAAAAAATATTTTATGGTTCACTATTTCAAATTATGATTGTTAACAATTTGAACTGTAAACAGTAAAATATTTTTATAGTAATGACATTATTGTTGTTCTTAGGATACTATATTATAGTGCTTAGATACACAATTATATATTAGCATTTTGAACTATATAGAATTACCATATTTTATCGTAACATGGTTAGGTATAAAATATGCTAATTATATTTATACAATTTTCCTAAACTTCATGATACATGGAATACAAATAAGCATCATATTGTAATGCATAAAAAACAGGATGAATGATATAAATCACGTGGATGTTATTTTGACCTTCACATTTAGTCCTCTGCATTGTGACTATATAGTTGTTGGTTGCTACTTGTTACCTACACAATACACATTATGCATCTTGAATAAAAGCTAGTAAATGCTTATACTATAGGTCTGTCCCTCTCGTAACTCAACAAAATGAATACGTCTGTTTCAAGAATTCGAAGCAAAAGCATTTACTCAAAGTTTATTCATAACACTCATTGACTGTCCGTCGAAGCGTTCGAGGGTGATGGAGAAACCAAGAAATTACGCAGCAGTAGCAGTAATCATAGTCAGAACGCAACAGGCAACAACAGCTCTCAGCTTTTAATCAGTTCAGAGTTCAGTTAACCTCAAAAATATTTTGTTGCCGTGTAAATTGTCTTGTATTGTTAAAATAAGTTTTTAATGAATGTGGTTTGTGGTGCAACTGATCCTGTCCCGCTCCTCCATTTTGAGCACGTCTTCTGTTTTTTGAATACCTCCATAAATATACATCGATGGAGGTTATTTTAGAAATCATACCATTATAGTTGATTCCACAATTTATGTGTAATAGATGTTATCATAATATAGTTTTATAATTACAAAACAAATATCGCAATGTATCAAACAAACAATTATCTTCATATTTATAAACAACATATATTTATTGTTAAAATAACATTTCGATCAACTAACTGTCTGAGTATTGTAAAATTCATAATATGATAAATTAGGACTATATTACAAATATTTTAATGGTGATAAGAATACTATTATAGTATTCATTACCATAAATGGTTAAAATATATTTTTTTAAAACTTTACCATATTGAATTGCTGTCACATATAGTACCAGAAATTTTTGCAAAAATTACCATATTTCTGGTAAAAACCACCATACATTTCTCTCAGTGTACTTGAAAGAAATACTATCATTTCAATTTCAAGCTATTGTATCGCTGAACAATTTTCGTGGTTTTGGAAACTCATATGTGGAAATCATTGAAATTGAGGTTTTATTATAAAAATGGATATAGATTTTCGGCAACATCAATTCAACATTATTTGCTACCGTATCGTTTCCAAATCCTCTCAAACTGTTCAGCACTAGGTCAATAGAAAGATCCGAATGAATTGATTGGATAGCCTCTTGAAACATCAGGTTTGCACAAAAACCGTAGAAAAGTCAATTGGGGTTATTGACAAAATTAGAACTCTTTTCATGTAGTGTTTCATTTAATCGTTATAATAACGTTCAATTTATAAACATTTGAACAATGGATTAACGGCACATCCTGTAAAAAAGTTGAAAATATATACACTGAATAAAAATCCAAATTTTTAAACCTTCAGTGACAAATTAGATTTATCTAAATCTTCAGTTCTGAATTTGTCAATATTTACTACAAAAGTTGATCCCCTGATATTACGAGACCTCTATTTTGCAGATACCAAACAGGTAGTTTATAAGAATCTGTCTCGGTAGCGAGGCGGTTAGATGACGGACTTCAAAACTACCGCTTGCAATTGGACAGGATCAAATCCTGGACCACGAGAAAAATTTTCTCAATTTCATAAGTCGATATACAAGTCGTCCCGGAGCACTACGGCAAATAATAATAATAGCTGTTCTCTACCCGCAGAGGCTATGCCTTTGGGAACACACAAGTGTTTATTATTTTATGTTGAATTATACTTGAATTCCAATAACCTTGGCCCCTCCCATTATATCAGGCATATTATTAACAATACTATATAGTACTATATATTAATAATTTCATATTATTAACAATGTGGTTATTCTTGTATTGGCTACTTATCAATGCATTGATAACTAACCAATGGTGTAAAACCAAAACTGGTCGTAACAAGACTCAGTGGAAATTAGGGAAAACTTGTAGAGAATCTACTGCATGACAAAGCTGGAAAACATAGAATAACAGTATTGAGGACTCCCCCGTATAGGCTCTTGAGGAATGTCGTGACAATTTTTACCCCGTTTACACCCAACAATAAAAGTCCAATATTATTATGCTGATATTTTTCGCGACGTTTACAGAAGAACTACATTCAATTACACAGAGTTGTTCCAGTTCTGTTTGTCACCCTCGTGAGACTAATAAATAACAGAGGTAAAGTTTCCAATGTGATTCCAGCTGAAAGAACAATAAATTTCAACTGTTTCATTATTGCCTGCACAACAGAGTGTCTGAACCGAATTCAGAGTTCGTGATAGCGTATTTTTATCAACAGGCAATTATTGGTAGTTATCTTTCTTCGAAGTTGGGGAGCAATTTTGGAAGAGAAGTCAACATAATATAGTGAATATCTCTTCAGAAAGTTTAGATAATGACAAAAAAATTAAATATTCTCACGCGACATATGATTTCTTGTCAGGCTTTTATGGCGAGCTCGATTTCAACTTTCTGAATGATAAGCGAAGTGGAGAATTGTAGAGGAATAAACTTTTTCTCAAAAACACAACGATACTTCAGTAAACAATTATTATAAAACGGTAGTTTTGATTATACTTCATCGCACGTCTTCTGCAATGAATGTATCAAAACATGAGATTACAAGGAGATAGGGTTATGACTGCCATGTTTAATAGATGATAGCTTTGAACACCAACACATAAATAAGTTATATAGAACATCTGTTTCGAATACAACCGTCTCCCAAAAAATTAAAAACAGTAGTTTCAAATCTGGGTGGACCCAAATCAGATTTTCCACCGCGGCCAACGGTCTACATTGTGGTTCACCCTATGTTTATATTTCCCCCAGTCTATCCAATCTCTTAACAAAATTAGGCCAATCAATTGAGGATTGCAATGTGCCATCACATGGAAGACAGTCCGTAACTATATTCTGTTATGTTTTGGAATCGCAACTGTCATTTATTAATTTGTTATAATCATAAACAAAAAAACGTGTTTTTTTAGTTTTTTTGTCTATAGAATTAAAACTCAGGCAGCAATCTAGTTGCTTCAATAAGCAAAATTGTAGAGAATTGAAATACGAACCAAATGAGCTGGAATCACATTGGTAACTTTACCTCAGTTATTTATTAGTCTCACGAGGGTGACAAACAGAACTGGAACAACTCTGTGTAATTGAATGTAGTTTTTCCGTAAACGTCGCGAAAAATATCAGCATAATAATATTGGACTTTTATTGTTGGGTGTAAACGGGCTAAAAATTGTCACGACATTCCTCAATAGCCTATACTGTTATTCTATGCTTTCCAGCTTTGTCATGCAGTAGATTCTCTACAAGTTTTCCCTAATTTCCACTGGGTCTTGTTACGACCAGTTTTGGTTTTACACCATTGGTTAATTATCAATGCATTGATAAGTAGCCAATACAAGAATAACCACATTGTTAATAATATGAAATTATTAATATATAGTACTATATAGTATTGTTAATAATATGCCTGATATAATGGGAGGGGCCAAGTTTATTGGAATTCAAGTATAATTCAACATATAATAATAAACACTTGTGTGTTCCCAAAGGCATAGCCTCTGCGGGTAGAGAACGGCTATTATTATTATTTGCCGTAGTGCTCCGGGACGACTTGTATATCGACTTATGAAATTGAGAAAATTTTTCTCGTTGTCCAGGATTTGATCCTGGCCAATTGCAAGCGGAAGTTTTGAAGTCCGTCATCTAACCGCCTCGCTACCGAGACAGATTCTTATAAACTACCTGTTTGGTATCTGCAAAATAGAGGTCTCGTAATATCAGGGGATCAACTTTTGTAGTAAATATTGACAAATAAGGAACTGAAGATTTAGATAAATCTAATTTGTCACTGAAGGTTTAAAAATTTGGATTTTTATTCAGTGTATTTATTTCCAACTTTTTTACAGGATGTGCCGTTAATCCATTGTTCAAATGTATATAAATTGAACGTTATTATAACGATTAAATGAAACACTACATGAAAAGAGTTCTAATTTTGTGCAAACCTGATGTTTCAAGAGACTATCCAATTAATTCATTCGGATCTTCCTATTGACCTAGTGCTGAACAGTTTGAGAGGATTTGGAAGCGATACGGTAGCAAATAATGTTGAATTGATGTTGCCGAAAATCTATATCCATTTTTGTAATAAAACCTCAATTTCAATGATTTCCACATATGAGTTTCCAAAACCACGAAAATTGTTCAGCGATACAATAGCTTCTTTGCTCCGGTGAAAGTATACAATTGTCGTGGTTTTGTAAACCCACAATATATGAAAGTCATTAGGGTTAAATATTCATGATGAAAGTGAAAATCATGATATTCCAAAATGAATTTGACTGCTTCTACCAGATTTTTTTGGGTGAGTGCCTATAGGTGAAATAAATGGCATAAATTATCTAAATTAGGCTTCCATAGACTAATTACTACACTCTACCACTGTGATATTCGATTCATTTCAACAAGTTGTTTAAATTTCTTTCAAGTACACTGAGAGAAATGTATGGTGGTTTTTACCAGAAATATGGTAATTTTTACAAAAATTTCTGGTACTATATGTGACAGCAATACAATATAGTAAAGATTTAAAAAAATATATTTTAACCATTTACGGTAATTACTAATATAATAGTATTCTTATTACCATTAAAATATTTGTATTATAGTCCTAACAATTTATCATATTGTAGTAAAACTGCACTAACTAATTTTTCTAATTTATTTAAAACACTATTTACAACAATTATTCACTAAACATTTACTATTTCAATTTATTTCTACTGTGGCTATCCATCAGCGAACTCTGGAACTGTAACTAACTCTGAATTCTGACTGTCCCGCTTATATACTCCCAAGCAGTTTCCATTCACGACTCTCGATTATTCAGGAGTATAGAACATTTCATCTAGATGGCTCTTCGAATAGTATCGAACAATCGATTTATTCCAGCTTGTTCTCGGCGATCCGTACGCCAGCAGATATGCAGTTGTAGTTGAACGAGGGTGCATAATTAATTAGATCAGGGCCGGTCTCGAAACCGTTACATTGCCCCCTTCTTAAAGACGTTTCGCCCCGAAACGTCATTCTTGGAGTGTGAAGATATCTGCAAGATTCTCCATGTCTGCACCTGGACGTTCGATGGAAGTAGCACTCCACAGTCTTCATGTTGGGTCGAGGAAGATGGTTGCAGCACACCAGAATGTTGATGCCGCTGGATCTGAATATTGTCTCCAACATGCTTCTTATTACTCTCCAGTCCAGCCCATCAAGCCCACATGCCAATTTTGGGATTGCCAGGTCTACAATATTCTGGTCCAGCATCGTTTCTCTCAATCTCGTAAGACTCTTCCAAACATCTTCATAAGACGGCTTATCTCGAGAACGCTTCTTGGTGACCAGATAGTAGATGTTTCTCTGGCCTTTCCTCAGCTGTAGCACCCCTCCAACTTCCGGGTTCTGTTCTCTCAGTTCTTGGATTCGACCAAACTTCTTGGAGAAAACTACTGCAATGCCTCTGGACATTTGGAGATCTTCTGCCACACAGTGAGCTAACACGTAATCAGCAGGCACCTTGAAAAGATCTCGTGACTCCTCTCGGGTTACCCCATATTGAACTTTCTGTCCGTTCGAGTACAGGGACATGAACCTCTGAAACGTCATTTCGTCCTCCGGTGATCTGACTGTGCGGACTTGATCGTGGTTTCCGTCGTAAGGGGACAACCTATTGAAGTGGACTACCCTAGGTTTTCCTCGTGGTGGCTTATATATGCGGTAGACGAGGTCGTTTATCCTTTTCATGATCTTATATGGACCTTCCCACGAGTTCCGAAGTTTCGGTAATAGTCCACGGTGACGTTTAGGGTTGTATAGCCAGACAAGGTCACCTGTCTGATATCCACCAGCATCCGCCTTCGTAGGTCTCCTTCATTCTGTCGCTGGCACTCTGGATGTTCAAACGGACTCGTTCATGGATGTCGTCCATTCTCTGTCGCAGTTTGCTGACGTAGTCATCTCCCGCAGTGTCTTGTCCTGGTAGCGTCCCAAACTTCAGGTCACATGGAAGTCGCAGCTCTCGGCCCATAATAACACTAGCAGGGGTTTGGCCGGTTGACTCATGAACTGCGGAACGATACGCCATCAGGAACAAATGGAGGTACTGGTCCCAATCCTTCTGGTGGTCAGAGACTACCTTGGACAGGTGGCGGTTTATCCACCATTCCATCGGACTGCGGATGTAGAGCTGTGGTCCTCGTTTTCCGGATGTTCAGCAAATGACACATCTCCTGGAACAGGTTTGACTCGAAATTCCTGCCTTGATCCGAATGCAGCTCTAACGGGACACCGAATCGAAAAATCCACTCCTTCACCAAGTCGTCGGCAACGGCTTCTTGGTTGGGCATAGACTTCGGCCCACTTGCTGAAGTAATCCATCGCTACAAGGATGTACTTGTTCCCGTGTTCAGATTGTGGGAACGGACCAGCGATGTCAATGGCGATCCTTTCGAATGGGCTGTCCACATTGTACTGGCGCATCGGGGCCTTAGGTCTTGTTCGAGGCCCATTACTGGCAGCGCATACAGCACATTTTCTGCACCAGTCCTTGACGTCAGCTTGACAATTGGCCCAGTAGAACCGTTGCCTAACTTTCTGGAGGGTCTTCGTCACTCCCAGATGTCCTCCGGTGACCCCATCATGGATTTCTCGGAGCACTTCCTGTCTTCTGCTCCTGGAAACTACTACCTGACGTCTTTCTTCCCCGCCATCCTCCGACTCCAACACACGCTTCAAGATTCCATTGTCTAAGGTGAAAGAGTTCCATTGGGCCCAGTAAGTTTTAACTACTGGAGAAAAACTGGCTATTTCCTGCCACGACGGTCTTCGCTCACTCTTCTTCCAGCCGATGACTAAACCCAGATCTGGATCTTTCTCTTGGTCTTTCTGGATCTTGTGGTCATTCCAGTTATCATCGACCGCCGTGGTTCTGCAGAGTGTCGACTCCTTTTCCTCTGTTCGTCGGCAGTGCGAACAGTCGTCTGGACATGGTCTTCGCGATAGGGCATCCGCATTCTTATGGCTGGTCCCGCCCGATGTTCGATCTCAAAGTCGAATTCCTGGAGCCTCTCAATCCAGCGTGCCACTTGACCCTCGGGATTCTTAAACTGTAGGAGCCATTTGAGAGCTGCATGGTCAGTTCTCAGTAGGAATCTTCGTCCATACACGTACTTGTAGAAGTGCTCAACTCCCTTGACAACAGCCAACAGTTCCCGCCTGTTGACACAGTAATTCCGCTCCGGTTTACTGAGGGTCTTGCTGAAGTAACCGATGACCTTCTCTTGCCCTTCTTGGATCTGAGACAGGACAGCTCCAAGTCCCACGTTACTGGCGTCCGTGTCCAAAATGAATTTCCCGTCAGGAAGGGGGTAGCTCAGGATTGGTGCGTTGATCAAAGCTCCTTTCAACTTCCTGAATGAATCTTGGCATTCATCTGACCACTGAAACTTTGTTTGTCCTTCCGTGAGCCTAGTCAGTGGTTTTGCGATGTTAGCAAATCCCAGCACGTATCGGCGATAGTAAGTGCACAAGCCAAGAAAACTTCGAAGCTGGTGAATGTCTTTCGGAACGGGCCATTCCTTACCAGCTTTGATCTTCTGCTCATCTACTGCCACTCCTTTCCCAGAGACAACATGGCCGAAATAACGTACTTCTTTTTGAAACAGATGACATTTCTTAGGGCTTAGTTTTAGTCCGGATCTTCTCAGTCGCTGAAATACCTCTTCCAAGTTTTTAACATGGTCCTCGAACGATCTGCCAACCACAATAATGTCGTCGAGATACACCAGACACGTCTTCCATGATAGTCCTTTCAAAACCGTCTCCATCAATCTTTCGAACGTGGCTGGAGCATTGCAGAGGCCGAATGGCATAACTGTAAACTGCCATAATCCGGAGCCGATGGTAAAAGCTGTCTTTTCTCGATCTTCCTGGGCCAGTTCTACCTGGCAGTATCCCCTCTTCAAATCTAAGGTCGAGAAAATCGTAGATCCAGCCAGTCTAGCATGTCGTCTATCCTTGGGAGAGGGTAGCTGTCCTTTTTCGTCACGTTGTTTAGTTGACGGTAGTCTACGCAAAACCGTGTTGATCCATCTTTCTTCTTCACCAACACAACTGGAGAGGACCAGGGACTGTCGGATGGCTCGATGACTCCGTCTTTCTCCATGTCGCAGACTATTTTGTCAGCCTTCTTCTTTTTGGCGAGAGGACGTCTTCTGGCTGATTGCCTGATTGGTCGGGCATTTCCAGTATCTATCTTGTGCTGAACCACCTTTGTTCTACCGCCTCTGCCTACTCCGGTATCGAAGATGTCCTGATACTTCCTGACTAGTTCTCTCAGTCTAGGCTTCTGTGCTGGCCCCATGTCCTTGGACGAGATAGCAACCAACTTCTCCAATTCTGCTGGCATGTTACTGGCTTGGCTAACAGTGCCACGTACACTCCTGATTACAGAGGAAATTGACGAGCAGTGCCCCAAAATCGTTCCCTTCTTCAAGGTCACCGGGTAATAATTGACATTCATTACCCTTACTGGCACAAATTTATCAGCACGCAACAAGGTTTTTCCTAGTGCAATTCCTAGTCCAATTTTCTCTTCATGTAGGTTGGGCTCGAACATCACCACGTTTCCACTGCTCGCACCTTCATCCAGGCGAGCCTCCAAAATGGTTTCAGCCCTCTCCGGTACGCTTACGTCTTCAGCCAGCAGAACTCGAACCATTTCTTCATTTCTCCCATGAAGTACCAGCTCTTCTCCGTTCACACGAAGGACGCCGTCTTTAAAATTCAGCTCGAATCTTCTAGAATTCATGATGGCCATTCCAATTATTACCTCGTCCTCGATATCCGCTACCAGAGCCCGGTGTTTCACTGAAGTGAAGCCCAAAGTCATTTCAATTGGAAGTTCACCATACACAGTTGCCGGCTCTCCAGTTGCTGTGCGTAGCTTCCAATTCGACGATTCAATTCTTGCCGGTGTTTTGGCAAATGTAGGTCCAAGGATTGTCCTAGTCGCACCCGTATCAAGGAGCATGGTGCGAGGCTCGTTGTTAATGAGACCGTCTACGAAGACCCCTTTGTCTTGTCTTTGAAGTACAGCGACATATGCATTGTTAACTGGGGCTCGTTGGATACGGGCTGACGATTGCTCCTTCTTGACCTTCATCGTTGATGTCAATTTTTTCAGTGTTGGACATTTGCTACGCACGTGCCCAAGTTCACTACAATTTTGGCATCGTATCAGTCTTCTCTCAGGCACAACTTCCTTCAGCACTTTTCGCATCACAGCTTCTATATTAGTAGGCTCCTGTCGGTCTTCCTCGATCATCCGGACTCTACTCTGGCTTTTGCAGGATTGCTTTGCTGCTTCGAATTCCAGAGCGCGTGCCAATGCATCCACGAGATGTGCGGGGCGAGCTAGTGTTAAGGCTTGCCGGGTTTCCTGGTCACGAAGTCCATCCAAAAATGCCTGGACCGCTAGTCGCTCCATTACATTTTCCGGTGTAGCTGGGTACGCAAGACGAACCAAGCGTGCAATATCTGCTTCAAATTCTTGCAACGATTCGCTTGATTTCTGGCATCGGTTCTTCAGCTGTGAGTGATATACGTGTTCAAGGTGGGCTTGGCCATAGCGAAGATCCAAGTGTTTTACCAGCTGTTCATAGTCCTCCTGTTGTTGGGCGGTGAGGGTCTGTAAAATGTTTGTGGCATCGCCACGCAATGCCAGTGTCAATGCTAAAGCTTTTTCCCCAGCATTCCATCCATTTGCTTTGGCAGCAGCTTCGTATTGTCGGTGGTAGTTTGACCATGGAGTATTTCCGTCGAACTGAGACGGTTTCAATGAGAGCTTTCCTGGTTCCGTACTGACCTTGAAATCTTTGATGTCTTTTTGAACTTCCTCCACGTTAGTACTCAGTTCCGGCATTGTTCTGTTGAAAATTTCTGGGATGTGCACAGAATCCATTCGCTTTTCTAACTCACAATATTTTTCCTTTATTTTGTACATTTCTGCCTCAATTCCTTCTTTGACTTGGCCACTTACTGTCTCTTTCAATTTTTCCATTTCTGTCTCGACAATTCCCATCCTTTCTTCCAACCGACTCGCCACACCGCAGACTTCTTCTTTCAAGATTTTCGAATTTTCTAGAAGCTCTTCTCTTAAATTCTCCGAGTTTTCTAGAAGCTTCACTTCTAAATTTTTCGAATTTTCTTCTAGATTTTTCGAATTTTCGTGAAGCTTTTCTTCTAGATTTTTCGAATGTTCGTGAAGCTTTTCTTCTAGATTTTTCGAGAAGTTTTTCTTCCAGGCTCTTCACATTTTCTTGAAGTTCCTCTTTTAGACAATTCGAATTTTCTAGAAGTTCTTCTTTCAGGCTGACAGCTGAAGCTTTTCTTCTAGATTTTTCGAGTTTTCGAGGAGTTCTTCTTTCAAGCTTACAGAATTTTCTAGAAGTTTCTCCTCCAGACTCTTTGAATTTTCTAGAAATTTATCTTCAAGACTCTCCGAATTTTGTTGAAGTTCTTTCAGACTTACGGAATTTTGTTGAAGTTCCTCCTTCAAACTATTCGTGGTTTCCTGGAGTTTGTTCATTATAGCACTCAAATCGACTCCAGAAACTTCGAACAAAAATGTTTCGGGGTCTTCTCCTTCTTCAATCAGTCCATCTGAAAGTCTCTTCTGTAGTGCCTTCTTTCCAGTTGTTTCTAATTCACACTCCTCTAACTCTTGCTTTAATTCACTAACTTTAAGGTCAACTAGGTGAACTCTTCTCGGAAACATTTTGTCTCTTATTGTCTTTGCCGAAATATCAGTCTATTATTTATTTCACACAAAAAGTTTTCAGTTTATTGTCCCGCGACGCGCAAAACTGTCCACTTTGCACTCAAATGTTCAACGGGTCACTCACTAACTGTCTATTAGGCGCGATAAATGTCTATCAGTTTTTCAACGCGACGAACACTTTAACACTTGTTTATTTTAAACATCCGACTTCTGGCAACAAATGTAGTAAAACTGCACTTACTAATTGTTCTAATTTATTTAAAATACTATTTACAACAATTATTCACTAATCGTTTACTATTTCAATTTATTTCTACTGTGGCTATCTATCAGCGAACTCTGGAACTGTAACTAACTCTGAATTCTGACTGTCCCGCTTATATACTCCCAAGCAGTTTCCATTCACGACTCTCGATTATTCAGGACTATAGAACATTTCATCTAGATGGCTCTTCGAATAGTATCGAACAAACGATTTATTCCAGCTTTTTCTCGGCGATCCGTACGCCAGCAGATATGCAGTTGTAGTTGAACGAGGGTGCATAATTAATTAGATCAGGGCCGGTCTCGGGGCCGGTCTCGAAATCGTTACAATATTATGAATTTTACAATACTCAGACAGTTAGTTGATCGAAATGTTATTTTAACAATAAATATATGTTGTTTATAAATATGAAGATAATTGTTTGTTTGTTACATTGAGATATTTGTTTTGTAATTATAAAACTATATTATGATAACATACATCTATTACACATAAATTGTGGAATCAAGTATAATGGTATGTTTTCTAAAATAACCTCCATCGATGTATATTTATGTAGGTATTCAAAAAACAGAAGACGTGCTCAAAATGGAGGAGCGGGACAGGATCAGTTGCACCACAAACCACATTCATTAAAAACTTATTTTAACAATACAAGACAATTTACACGGCAACAAAATATTTTTGAGGTTAACTGAACTCTGAACTGATTAAAAGCTGAGAGCTGTTGTTGCCTGTTGCGTTCTGACTACGATTACTGCTACTGCTGCGTAATTTCTCGGTTTCTCCATCACCCTCGAACGCTTCGACGGCAGTCAATGTGTATTGTGTAGGTGACAAGTAGCAACCAACAACTATACAGTAACAATGCAGGGGACTAAATGTGAAGGTCAAAATAACATCCACGTGATTTATATCATTCATCCTGTTTTTTATGCATTACAATATGATGCTTATTTGTATTCCATGTATCATGAAGTTTAGGAAAATTGTATAATAATAATTAGCATATTTTATACCTAACCATGTTACGATAAAATATGGTAATTCTATATAGTGCAAAATGCTAATATATAACTGTGTGTCTAAGCACTATAATATAGTATCCTAAGAACAACAATAATGTCATTACTATAAAAATATTTTACTGTTTACAGATCAAAACAAAATTTGATTATAAAAATAATCCAACGCCTGGCAAAGTTTTTCTACAAGGATATACTTTGCCATCTTCCTGTAACAACCACCAACTGGCAATCGAAAACATGTGACATCTGCAGACCGGTTTCGCGATTCAACTCGCTCATCAGTACAGACTCGGCCACAATATGTAATTGATTTCCAATTGGTTTTGTTAACAGGCACTACGATAACTCCGGCACCCACTAAGAAAGTGGGCAGCAGAGCCATCTATAGAAATCTTAGTGGGTGCCGGAGTTATCGTAGTGCCTGTTAACAAAACCGATTGGAAATCGATTACATATTGTGGCCGAGTCTGTACTGATGAGCGAGTTGAATCGCGAAACCGGTCTGCAGATGTCACATGTTTTCGATTGCCAGTTGGTGGTTGTTACAGGAAGACTGCAAAGTATATCCTTGTAGGAAAACTTTGCCAGGCGTTGGATAGACGTGATTCGGCGGTCGTATGGGGCTGTTGAATTATTTCTGTTCGACGTTTGCCGACAATCCTATTGTATAGGAAAATTTGCGAAAGGCTGGATTATTTTTATAATCAAATTTTGTTTTGAAATTTATTGCCTTTCGTCAAGTACTCTAGTTCCACATGAGAAATATTTAAATATTTTTCATGGTGTAAATTTAGTTTACAGTTCAAATTCTTAACAATCATAATTTGAAATGGTGAACCATAAAATATTTTTTTTAATACACTAGTATATTCTTCAGATTTCTCTCAGTGTACTCAATATTTGGCAACGTTTACTTGAACATATCTTCCGTCTCCTTACTATTGAAATCTTGAAGAAATAAATCAAGATGATACCTATAGCATACCAATTCTCTACATTTTTTCTCCATGGAGCAACCAGATGAGTTTTCATTTTATAGGGAATAAACTAGAAAAATCACGTTTTTGTCTTTGAATGATTGTAACAAATTGATAAATGACAGTTGCGAGTCCAAAACATAACAGAATATAACTAAAGACTGTCTTTCCTGTAGGGCTTCGCGAGACCAAGACTGATCAGTCTTGGTCTTGGTCTCGAAAAATAAATGTAGTCTTGTTCTTGGTATTGGTCTTGAAGTTTCAATGCCAAGACGAGACTGACTCGGTCTTGTTCTTGGCCTTGATAGTCTTGGTCTTGTTCTTGGCCTTGATAGTCTTGGTCTTGGATTAAAAGTTGTCTAGAAATTAGAATTATTCAATTCAATTGTCCAAAATTTATATGCATATAATAGGCATTTCATATTTTGCAGTCTTTCCAATTGTCAATTTGTACGAGTAAAGTAGGTAGTCGAAATAAATTTCTCATCTCACCACCATGATATGATTTAAAAAAAATCTCATATAATAAACTGAATGAACTAAATGAAATTCCGAGGAAATTCTTATTAACCACTGCGACTTTACAGCATTCACATATTTTTTGTGATTTAACAAAATTTTAAAACCTACCATATGAAAAATGAATAATTGAAATGAAATGCCATAACATTTTCCATCAAGTTTTCTTAATATTGAGTAGATTTGAGTTCACTATTTTCCTTTTGAGACCAACACCAAGACCAATACTCTTGGAGGAGAGTCTTGTTCTTTGTCTTGGTTTCGAAAGTCAAGTCTTGGTCTTGAAATGATTTATTAGGTCTTGATCTTAGTCTTGGTCTTGGAAAGATTTATTAAGTCTTGATCAAGACCAAGACTAGTTTCTTGGTCTCGCGAAGCCCTATTTTCATATGATGGTACAGTTGGTTTCCTCCTGGTATTTTTATTAAAAAATCACACATTTTTTGCTCTATTGATTGGTGTAATTGACGAGAACATTGGGAGAACAATTTGCTAGTGTAATATGAGAATATGGAAAATTTAGTTCGCCGCTGCTGCAGGGCATGTGCATAAACTGTGTTCAGCTGTTTCATCTTCATTCTCCATGTGTTTACGTTTTCAGTGGCCACTGTGCTCACTCACCTATTATAATAATTAATAATACTAATTATCTTTATTATTCCCAAAAAATAGAAGAATTAGAATAAATTGGTATAATAATAACATGTTTTGGAAATAAAAAGTGAAGTTAATTTTTTGATGTGCTACTCAACCCTCAACATGTTCATTCAATTATTCATATCCTCAATTTTACACAAACGCAATTTTAATTTCAATTTTCCATTTTTTCCTCTGAGACCACTTTACCCTCAATGACTGATGACTGCAATAAAATGACTTTTATTACGAACCCAATATTATTAATTAAATGAACAAAAAAATATTTGAGGTGTACCCCATATTTCCTCATATACAGGGTCCTGCAATAAGGGCGCGGTCTTCCATATTTCCATTATGGTGGTTAATAGATAGATGAATGCTTGCCAAACATCGTAAATAAAAATGTGCAAAATTATTTTTATTTTAAATGGAACACCCTTTATATTATCGGTCCATAAGAAGCGCTTATAAAGGCTCTACAAATATCATTGAATATTCCCTATGGTTGAAATCAATAGTTTTTCCTAAAAAAGCTTCTTTTTCGAAAAACGGAAATTCTTTCTATTTATTTGTCTTTTTTACAGCGAAATCTATATCTGACGATTGTGATCGAAAAATTTGTTATATTCGTAACACGCAATATTAGGACGAATGACACCGTTTCCTGAGCTCAAAAAGAAAAACCTCACCGAACCGAGTCTAACCTAGCCCACTAAAAGTATTACAAGGACTACTTTATGATTCCATTTATTCTATCGAAACCGTTTTCCGATAGCCCTAATACTTTAAGAGAACACTACAATATTTTTTATTGAAGTCAAAATTTGTTTGTGTTCCACCCCTGATTGTTTAGTGAAAAATTTTCACGTGCCAAGTTTCAAAGTGTTTATTTAGTTTTGGCATAAATATGTCTGTGGTTACTGAACTATATGTATACTTACGGATACGAATGAATCTCATTCATTTCTATAATCAAAAGGGTAGCGTAGGGGTTGGATATTGAAAAACTCAAGTAGACAATTAGAGTGTCACATTGAATCCCGAGTTCTACGCGACTATTATTCTATAAAAGATTAACCCGCATTTTACCTCTGTATAGCGAAACTTCCCGTTAAGCGCCTTTTTGTCTGCCCGTTCAACGCTATAATTAAACTTATTTGAAAGAGATGAGAGAGTTCTTAGCTGAGTGTTTATTCAGCAAGTTTGCCAATGGCGCTTTCACTTGTTAATTCAGTCAGAGAGTATAATCTGAAATATGGTAATTAGTTCTTTCAATTAGTCATGTGTATACTTGGTACAGACTAAAACTAGCTCTACTTGGATTCAAATTGATGAATTCAGATTCATAACCGAAAAATGTTTGGTATTAACAATATAAAAGTATTCGAAATTATTTAAAAAATACCAAGGATTGTTTCAATCAGTATAAATTAGTAAATTTCTGTAAGTGATTTACATTGAAACACATGTAATAAAAATGCATATCGTTCACATTCATCAGAAATCTGGTTATTTTTTCCTTTGCCATCTCTCAGATTCCTCTTCGGTATTCATTTCAGGAATGCCATCAAATTTGTTCGTTCCTTGATATCGACATTTTACTTGAGTAGAAATGATGTCCTCAACATTGAGTAATAGCCCTTAGTCATGGTAACAACATTCTTTTCTCTGCACCATTCTCATATACTTTATTATAAATGGTATGTTTCTCTGGATTCCACTGGCATGCGATTTGAGCAGGCCGCTAGGCCTCATTCTCAATATCGGGTGAAAGATCATTTTTACTATGGGTGTTTTAGGACAGAGATATAAGTTATATGACAATTTTTTTTGAGATCTTTGATCACAGAAGAATCGTTTTTCAATTATAAGTGAAGTAACTACGTTGAAGTATAGAGTATCAATAACGTGAATAATTCTGTAGTCATAAGCCATAACTTGATATGTCAAGTTTGGCTATTTTACAGGAGAACGATTTTAAAATGAAATGTCTATGATATCGAAACATCCACCAACAGTTCATATTCAATACTTGTCTCAGAGCTTAGACTTGAAATATTGAAATATATCGTCTTGTAAACTCTTTCGGATACAAAACATTGATGTTGATATCTCAGTTTCAGTGAAATATTGAAATATGAAGTTATGCCTTCTTACTGCAGAATTATTTTAATATTTCAATTCTTAAATTAGAAATATTTACGAATTACCAGTATTATTTTACACTTTTGCAATATTTTGGGTATAATTGGGAAATAAACAATATATTTGAGAATATTAACTTGACATACATACGATGATAATGTACAACTGTGCAAAAATTACGGAAATATGTTAAAGTTATTTAATTTCACCCCAAGTTTTTTCGCGACTTTTTCTATAATTATCATTCTCTTCTATCATTCGGCAAGCCATCCTAATCCACTTTTGATTCTGCGAATCAATATGTATCTAACTTTTGTTTCAATTCCAGAATATTGTCATCTGACCGCTTTTAAACTCGGTAAGGAATAGTTATAGTTAAAATTTCGCTCGCGAAAGCCTCCATAAATATCTGAGTTGAATTGAGAAGTTCAATTTATACCTAAAATATACAGGGTCCTGCAGCAAGGGCGTGGTCTTCCATATCTCCATTATGGTAATAGATAGATGGATCATTCAACGAGCAAAATGATACTATTTTCTGAGCTCTACAAATTGAAAATGATGTCATTCACACAGGGTGTTCAGTTTTTTCTGGGCGGGTCCCAACTTTGTTTTTTTTGATGACAACCAGTATTTTTTATCAGTTTTTCAGATTCTACATGAGAAACAAATAGGTACTTTATATGGATCTTCTTTTCGAAAATATTGACGGTTTTCGAGATTTTTAGCATGACAGCTTTTTTTCCCCAAAATTCGTCACTCATACTATTTGAAATTATGAAGTTGTGCCAAGTCCTATCGAAATGAGTTTTTGGTTTAATTATGTACGTTGATGACTCTCTCAAACGATATATCAAAAATCGACCTGTGATATACAGGGTGCGCAAAATAGCTTGGCAAACATTGTAAATAAAAATTTGCAAAATCTTCCCTATTTCAAATAGAACACCCGGTATATCATCGATCCATAAGAAGCGCCAACAAGTGCTCTACAAATTTCATCTGATATTCCCTATGGTAAAAATCAATATATTTTCTTAAAAAAGCATTTTTGTTGAAAAAAGACAATTCTTCTTATTTCTTCGCTATAGTCGCAAAGAACGACTTTCTTTACCACAAAATTCATTTGAAACGACTTGAAAAAAAAGTTCTAAATGCCATTAATGAATCAATTCATTTCAAGTATTTAGTTATTTAAGTTGTCAACTGGCAAATTACAAAACTGTTATAGGGATAGTTTAATGAAAGTTAATAATGAAACTTTCACAAAATATGTCCAACATGTCTTCCATCTTCTTGAATACAGAGCTGAATTCTATGTTCGAAAGACCGTTCCACCCTGCGCAAGACAGCTGGTGTAATGCTGCGAAAAGCATTCGTTATTCGAAGTCGCATATTTTCGGAAGAAGTTGGTGGCTCCCCATAAGAAAAAATCCAGTTTTGTTACATCGGATGATCTAGCGGGCCACCTGACATGTCCATTCCGTCCAATCCATTTATTGGGAAATGCCTCATTTAGATGATCTCTCACTTTTCTCGAATAGTGAGCAGGAGCGCCATCATGTTGTAACCACATTCTATGGCAGAGATCAAGAGGAATATTTTCTAACAAACCTGGTAAATCATTTTGTAAGAAATTGAGAAACATTGCTCCATTCAGATGTCCCTCAAAAAAATATGGACCAATAACATTTTCTCTAATGATTTCTCCCCAGATATTAATTAACCAACTATGTTGATAATCTACCTCCATTTTTATGGAATGTCGATTCATCTGACCATGATATGTTGAAAAAGTTGTCGTCTTCGCGAATTTTTTCCATGGCCCAATTGCAAACTCTTACTCTTTTCTCAAAATCTGTATGCAATAGTTCTTGATGTAATTGAATATGGTATGGATGACAGCGATTCTTCTTCAAAACTCGTTGCACTGATCTTTCACTTATATCCACTATTTCAACAATCTGCCGTTGACTCCTATGCGGATCTTTTTCAACAGCAAGAAAAACTCTCAATTCATTATCCTCATTATTGTCGGTGGATCAGCGGTCTAATGCACAGGCCGTTCGAAACTCCAGCATAGCGATAGTCGGTTCGAATCCGATGTAGGTACGAGAATTTTTCTCAACTACTTTATATCGGATTCGATAGGCGGCCGCATGCCTTGTTGAAAAGCAAGTGTATTGTGAGTTGTCTAGATGCCAATCTCGTCGTCTAGTGCTAGCTTGGAGTGCACACCGACCACCCGAGGTGGTGCTGTAGGTTTTCCGGGTTTTCCTACAGCTGAAAAGTGAATACATCACCTGAAACATCAGTAAGTCGCCCCGGAGCGCCACGGCAAATAATAATAATAGCCGTCCTCTACCCGCACAGGCTATGCCTTTGGGTACAATCAAAGAGTGTTTATGAGGGAGTATTATTATTATTATTGTCTGGTTTAATGCGCTCATGTTTGGAGTAATTGATACAACCAGTTTCAACAAATCTAGTTAGGACCTTTTGGAATGGTCTTTCGTCTGGATGTCTTCTATGTGGATCCGTTGAGAACACATTCTATTTTCAAATAAAAAATTTCTGTCTGATTCATGTAATATGAAAATCATACCAATCAAATCAGTTTTTGAAAACAACATTTTGATTAAATTAAACCGAAACTTCTCAATACAGCAAAGTTCACTAAAGATATCAATAATTATATTGGCATTCACTAAACATTTCAATACTTATAATACTGGCAGGTAGGTAAATATTTTGACCTGCCAAATTAATTGACTTTCAATTAATCAATTTATTCGGTTTTTCTTGAAAGGGTATTATTGAAATTATTGTAAATATTTCAAAAAATACATTTTAATGTGAACGAAAATAATAACAGAGTGGTGGTCGAATTCACAATTTGTTTATTTTAAACGGGTAATAGGCATGGAGCGATATTTCTAAGAAGGGGTTGGACAGATGAGGGAATTTGAAGGTGTTTCACATAACATATCTCTCGATCGCAGTTGTCAAATATGGATTTAGCCGTAAAAAATTGATGGTGAAGAAAAAGGAAGAATTTCCATTTTCGACAAAAATGCTTTTTTATGAAAAACTATTGATTTTTACCATAGGGAATATCAGATGAAATTTGTAGAGCACTTGTTGGCGCTTCTTATGGATCGATAATATACCGGGTGTTCTATTTGAAATAGGGAAGATTTTACACGTTTTTATTTCCAATGTTTGCCAATCTATTTTTCGCAGCCTGTATATCACAGGTTAATTTTTGATATATTGTTTGAGAGAGTCATCAACGTATATAATTTGACCAAAAATTCATTACAATAGGACTTGGCACAACTTCATAATTTCAAATAGTATGAGTGACGAATTTTGGGGAAAAAAAGCTGTCATGCTAAAAATCTCGAAAACCGACAATATTTTCGAAAAGAAGATTCATATAAAGTACCTTTTATTTCTCATGTAGAAATCGAAAAACTGATAAAAAATACTGGCTGCCATTTAAAAAAACAAAGTTGCGACCCGCCCAGAAAAAACTGAACACCCTGTGTGAATGACATCATTTTCAATTTGTAGAGTTCAGGAAATAGTATCATTTTGCTCGTTGAATGATCCATCTATCTATTACCATAATGGAGATATGGAAGACCGCGCCCTTGCTGCAGGACCCTGTATAATATTATCTTTAGAAGTTTAGCAAGAGTTCTTTTAAAAGCTTTTTTAATCTTCACCGCACCCTCGACCCTATATTGTGGAGTACGTACTTCGAACTTATGCCACACACGTTTTATCTGCAGTTGAGAAAACACGACTCAAGAGACTATTTGGGTAAATTGAGTTGAATTTCATTTAAGACAACAAAACTTCAGTTAGGAACCGAAAGAAATACTTCTTACTTGATTTGGAGAGTTGACGATTAAAAAAAAGGTCAAAATCTAATTTACAATGGCATTTAAGGGGAAGCTATTCTCGTAACTGGTTGGTTCTGAATTCAATATTGTGATTTAATTTTAGTCACTTTTGAAGAAAAGAGGAATGAGAATGCGTTATGAGGAATATTCTCTATATATTTCAATAATCAATTTTCAAACAAAGGTATTCTTTGGATTTCTTAGAATAAGCAAGTTCCCAGTTACTAAATTTACAGTGCGGCTTTAAATAATTCCCCCCTGTTAACTTTTGAACGGTTTGACGTACAAACATAAAAAAACCGTTTGGAGCGTTTCACTGATACAACTTTTCGAAACAAAACATTGTGATTGCTCGAAAGATGGCGCAGGAACAAACATTTTAAATGGCATGGGGGGGTCATGGGTCACATCATTGAAAAGATGATTCAATTGTCTTTCCAACCATCTTGAAGAAGCTGTTGTACAGCGAAACATTCGTCGTGGGTTTTGTAAACCTCTTTAGTGGAAATATTTTGAAGTATATTTTCATTATGGATATTATTAAATATTGGTGAAATTTTATATACAATATTGTTTTTTATCTCTAGAATCGAAAAGTATATTGGGATTACAATATTTATTCTAGACGTAGAAACAATATTGTTTTATCGATATTGGTAAAAATTATTCAACAAATACTGACCCAGTATTATATGTGACAATCTACATTCAGAATAGGTTGAGTAAATATTCACTTACATTAAATCAATATTTTTTTTACATCTTTTAGAACATAAGGTGCCACCTGGGAACATTTTAATGGCCTGACTCCAATACTACAACGCAACATTTGATATCTCTTATGAACTCATCAAACACTTGCTGAGATGTTTTGCGATACCTGATCATGATCGTGAGATGCAATGAACAGCTGATTCTGCTCTGAAGAACTCCATCTACCATAATTTGGATTTGGTATAAAGTTAACATTTCTGGATCCAGAAGAAATGAATATAGGAAATTAATTAGATAATTTAAGGGATCTGAAACTTGGTAACAGCAAGCGAATATTAATATCAAATAGCCTGGCTATAAGATTGATATTGAGTTGAAACGTCGGAGGAAGCTTTTTTTAAAATTCGAACCCAACATATTCTTCCTGAATAATAATAATTATTATTATTTAAACCAGAAATACCCGAATTACTTTTTAAAATTTTATCTTTTATCTAGGATTCCACTATATATATATTGTTGCGTTTTTCAGGTTCAATAAGTGGTACACTTACTTATAAACTCGCCTTTATTGTCACAGTACAAATAATACAACTGACAACACTGTTTGACACTTTGCAGTTCAAATAAATACTTCAAACTTCACTTGGTAACGTTACAACAGTCAAATGTTAAAAAGTAAACAAAACTCAAAAACTTCCCAAACTTGGCAAATCTGATCGTATTTATAGGATAACATTATTTTAGAAGCTATAGAACTTTCAACAGAACATTCCATACTAAGTTCTCGAATAAACTTTAATGATTCTAGTACATTCTAATGGGTTTCTAGAAGGCAAACAGAAGGATTCATGATTTTTCTATCTACTACCAGGTTCGTAATACTGCCTCCTCTTCTAGGTTATTCCGTCCCGGATAACATCATCTCCATCTTGATTGTCTCGCTGGAACCAATTTGGAGGGTCGTGGCCTCGGTATTCTGCTAACCTCTCCACGTGAACAACTTTGGGTTTGCTCCTTGGGGTAAGCTGGATGCGGTACACCAAATCGTTGATTTTCTTTACGACGACATAAGGGCCTGTCTAGTTCCTCTGTAGCTTGGGACATAGTCCTTTCTTTCTTTGAGGTTGGTACAGCCAAACAGCATCACCTGGCTCAAACATAGTCCCTGGAGTATTCCTGTCAAATCTCTTGTCCATCTTGTCACTGGTGATTTGAAGACGATGTCTGCAGAATTCATGCACTCGATCCAGTCTTTCTCGCAATGCTTTGACAAATTCTGGAAGAACTTTGTCCTCATCTGCATTCCTGGCGGGTGGCATTCCAAATAGCAGATCGATTGGCAGTTTCATTTCTCTCCCATTAACATTGAAGGGGTATATCCGGTGGACTCATGCTGGGCACTTCGATAGGATAGGAGAAATAGTGGCACCAACTCATCCCAATCCTTTTGATTCTTGGAGATGAACATCGACAGATACTGGCTGATGGTTTTATTGTGTCGTTCAACCATTCCATCTGATTGTGGATGTAAGGCTGTTGTGCGAGTTTTCTTCACGCCTAAAATGTTCATTATGTCCTGCCATAACTCGGATTCGAAGTTTCTTTCTTGATCTGAATGTAATTCTAGCGGAACTCCATGTCTGGCTATCACATTTTCTAGGAAGGCCTTTGCAACTGTCTTCGCCTCCTGGTTTGGAATGGGCACAACTTCGGGCCATTTGGAGAAATAGTCCATGGCTACCATCAAGTATTCATTTCCATGCTCAGTAACAGGAAACGGCCCCAGAATGTCAACTGCTACTCTTTCGAATGGTTCACCAGAAAGATACTGGGCCATTTTTCCTCGACTTCTGGCTTTCGGTCCCTTCTTTGAAGAACATAGATCACATCTCTTACACCATTCTTCAACATCTCGATACCCAATAGAATCGATCTGGAACTCTAGCTAGGGTCCTCTTGATTCCGAAGTGTCCACCTGCACGACTACTATGAAGTTGTTCAAGCACATCTTTGACATGGACCTTTGGCAGCACCAGTTGGTACACCACGGTTGCTCCATCTGGGCTCTCCCATCTGCGATGCAATAAGCCATCACGAAGACATAGGGAATCCCACTGAGCCCAGTATCCTTTGGCAACTGCACCAAACTTGGATACTTCCTGCCACTCGGGTCTTACTCCATTTTTTAGCCAGCTTAGGACTAACTTCAGATTGTTATCTTTCTTCTGACTTTTCCTCATTTCTTCTGTTGTCCATAAATCAGATTCTTCGGACTCGACTCTCACGGTAGTGGCTTGCAAAATTTCCTTGCACTGCTCTTCATTGCCGATCCGCAATATTTTCTTTCTGACATTAAGGATGAAATCGTTCTTCTCCATGATATCTAGACCCAAAACACATTCATCCTTTATGTCTGCAACCAACATAAAATGTTCCATGGTAATGGGGCCTATCTGAATGCGTACAAGCGTCTGATTGGTGAGGTTTGTCCCGTAGCAGTTTTCAAAACCATATTCCTCTTTATCGGCTTCACAGATTTTTGTATGAGGCCTGGACGAACAACTGTTCTGGAAGCTCCTGTATCTATAGTGAAGGTGCATCTTCGATCTTCTAATTGGCCTTGGACTAGTAGACTTTTTCCATTTCTCTTCAACGTCGAGATAGGAATCTTGGGACTTTGAACACTGAAAGTCGACACTCGCCCCCTAGTGCCGACTAATTCTCGTTTTCCTGGTTGGAAGAGAGTCTTCTTTCAGGCGTTCGAGGTCTCCCTTCTGGCGTGGGTGACCTCCTGTAGCCTCCTCTGATAAAACGACCACGTTGTTCCTTTCTTGGGCTTGGGGATCTCGATCTCGCTTCATTGCTTGTAGATGTCGTCCTCACCCTCATTGGACTTCTGAACCTTGATCTTTCCCAGCAGCTTCTTTGTAGATGACCAGTTATTCCGCAGCTATAGCAGCGCCTCCTTTCATTTTCTTCAGAAGTCATTTGTTTACCCAATGCCGATATGGAGTCCAATAACTTATTCAACAGCGCCTCGCTCGTAGAAGAACCTTCGATGAATTTGACTTCTCGTAACCTAGATCTCGTATTTCTTGATGCATTTTTAGCCGCTTCGAACTCCAATGATGCTATTAGTACCCCGCTTATGGTCTGAAGACGTCCTAGTCGAAGGGCTGGCTGCATGTCAGGATCTCTTAGGCCGTCGATGAAGCTATAGAATTTTCAACAGAACATTCATACTAAGTTCTCGAATAAACTTTAATGATTCTAGTACATTCTAATGGGTTTCTAGAAGGCAAACAGAAGGATTCATGATTTTTTTATCTACTACCAGGTTCGTAACAATATATATGACATGAAAATAATTCTAATTTGAAAGTTATACTTACATCAGTATTATTTATATACTTTCAATTACATTTTACCGATCACATTTTCCATGTACTGATATTTATTTCAATAATTGAACAAACTGATAAAAAGCCTTTGTCGTTGTTCAGAATTTGAGTACGCATGGCATGTTAATTGAAGTCCACTTGAGAGGTATTGTTCAAAGAAACTCAATGTATCTGCATAGTGTTAATAGCACTGAAAGTGAATGCACGTCATTAAGTTTGCAAACATTCCCATGGAAATTATTGTTTACATTCAATTAAAAAAAATTTATACACCAAAACAATAGCCATTTTCATGAAAGGGTATTCATTATACACATAATGAATGAAAGTTTCTCTTATTAAGAAATAATTAATAATGGCGATTTTTATAATATTGAACATTTTTAACACCGTAGTGTATTATACAATTCATCTTGAACAGCTGAAACTCTGAGATGTGCAAACCATAAACAGAAGCTGGAGTAGTTGTGGGGAGGCTGATACTGCAGCCAGGCAACTAGGCCCCCATGGGCGCTTTTTGCCATCCCCTAGTCTCAACCATGGTATACTGTTCACAGAACTGCCCTGCTCTCATCAAAATACGTGTATGTTGGGTGTGTGGGTGCTTGTCAACGGGAGCGAGTTCCTTCAATCGATGTCCTCGTGAAAACCCTGAGGTGGGATTCCGTGTATGTACCACAGAATTATATTGTCGACAGTTATGACTCTTTTTCTCCCCTAACCACACACTGTGATAGGAAAAAAGGACGGTGATGTGGAGATGAAAAAATTACGATAGAAGGCCACAATATCGACGATATGTGTAGTCTATTTAATAAAGAAGGAAAGAGAATGGAGGGTAGTAAATGAAAATAATCCAAAGGAATTCGTCATCACTCCAAAAGTACCTAATAATGTTGTAGAATAGTAATTGTTGTAGAATGGTATTTTTGTAATGATTAATTTTTCATGGTACCTACGTATTCCGTATTGAGATTGCTCATATATGACTAGTACTTTATGCATTTACTTATATTATATCCATAAACATTCTATATATTATGTTTGGGTGTAAGAAAAATATTATTCATATTTGAAAAAAGTAAATGTATTGAATTATGCAATACAGTTGATATTAAACCGTGACTCAGCGAGGACGTATAAAGTGTAACCGTTGTTTTATTTGATATAGGTATACAAACCCTAGCATATTATAGAAGACATTATGAAATATGTCTCAACTGTGCTGTTAGAAAAATGGATACCAATTCTCCATCATTTCATGACTAATAGATAATCGAAATCCACAGAAATCATCATGTAATGCATTGAAAAATGTATCGACAAAATGTTAATTGATTTTGTTCTCGCTCTTTATTTACAAATTCAACAGTAAGTACGCAATTTTCATCAATCTACTGTAGTTTGCAGTTACATATTATATTCAACAACCGTGACAAGTTTTAGTAATTAATATGTTGGCTATAGAACGCGTTAGATGTGGAACCTGTTACGGATTGGCTCAAGCTGGAAATATAAACTAAATTATGTGGTAGGTGTTGATGGCAGAGAAAACTTGTTTGGTGTCTTGCTCGCATGTGGTTTCATTGAATGAAATATAAGACGAATCGAAAAATAGTAACTCTCGCATATTTTATATGTACGGTATTTCCTGTTTGTCTGCATGATCATATGGTTTCTATTAGTATCTGAATATTCAAATTATAATATCGTCAACGCCGTCTGATATCGAGTAAGATAATATATCTGTGTAGTATTAGGTACTTAGGTAATTAGAAATATCGACAATAATTGATACCCTGGGAGCGAATATCTGTTTTTTTCTAGCAAATTACCTACTCTGATGAATAATTTCCACAAATTGAAAGATACTATTGATCCCTTATAGTGAGACTTTTCCTAACCAGTTTTGGTATTTGATACTTTATCATTTGATTTATTTAAAATAATATGTTCTATTATTCAGTTATTCAGGGTAGCTCGTTTTAAAGGGAATGCACTGTACATATATCACTAAGAACATTATTTATCACCTGTCACTCTTCTTGCGACTTCCACCACAACCTCAACTTTATAGAAATTCTATAGATTAATTAACTATGCACTAGATAAGAAGAAAAATGTATATCCAAATCGTTTTGGATGTACTATAGTTCTTTTAAAACTTGTTATAATTTTGGGATTATATTAAATAGAGCTCCATTTCTTTGAAGTCAACGTTTCGTCAATTAATTTTGACATCACCAGATACAAAAATGGGTAATTTTTTGAAGAAGACCCCATGCATTGGCTTATCCTCATGTAGCTATAGGAGCCTCTCACTCTCCGCAGCTTTGACGTGGGCTTTTTGCTGAACGGGTTCCAACTCGCTGACAGAGTTTGGGTTCGTCGTGCCTTGAAAAGAAATCCTCCAATTCCTGCTTTTTCATGATCGCATACCGGAGAAGGGGAACTGAACTCCTGATAACGTTACAGGTTCCATCCAGCACCATTATGTTTTGTAGAGTCTCCCTGAAACACGCCCCTTCTAAAGATAACCTGCTCTGTTTGGACTCTGACCAGACCAGATGTTATGGTGAAGCGAGTCCTCCAGAGCGGCATCAGCTGTTCAATGCATCTCACTATTTGATCGGGTACCGCAAGGCATCTGAGCAAATGCATGATGAGCTCATGCGATGTTGTATCCAGGCCATTGAAAGGCTACGCTTATACTGCACGGAATTCGGCGTGATGCATCTGTCGATCAGCAGGTTCTCCTTGCAGCCAGCGACCCCCTTATTGACCATCTTTGCTCATAACCCGCTCAAACACCGGCTCAACTGCGAAAAGTATAAGCATGCATAAGATGCGTGTAAAGATTTTATAACATCTTATAACATGCGTTCATTGGAATTATCATTGCAATGAAGTTTTGAAGTGCAACATCCAATGATAGGAATCATATTACTAATGACATATTTCAGATTTATATATAATTTTTTTATCAGAATTTTCAAGATTGTTAGTGATTTTAGTAACATAATTAATGTTCAAGTCTTAATACCAAGTATATTTTGATTGATTGATATGTAAAATTTGACATACAAAACCTTCTTCATCAGAAATTTAACTTATTTTGCAACAATGAAAATAAAACGATTTACAGATTTTTTTGTGAGATATCCTAGGTATAAGGTACCCCTTGTGCGAGTTTCATGAATTTCACCATATCTTGATTTTTCAGAATTCTTTGAATCATGACGTTTTCTTGAAAATGAACGATTATGGAACCTCTTCGTTACTTGACGTAATTCTCAACTTGTAGTTCTACCTCTGTTTTGATTTCTCGACTGTACTGCACAAATTAAACCATCAGCTTCAGAACGAAATTATTCTGCTTTGCTTTGGGTGATCTGTAGACTCTTACATGCTTTATATAACCTAAGACTTTCCTCACGCAGACGGTCGGTTATGGTTGCTCAGTGTGGGCTGCCTAACTCTACAACTAAAACCTGACTTGGGAGAAATCCCTGGTTTTCTCGCAAAATCGTTAGTTCGGATTCATCTTCTAATACCATGCTGTACTATAATATAATACAAAAGACACAATATTGTAATCAATAGGTATATTTTTTTTGATTATATGATATATCTATGACAATCAGAAAAGTATTCACCTATCATCACTTAACTATCTAGATTTTCTAAATTAATTATCACAGTAGTGGAAACTCGATACAAGATGATTATATTGAAAATTTCACACCTCTACTTTTTAACCAATAAGATGTCTTAATTTTGACTAGTTACCATGGCAACTAAAAAAAATTCCGGAAATTTTTTTGTGGCGCCACGATATTTGAGTGGTCATTTTTTGACAGTTGGAAACGTAAACATACGATCATGTTACTTGTAAAAAAAATATTTCTACCACCTTTAGTGACCTAAAATTATGAAAGGGCGATAGACTGATATAGTACCCATCTGAGTTTCAGCATTTGGTTTAAATGAAGTTGGTGATTTTTTTTTTATTTAACGATATATGGGGGATATACTTACCAATACGATATTTTTAGAATTTATTTCATGTTGAACTAATATCTTCATTGGCAAATCTCTAATGATATCGACTAATGAGCAAAATAATAACGAAATACATTTAATTATTATAGGTTTTAGTAATATTAAAAACACAATTATTATAAATGTTTGTGGGCTGGCTTGAATTGGTGGTTTGAATCTGGGTACTTTCTGTTCTATTTTGCATTGTGCTTTGATCATGATTAAACTTGCTAGTACTTGAAGAAGTTCTCCTCATGGATTCAATCATCTGATGATGATGTTCAACGTCCAATGGCATGTATTCTGGCAAGCTTAACGTAGATGGCGCAATTGTTAGTGGAGGTCAGTTTGGAGTAGTTGATAAGTGCATAACGGACATGAAAAGTGTATTCCTATCATAATCGAGTAATCTGAAAGAATAAGATTCATAGCCAGTAAATAAATTTCACCAAATATAGACAAGTTAACCTACAAACTGACGTTTATGCACCGATGCCTGCCATTGTAAGGTATGATTGACTGACTATTACTGTGTCCAGTAATTTTAATGAGCTGTTGTTCACCAACCACTTCCTTGGCCAAATTCGAAACAGCTGTTGCTCTGGCAGAGTGATTAGTTATTTTTACTTTTTTAGTGTCAATTGCTATATCAGAGGCTGCTGATTTAAACCATGAAGATACAATGTTCTTACCAACTGGGCTCTTCTTGTACCATCCTTTCGAATTGGGATGACTCCAGTACGGATTTGGTGTTGAAAATAATCTGTCGGTCTGAATAAGATTTCCCCTTTTTTCCATCAACTTCTTAAACAAACGAACCGGACACATTTGTGGATTGTCCAAATTTGAAATCAACCATTTACTATCCGACAGTTTTTTAGAACTACCTTGTGTGATTTTGATTTTCGGGTGTTATCTGGTGCTATATTTTGAATTTCTTGTCTAATTACTTGTTGATTTTCTTTACCAAATCGCGACATTTCGCTATACAGTTATTAAACTCAACGTACAGACGTTTTAAAATAGTAATTATTAAGCTTTGTGACAGAACCGGTTAAACAAAAATGACAAATCAACATATGTCAAAAACAACAATACCCTGGCCAACTTGACAAGCAGTGAATTTAATTTAAAATGTCAGATTGGATTAATAATTTTTTCCAAATTATGGTGTGAAATTTTCTTACCGAATACCACGCAAGCTTAAAATATTCCTGGAAATAATTTAAGATCTTGTGATATTATAAGTGAATATTCTATAGTGACACAAGGGTTCCGTATGGTTGCAAGTATGCAATAAATAGTTACATTTAATTTACAATGTGACTTTTCATTTTTTCTTTGACAGCACTGTGTGAGCTTGAAAGTTTTTATTGATCCCTTTGAATTTTTGGTCGTTGCTGGTCGCGAACTGTCGATCCTGGTCGGTCAGTGTGTTTTATAGCTTAGTCAATGGTGTCGATATACCTTTCACTCTCTGAAGATTTCAAGTAGATTCCTGCCATGCTATTTTCGTATGGTACTTTATTGCATATCTCATTTGTTTCGATATTTCCGTTACATCTGATTTAGCATGATTTAGTGCGTCCTTTAGAGCATCTGTCTGCTGCCTCTTAATCGCTTACGTGTGACGAAAATCAACCACAAGATAGAACAGTCCTGTTATTTGCATTGCCCAGAAGGATTCTTACTTCATTTCAATAGCTTGCAGATTGCTTCACAGTCATTATAAGCCGATAGAGTCGAAATTAGAGAATTCTCCCCTTTAACCGTGTTGTCATAGAAGGGTGGCATGAAATATGGACAAAAAAAATGTTTATTGAATATTTGTGGCCTTCATGATCATAACACGAATTAGCATATGTTTGAAAATTAGTCGTTTGTGTTATTCTCAAATAGCAGCATTGTTGATTGTTATGAGTGTTGAGGTATCTGAATGCTAGTTGAATTTACTGAACTGTAGAAGACATTCTTGGCTGGCTAGTTCCAATTTGGTAGGGGAAGTATTGAACAATCAGTAATCTTCCTGAATAAATAAAACGAACAATTTCGACGAAGTGAAAATTCTCTTCTCTCCACACAAAATGAAAATTTGAAATATATCTGTCAGAACACAACAACTTTCTGCAATGTTCTTCAGTAGAGCTCCAAATATTGCAAGTGCTAATAATTTATTGCGATAAAGCATTGATAATTATTATATGAGTCAGAATAAGGCCGCAAACTTCGTACACAGCTTCCTTGCCTTATTTCAAGGTAAAAAGTTTGTATCAATGTATATATATCCTAAAATGCATCCCCTCTGAGATACAGGGTATCGAAGGTCCGATAAAATTTTAATTTTTTTCTTCAAATTTCCCGAAAAAAAAAAACTGAAATGGGTAGCACATGAAAAACAATTAAATCCATTTCTCCGACAGAAGTTGATCGCCCCAAATGCTGGTGATATGGCCACCGTAGAATTTGTGAATGGTTTTTGAGGATGTATGAAGAAGAAAACGACCTACCGAGATATTCTACTATTCACGAATAAGGCATGTACGTGGCCATATTTTCAATTTTTCCAACATTCAAAAATATTGAGGAGGATGAAAATACTTCTATATGTTATGAAAATCAGCATTCTGCGATTATGGCATACCCGATGCTAAATATCTCAGAAACCTCTGCATTAAGGCAGATAAAATGTTATGACTTTTAGGTCGAGTATCGATAAGCCTGATTTCAAAAACCCATTTATCAATTCACTTGTCTCAAGAAAATATGAAGGAAAATACGGTAACATACCACTGTAACTATATACGCCACTGTTTTACAAATTATCACACGATGCACCTAGATCAGTGTACCAAGTTTCAATTGTTTTCCTTCAGTAGTTTTGAAGAAAAAACATTCAATCTGGATTTTTTTCGGACTTTCGACACTCTGTATCTCAGAATATACATTACTTTTCACCTCGAAATGAGGTAAAGAATCTGTGTTCGAAATTTGTCGGTCTTATTCTGACTCGCCCTGTATATGTATGCAGGTGAGAAGTGCCACCTGCATACATGACAAGTTTTAAGGTTGTTGCATCTCATCAGTGCTAGAATAAGTCATAATTTTCACTCATAAATAAGTTCATTGACTCTCGGTTACTCCATTATAGATAACATGACTAATTATTTGTGAAACTAGTTGCCACTTTTGTTGTTGAAGCATATCTTGGAAACCAGTATCTGAAATTAAACCTCCGCACATTGAAAAATTGAGCTGATGTTACTTCAGAAAGAACATAACGTTGTGTAAAAAATGCAGTAACATAATTTCAATATAATTCGCCAATATATTTGAAGTTCGAGAGTACGTGTCTATCATTTAACCAAGGGCTTCAATGATAAGGGGTGGGATCCAAATGATCAAATGAGTGAGATGTTATCCTTATTATCCTTGGATTCATGGGAGAGAAAAAGGCATAACTGTCGACTATAGAATTCTATATGGTACACGGAATCCCACTCCAGCACCATAGTTTGGGTAAAGCTTGTGGAATAAAATATGTAAATCTTTTTATTTCGTCCATTTTCTTTGCGTTATTCATTTCACCTGGAGCCGAAAATTTCTGACTACGGTCAAAAATACCCATCTATACACACGTTTTCACAAAGTGGAAAAATGAGGCAAACACACTATTGCAAGTGCTGATTGTAATGAAGCCCTCGAATATTATCCAAGATTCATCTCTATAAATACCATACCAATACTTACCCTAACAATTGTTGTTCATCTTCGTAATAATATACTGCTGAATATACTGATATTGTATTTTTTGTTTCAGGTGGGTTATTTCAAGTTCATCAATCGTTTGGCATGAATACACATTCATTTGAAATAGTAAGTTCTCTAAAAAACATTTTGGTTAAACATATCGAAAAATTGTGCCTCTTAATGAAAATTCATAACTATAGTTCTTTGAAGTCTAGCGGAATAATGATATTCCTTAACCTACATTCAATTTACCACCATTAAACTTAAGTTAGAAATGCCTTCCCCTAGCGAAATGAACGAAAGGCAATTTCACATGGGTCCCAGGACATTCAGATGTTCTCGTAAATGAAGGGGTAAACACCAACCAATCATCAACTGATCCAGAAACCATTTTACTAATTCTCAACAGCTTAGCTATTGTTGCTGTGGTAGAACTGGTGCATCCTCTTTCATCCGCAGTAAAAACACATGAGCTTTTGTTAACGGATAAATTTTGTCTTTCAACGAAATAATTTTGCTTTGTCTAATGTCAGTTTTTGAGTAAAATTACTGAATGTTTCTTTGTGATTTGTTCAAACAAAATTCCCCCAAAACGACTTATATTGTGTCAAGAATATTCAACAATAATCGCTGACAAGAGGGAAATTGAAGTGACGATCGGTTTCTAGATTCGAGGAATAGGCATTTTTATCGCGATAAAAGACGTGCACCTTTTTTATAGCTGTCAAAGATAACGGGATTATTTGATGGTTCTTTCTACAGAAGTCGATTTATCTCGATAAAAATGCTTCTTCGCCAGATCGAGTAAGCGACCGTCAATTAAATTTCCCTCTTGTCAGCTATGATAACTGAGTGACGATGACACAATATGAGTCGTTTTGGGAAAGTTTCGTCTGAGCAAATCACAAAATAAAAATATTAAAATAATTGCATTTTCAATAACTCTGTTCCTTCAAGTAACCGTTCCAATTTGTTCTTTCTTGCCCAAAAAACACTAGGATTTTCTTTTATTGGATAAATTATACCATTATTTTTTCTAATAATTTCAGCTTCTCAACAATATATCAACAATTTCCTACCTCTTTTGAGATGAGTCGACTTGTACACACTCAAACATCTTAATCTTCCCAGGTGGAAGATGAATCAATTATTGTGGAATGAAAGTAGTGTTATCAAAATCAATATATCATTGGATTGTGTTATCACCTATGCTGATGACACCTTTTTGCATGATACATTATGGAATTACTGGATATTTGATATTTATTGATTGTTATTGAATGTCAAGGGAGGGAAGGAACCAAATACTCCATCATAGAGTTTGGGCCAATGGAAACTTTCCACCTCAATTTTTAGGATTCAGTATCAAAATTTGGAAAAACGCTCAAACACGTCGGTTTTTGATTTGAAGGAAAACTAATTTTTAGCTTTTTTCACCCCATAGCTTCATCTCTGTAACTGGGGGGAGAGCAACCCTCAAAATTTGAAAAGGAGGGTCATGTCATACTTTTATGGATGTAACTTAGCAGAAAACGTCCAACTCAAAAATAGCAATTATTCAAAATGTCAACTTGAAATTGTTATATATGTCATATCAATACAAACAAGATTTAGTCACTAAAACAATTATTTCCACATTTCATTCAACATAACGATTGTGTGGACGATTTCTGCAAATTTAGCAAACGGAGTTTATAGTCGCCCAACATATGACAACATGAATTTTTATAATTTGTGGGTTGGACGTTTCCTGCTTAACTACGTCCATATAAACCTTACGATTCCGCCTCATTATGTTCATAGAAATACCAAAGAATCAAAGTGTCGAGTTTATTAATCAGGTGTACACGTCAAATTAATTTTTCACACTGTTCAAAATGTTATTATTCTCTAACATTCTGCAGACACTAATTCCGAACCGGTGCCAGAGCAAAGACAGAATTGTATCAGAATACTTTCGATTTTCAATTTTTTTTTTATATTATATTATTAATGACGTTGCTAGTGAAGGATAATAATTATGAGAATGGTCGACCATGTTTCAGTTTGACTAGTTTGAGTGGTGTTGTTTTGTACTTCCATTGTCTATATAAGAGTGAAATTAATTATCTACGATTTCGATTGTTCATATCTACAATCGTATGAGAATTAATTTCTCTATCATTCAGACAATGGAAGTCCATACAATTTCTCTCAATGATAATTAATATGTTGTTAATTTTGTTGACAAAACCAACAACGTTAAACTGCAACTATTATTCATTTACTACTTCAACTCAGTTCTAGTTGTCTCCTTTCAAACTGCATGGACTGGTCAATACATCTGAATGGAATTAGGTGAATATACAGTGTCCGTCAAAATCTTAGAACCATATGGGAAACTTTTTTATTAATAGTACTCAGAAAATAAAATTTTTCATAAACTTTTGTGAATTTAATGCATTCAATTTGACTAATTACGTGTACAGCCGATATCATCAGTGGCGTGCGGCTAAGCGGGAATAGGCTGAAATACTATATAGACTAAAGTGACATCACAATGCAAAATATCGAAAACTGTCATTGAGAAAAGTTGTTTCAATTGAGAGATATTTGCAATTGAAAAATATTCCCAATTATCGAGTGTAGTCTACCAATAACTAATATCAATAACCGCTCAATGAGTTGGCCTCAATTTTTATTGAGAATTATGGACAATAATTTTTTCATAGTAAATTAGATTGAATTATCTGTCAAAGCAATTACTGAGTTAACAAACTCTTGAATATGAAATTGAAAGGAAATGAAGTAAAACCAGGTTCTTCGCGAGCAACAATTTTCGGTATTATGCATAGTCACTTTACTCTTATAGTGAATTGAGAATATCATCTGATTCCTGCTTAGCTGCTCGCCATTGATTATCAATGGCTATGCGCGTTATATTGAATGCACCAACTCATATAATGAAGAAGAAAATTTAATAATGAACTATTAATTAAATAAATAGTTTCTTACATGGTTCCACGGTTTTGGTCTATACTGTATAACCCAAATAAAAAACATCAATACTCTAGAACTACAAAATTGGTGGCAGATTTCAGTAAACAGCTATATTATCAAATATTTTGAAACAACTCATTTTGAACCGGTACCAAAAATATATCTAGTATGGAATCAATCAACCTTTTTCATTTTCGTGACTGTTTTCCCTCTTATTCATACGAATAATTTTCGAGTGAAACTTTTTCTTCTTTCAGAAATTTTAATATTATTTAAGATAAAAAGTCGGACGTAAATTGCTACCACTAGATCATTCATTATTTTGAGTAAATATGTAATAATAACAGGAAGTTTAAAGCAGAAACGGAAAACTCCTTTCAGCTTTATGTTTTCGATGACATTCTTATTGAAACCGATATAAACAGGTTGTTTATACAAAATGTTGTATATAACAGCTTCTTTTGTATGAAACAGTTGTTTTCTCTCAAAACAGGAATATCTGGAATTGACTTGAAAAGGGAATTTATATCACTTTATATGTGTATAATTTGTGCATTTTGAATTATTCAATGAAAAAAGTAGTTTGGTATAATTTTGTCACTAGCACTACTTGTATTTTTTTTATTGGCTGTTCAGTTCAATATATTAATATATAACTGAGGACTCGAGCCATATAAGATGAAAATTTGGTGACGAGTTAGTGGTGCCAAACGCGTTCAAATGGTTCGGAAATATCTGGGCAAAAAGACGTTGTGGGAACTTGGGTGTTGAAACTTCACAGATCTAACAACATAAGTAATGGGTTTGTAATATCCACTTTTGTTAATTCCCTTGAGAGTTCACAATTCTAGGTTTGGTGAAAGCCTGATATACATTTCCGTCTAAACAATCTTATTCACCATATTTAAAGCTGTTGTATGAAATAATTAGGTACCTGAAAATCGCCTTTCTATTTATTTGAAAATATTCAATTCCGTACTCAAGCACGTGATTCAAAATTAAGACATTCAAACAATCTCATAATTCCTATTCGCAGAACATCATCTTAGAAGTCATCATTTTCAAATAATATTGCCAAAACCTACAATAATCTACCCCAATTAATGAAAAACAGTACGTATTGAAAACGCAACCTTGAAATCAGTTGCTGATACTGAGGTTCCTATTCAAAAATTCATCGAGATAAATTCCTGAAATTTTCACTTTTTCATGTGAATTTAAGAGAAATGTGTTTGCTATCGGAATCTGCTACAACTCTCTGACGATTATGAATTATAATCCATTGAGAAATTTTGCTACCTTCTCAATGGTGTCTTCACATTTTGCTTCCAATTTTTTTGAATCCGGGTCAGATATGACCAATGAAAAGTCATCTGCGTATGCAGTGTAATGTTCTTTGTCGATAACGTGACACCCGCCATCTTGTTTTTTGTATCGACAAAAAAATCATAACTTCCGACCCTGAAAATCCCCACATAGGTACTAATTTTGATTCGAATCGGAACATAATTACAAATTTCGTCCGCTATCTTGGAGCCACCATCTTGTTTTTTTTTGCATTGACAAACAATTCATGATTTCCGACCCTGGAAACCGCCGCTTATCAAGTTTAAATCAAATCGGTCCTTAATTTTAAATCTTGTCCGCCATTTTGGAGCCGCAAGTTTGTTTTTTCCTTAGAAAAATTCCCTAATGCATTGTCACCGAATTTATGTCAAATTAGCTTGCAAATGAAATATCATAATTTGGATTATAGATCAGTTATTTTTTCCGTGAGAGTGCGCCAAAATAGAAAGTTGGGTAGCGAAAATTAACATTGCTGAATTCCTTATGAAATTACCTTTTTATTGATGTGTCACACTTACTACTTTCCCTATTCAAATTGTTTGGGTGATAGTGACCAAGGGGTGGGGGTATGACAGTTGAGGTTATGATAGGAAGATGTCGCCCTTGGATTCAAAATCGACGTGTTTTTGCATTTTTATGATAGAATGCGGACATTGCTGTAGTAGGGATCGTCAAGATCTTGAATATTACAAGATCTTGTCTTGATCTTGTCTTGATTTCAAGACAAGATGAAGACAAGAAATAATTTTAGATTTCAAGACAAGACAAGAAATGTTATGTCAATACCAAGATTTCTTGTAAAGAAAACAAGAATCTTGAAATATCCTGACTAACAATGGAAACGCTAAAACCTATTTATTTGTGGAAAAGATGACATATTTTAACATAACTTAACATATTTTAATTTATTGAACACAATTTTTGCTAAAACGATTCACAAAAATGTAAATTAAAAATTATGAATGGTAATCCTGTTGAAACTAAAATTGCAAAGTAGATTTCGAAAAGTATCAAATTTAACACATTTTTAAATCGGAATTCATAAGCCATGAATTGAGGCATATAAGACTTCTCATGGAATCAACGCCTAGCCGATTTCTTTGTTATTGTTAAAGCTGTCCTTCAAAATCCAATCAAGTATATTCTCACAATTTTCTGTCCTAGGTTGATTAAGGTATTTTTCAATTTCATACTTCCAAGATTCTGAGTGAGAGTGATCATTTTTAGCTTTCTTAAATAGGTAAGTAATATCTAAAACAAAATACTTTAAAATAGGTACAGACTACTACTTTGTAATAATAACCTCACTTAACAAAACGTGGTAAAGCCTACAACTGCGCGACGTCACACGTCACTTGTGTTGTCAGAAAATAAATAAAGATCGGGGATTGTCGTGTTAGCACGCAACGCAAAAAAAGGTTCGCCGGGGTATCACCATGTAAAGTGTCACCGGTTAATCAAGAAATTTCAAGATCTTGAAATTTCTTGAGTCAAAACAAGATATAATATGTCAGGAAAACGTCAAGACAAGATTTTTTTAAATATCTTGATTTTTTCCCAAGACAAGACAAGAAGTTGTAATCAAGACAAGAATTCTTGTATAGAACGACCCCTATGCTGTAGTAGTTGACATTCCCGAACAAAAACCATATTGATTTTTGCTTATAAATTGATATAGATATAGAAACATATCTACTATTATTGTTGACAAATTTTTAGGTATACAAAATGCATAGTCTTCTTTCTAGCTATTCTTTCTACCAAATTTGTTGGAGCCTCTATGAAAAGAATCATTGAATTCTTTGTCTATTACATCCGGATCTTCTACTATAGTCTATAGTCTAGTCATTCATCGTACATTTTCTGGTTTTTACGGGATTTGAAAGTGCGGAGGGGGTGTACGAAAGTGGCAAAATAAAACTTAATTTGAAGTCAAAGTACCTAGTTTATTTTTGTTCTATTTTTTGACCTGCTTTATATGAATTATGTACCCTACAACCGATTAGTTACTATCTACAATTTAGGAACTAGACTATAGTTCCTAAATTGTAGATAGTAACTCATCGGTTGTACGGTTGATAATTCATATGAAGCAGGTCAAAAAATAGAACAGAAATAAGCTACGTACTTTGGCTTCAAATTAAGTTTCACTTTGTCACTTTCGTATATCCTCTTCGCACTTTCAAATCCCGTAAAAACCAGAAAATGTACGATGAGTCACTATGTACAATTTAGGAACCATCAATGATGGTGGATATATTTTTATTTGATGCAGTTCTTTTTGTCAGTTCGTTAGTAATCTGCTACAAAACACGCGTGCTGTTTTCTGCATTTTGAATGCGTTTCTTGAAATGTGTTTTACATTTCTCTCCTAAGAGAGCACTATTGATTTTCTTTGCTTATTTATAATCACCTTTATGATCCACCCATAATATTATTCTGACAATTTTTTTGGAAAATTGACATCAAAATGATATATAAAACGGTTATAGAAGTGCATAAAAGCATACTGAATGTTATGTATAGAATGAAGTTCCGACCTGTCCTCAGTCACCAGACAGTTCTTGATATTTGTAATATTTTTTACAGAAATTTCGTGTCAAAGTTGTTTTTTGGATTTACATTCATCCAATCCTAAAAATACTGTTCTGTAACGTGATATATCATTACCCAGAACACAACATATTCCCTCATTGTCGAAATTGATAAATATTTGATCAATCGATGTACAGGATATTCGAAAAACTCAAGTAGGCCATTCCACCAAAGGGGCAAGATTGAATTCCAATAGTGAAGTACACAGAGAAATAAAACGATCATTTTTGTACCTATCAAATAACATAAAATCAAATATATTATTTATTCCTTGCTTGTAGAGGTTTTCCAATACTTTTGAAATTTTATCAAAAAACAAGCTTTCTTCTCCACTTGAGGACCTATTACAATTCTACATCATATTTTGACAGTTATTAATTTTAAAAGTTATTTTAGAACAGCGATACTTTTAGCCTGAATATACTGTCTGGACCATATTCCAATACCTCCATACCGCATGTTCGATCGACAGAACCCTCAATATGTAAACTTTCTGTTGCATCATAGTTAACACCTATTTCAACAAGGCAAAGGAACTATAAGTTTTTGTAACTGTCTGTCAGTCAAAATGTATTCAGTTTTTTCAACACTGACATACATGCCCCAAATTATTATCCTCAATGAATGCCTTGAATGAGGCATATGAATAAACATATAATATACATTGCTAACTTATTACATGATATCTTCGTTAACTATACCAAACTTAACGTGAAGTGGAAGGGTGCTACTCCAATGAATGAACAAACTATTCGAAGAAGGCGAACTTTGCTTTTTGATTTGATGATTTCACATAATTATTTCAGTTTATATTGTTTTAAGAAATAAGTACATGTAAACCAGCTGCAATAGAAACAATATTATTATTATTACATTGCAGCGTCGCACTGAGGTTAGTTGCTTGAAAATGTGCACGTGGTATCACCGTTCAAGACGGTACAAAAATCTCTTGTTTATGTGACTGAGGAGTTAGCTATATTTATGGTGTGGGGGGACTCATGTAAAATTAAAGGATTACTTGCTAAAAAGGTTTTGATTCACATTTAAATTGCTGCTTCCTCTTTTTCACAGAATATTCCTGTAATGATAATAATGAGTATTCTTAGTTGTGATATTACAAGAGAGTGAGACTGAAGTGAAAATAATTTGACAGATTTTTCGAAAACTTGTTGCCAGGCAAAAGACACGAGAGCCCGAGTGGCTTTTGCCAAATGGCAACAAATTTCAGAAAAAATCTGGAGAATTATTTTCTACTTTATCGAACTCTCGTGTGGAATTCGATAGATTATTTTTTGATGCCCCAATCATAGACCCATTCTCAATATATCATTTTTATTTCAACAAATTATGGTTACTTGAATCACTACAAGCAGAATGAAGTATGGAGTTTGAAGTTCCCAGCATGAAATATACAATTATTATGAATCTTTGTCCTAGGGTGGAGGATTTCGTAACATTGTTTTGTTCTGTTGGATTGAAAGTTATTGCTTTCTCCCTGTTCCTTAGGTTGTCAATTGAAATTGTTTCCAAATTGACACGTTACTCAAAATAGTAACAGATTTCATCGGATGATGATGTACTAAACCGTTTTCGAATCATTTTGAATTTTTCGTGCAAACTGATGACATGCTTCAAATCAAAAGTATCAGTTGTTGTCACATAATGGGAACAAAATATCACAAATGATTCCCGCGCGGCAATTTTCAAGACAGAAAATTCCCACTATAATCATCAATTGGCTTGAACGTACATGAATGCTTTGAATTCATGGTTTCGATTGGTTTCAATAATTGTCAAAAAATAATCACCAAAGCATCAACATAAAATTGTGATTCGCCCTTGAGTTTTCAAGTAAATTGTGACCTTATGCATTTTCCACGTGCATATTATTTCTAGTGTTGTCCTGTCCAACGATAATATTCGATGTTTTGGAGGTGTCATTTTTCTGCATAAATTTTGTTTCTCCGCCTTGTAGAACCGCATAGACCAAGTAACCGCGCACGGAGCGTATCTGATTCTGAAGTGCTCGTATAGATGAAAGTGGCACAAGAGAAAAGATCGAGTTACAGAGAGCTGCCCCAATGACCTGCGACCCATCTGTTAGCCAACTTTTGTTGTTCGTTGCGATGTTTGGTTTTCGACATTTATCTCCTCTTCCTCAAAGTTCACTTGAAGTTGTGAACTGGTTTATGTTGTCGAAGGTTGGAATTCGATATTTAGGTGAATGTTGTAAGTTTATTACATATTGCTTGAAATTAAATGAAGAAAACTAATATCAATCAATTCCTGTAGTAATTTGTAATTACAATGCCGAAGTGGTGCTGCAGTTTTCTCGGTTCTTCTACAGCTGAAAGTTTTTGAAATTGATGGCAACGAATCTATCAAATTATTAATAGATATTCCATACTTTGTTGTGACATAACTTGCTGCATTTTTCTTTATACCTTGCCCCAGACTTCTCCGACAGTAAATTTGCTGTTGCTCGCTTCCCTAGTTGTGACATTTTCCGCTCTGGATTTTTTTTTTCGGAAATAAGCACCATAAAATAATTAAAAACGACTGCTCCAAAGCGCTTGTTGATACCTATTACCAATACTGATGAAACAAAAATTGCATATACTTAATCAAGGTTTTTTCTGTATTTTCTTTAGTATTTGTAATAGCAAATAGACAATTCCAAATGACAAGTTGAATTTGAAAGGTAAAGTGTTGATTGATTTTAGTCATTTAAAAGTATCTACGATTTTTTCATCTGTTAAAAATCACACTCGGTTACAGGAATATATTCGATATAGTTATTATACTAACAAGTACGGAAAGAGTAGCATTCCCGCATGTGACTGCCGTTACCCGAACGACGCAAAGCGGAGTTCCGTATGAGTAAGGATCAAGATTTTTTCTACAAGCGTATTGAAACATCTTATGTAGCGCTCTTGAACAAACTTTCGCGTTCGGGAACATGACACTTCTCAAACTAAATTGCGTGCGGGAATATGGCGGAACACGCACGCTTGTAGGAAATAGTTATTATCCTAACAAGTACGGAAAGAGTACTATTCCCGCATGAGACTGCCGTTACCCGAACGACGCAAAGCGGAGTTCGGGTAAGCAGTCGAGTGCGGGATAGTACCTTTCCGTATGAGTAAGGATCAAGATTTTTTCTACAAGAGCATTGAAACAGCTTATGTGATGCTCTTGAACAAACTTTCACGTGCGGGAAAAATTATTACCGCACTAGTGCGGGAAAAACTCACTTGAAGTGACATTAGCGTGCGGGAAAATTTTTCTCGCACTAGTGCGGGAATATGACACCTCTCAAACTAAATTGCGTGCGGGATTAGGGCGGAACACGCACGCTTGTAGAAAATAGTTATTATCCTAACAAGTACGGAAAGAGTACCATTCCCGCATGAGACTGCCGTTACCCGAACGACGCAAAGCGGAGTTCGGGTAAGCAGTCGAGTGCGGGAGAGTACCTTTCCGTATGAGTTAGGATCAATATTTTTTCTACAAGCGCATTGAAACATCTTATGTTGCTCTCTTGAACAAACTTTTGCGTACGGGAAAAATTATTCCCGCACTAGTGCGGGAAAAACTCACTTAAAGTGACAGTAGCGTGCGGGAAAATTTTTCCCGCACTTGTGCTAGACAACAAAGCCTATAGCTTATATTGTTGCCAGATATACAGGAGGAACAGAGAAAAATCTACAGAGTCGATTGCATTTTAGTGACCTCTATCTACCCCTCCAATATTATTGACTATTTCCCGACCACTTTTTTTTGTCAAAATAATATTGACTATCTGCAGATGCATACCAATAAATTCACTGTCGTCTCGGTTATGAAGTTCATAAGAAGAATGATTATAATGCCATTTGATAGGCAGATGTGTTTAAAAGAGATTCTTCAATGAAACACCTTGTTTATTTTTCTACCATGTGATGTAGATTTCATATATGCTCATGCTTCTAGCGATTTTTAACCTTTTCTAATTTATTGAAATTTGAAAAATTCCAGTTGTCTTTTTTGTGTTGTGTACAAATTTTCGTGTACTATAGAATTGTTTGAGCCATATAGAATACACCTTTCTATATGTATAATTGAAACAAAAAGCAAACAAAAATAATTCACAAACTAAATTAACGAATCACACACATATGTATTCGTCTTCTGAATTCGTTTTCTACTGCTCTATGAATTGCCGGTGTTACACTTCTCAAAGTATTTATTATTTTTGCTTCATATTGTGAATGGTTGTTGGTGTACCCGATTTTTTACAAGAAAACCCACAAAAAAAATGTATTTCATTAAGATCTGAGGATCTAGCAGGCCATCGACTATGGGTCTGTTTCTCCTAATCCATCGAAGTGGGCAAATAACAATTCCTGCCAAGGTATCTTTAAAAAAATTGTTACAAATTTCCGAAGATTTTAGCAAGATTATCTTCTGCTGGTAAGAAACTTGCCTGAACGAAATAAAATTGTATTTGCATAATATTGAAAATCATGCCTATTAAAGTCATTACCATGAAAAGATGCTTCATCAGTACACAAACCTTCATTCATTCATTTTACTATGAAACTTATTTTCCTTCAAGATTCGAATACCGAAACGTCTACTTTTTTTTGACAATTTCTGCAAGTCTTTCAAGCACATTTCAGATGCTTTCGATTTGCATCCAACCCCTTTCAAGATGCCGCTCACAAAATAAAAATCATATCAACAAGTTCTTCGACATCCATTTCAGCTAATTTTGAACACTTCAAAATTGACACAAATGATAACTGATGAAGGATTACTGCGATGAATATGCACACTACCTCAAACCAAAATAATGTTTATACCCGTTCAATCTTCAATAATTTTTGATTATAGACTTTGTTTTCTAGTTACTTTCGTTTCCAAATCATTTTCCTAGGTATCATAGAACTCGAGCAATCAGACTCTGGCGCAGATTTCCCTTCCCTGTAAATTATTTACATTCTTCATAAGAATATAAGAATTCATTGCATATACCTGATGGAAAATGTTTCTGTATGGATATATCAGAAGTTAATTTTTGACCTAGCCATACAATCTGCATATGATTGAGAGAATTCCTGAATTGTTTGAGTGCATTAACAATTGTTGTTTTATTCATTGTATTGAGATTTCCCATATCCAACATTTGAAAGATGATACAATCAAATACACTTTATCTTCAGAAAATTTAAGTCTCGGTGATAAAGTCATGATAAATATAAAAGTAGGTAAATAAATAAATTAATAAATATATAAGGCTATTCAAATTATAGTCTATGCATTGGGATATCAGTATCCGTATAAGAGATAGAAGGGTGATTATATTGGAACAAAGTAGCGTATTTCAGAGGTCAATAATATGAATCGAAAAAAACCTGATCTAGATTTTCTTTGTTCGGGAGTTATACAGGAAAAATCGAAAATTTCAAAATTCTTTTGCCTATATCTTTTTATTTTGCGAATACGTCTCGAAAATTCTGGTACTTTCTCATAGCAACGTTTTGTAGACTATCCAAATATATGAATAAATAGTTCATACAAATTATCGTTCATATTGGGCCACCCTTAACATTTTATTTCCAAATACGAACCTGTATTTTTTACTGCATTTTTCTAAATGCTTAGTCATGCATTGGCCCTGTTTGTCTATTTGAAATATAAATATACTGGAGTTTTATCCCAACACCAAACCACTATTTTTGACACCTCGACACGTGTTTCGGTCACCAAGTAACCATCTTCAAGAGGAAGATTAAAGTTGTCGTTGGTGGGTATACCCATGTAGATCCACGTATTTTGAAAGTCAACGTTGATTGAATAATAATTGTGCTCTCGCAAAGTGTCTTATTTCAATGAAGACCGAAAACTACTAAAAATGTATTGGCTAAATTCGTCGAGGATTTTTCTCACCGGAAGGCCGCTCATGCGTGGAACAATCAACAAAAATTAACCTGAAAGGCATACATTAGACCAAAATTATGCAAATCAAAGAATATATTATACAAAATTCATAACAAGTAAACAACAAAAAATAGTGTACCTACTATTTTGATAATAAGAAAATTAAATTAATATTTTACAACAGCTGTTGAAGAAAAGTTAAAATTTTATTGGTCATAGTTCAATATTTTCAAAACACTCTGTTGTTCAGATGAAATTACTACGCTAATGTGAAACATGACAATAGATATTTAAAAAAATTCAATAAAAAATACAGGTCCGTATCTGAAAGTGAAAAATTGAGGGTGACCCAATATGTACGATACTTCGTATTATAATTTTTATTCCTTATTTGGATAGTCTACAAAAAGTTGCTATGGGAAAGTACCAAAAGCTTTAAAAAGAATTCACTAAATAAAGAGATATAGACAAATATATGGATGGGAGATAAAAATTATAGATGCGATTAAACTAAACAACCGTCTCTAGTACCATGTAGTACTGGTTCTTAAATGTTTAGTAAAACTTGCGTTTAAGAACCACTATTTTTTGGAGAATAACATTTTTTGTATCTACCATAAAATAAACTCCTAGAATTATTTATTGAATCAGCTCCATATATCGCCAATTCGCACTATTAATTAGTTAAATGCAACTGTCAGTTGGAAAATGATGATCAATATATTATTTCTCTGGATTTGGATTGCAATTTTTTTCTTGACTACGGTTGAGTCAAGGATCTATGCTCTATAAAAAAATTTATTTTCTGATGTTCTAGGAATGGTCAGTTAAAATGAAGGAATTCATTCCCGTAGAACCCTGTATTCAGCAATGTCATTAAATCAGAAACTATTGCCATTTCAAGTTTGGAATTGGTTTATTTCAATACCCACCTTTTACCATGATTTTATTCATATCGTTCGTTGATCGACATCAACGTGCTCCGTAAATAACTCTCAGTGCTATGATTTCATTGTTATCTAGCGTAAATTATTGGAACATGTTCAAAATTTCCATTGCTTTATATGGATAATGATCACATTAGAATTGACGTAACTCATTACTTACTTGGTATTGGTGAACCACGTACTGGTACCTAATCGATGGTTATATTATAAAATGACAGAAATCCTTGTTTATATTCATTCGTGACCACCATATGCACGTGCTTTAATTACATTCACTCAATGATTGAATTGAAATTGAATTACTAATGTTAAACTCATATAAAAAAAATACTAAGCAGAAACTAACGGTTATTGATTTGATCAATTATAATTCTTCTCACTGAAGTTTTTTTACCTCGTCTACATTGTAACAAAAATATTCAGGAATTTTCTTATTTTACGTTTATATCCAAGTAATATTTTCCATTCCTTGTGGTAGCACGCACGCATTGTTTATAGATGAGCACATGAGGCACAACTTAGATAATGGTTATTATTGCAGTGATTGAAAAAAAAAATATTGGGGATATCGTGATGGTGATATCAAATTCCGAAATGAATGAATTTATTGGTATATACGGTTCTTCCTGATAAAATTACGCTGGGCAATATGTGATCAGATTTTCCAGAGAAGAGTTTTATTTGCGTTGAATTCACCTTGTTTTATTAATATCATTCACCAGGGGCACAAGAGGAGTATCTAGTGCCAAACGTCACACAACTTCAGAGATATCTAGTGTCACGGAAAAAGTTTCACCATATTTCTGTCTCTGTCTGATGAAAAGAGATAAGGTATTTTTCCATTTTCACAGATTGGTTGTACTCGCGCAACTTTCCAGAAGGATGGAAATGAGGCTTATTCAGGTGTATTTAGTAAATTGAATATTGAAAAGTATAGCGGATTTCTATTAAGGTGCTCTGAAATTAATCATATTATTGAAGTTATTGAAAAACTTCTTAAATATTGAATGTTTTTCCATGTTTCTCATGCAGGTGACCCATAACTTTCAATAACAGTTTTCTATATTCCAAAAAAATTGTCATATTGAGTATTTTTACTCAACTACCCAACTAGTCTAACTTTTTTTGTGAGGAAATATGTGATCTCCTGAATATCCTTCTTCAATTTCAGCAGAATAGGAAAACAACAAAAATTTACAAATGAGATTTTTCTATATTCATGTAACATACTCAGCACGAAGAAATTTAAATAAATATGTCAAATTTTTCTGCACTAGTACGGCAAACATTTACTAGAAACGACTTTAGCGTGTGGGAAAATGACACCTCTCAAATTAAATCACGCACGCTTGTAGAAAAAGGAAGTACCAAGTCTGTATGCTGAATTTCTTTTTGTAGTGTTTGCATTCTTGCAAGTCTTGCTTGCCTGTTGGTACGTATCTTCATTCCCTTCATTCACCATACCACAACGCCATACAAGATCATTAGTATAATCACAGTGTAATATATCCACCCAATGTATTCACCACAGATTCTCTTCAGATTCCAGAGGAATGTCTTGACTTCGTTGATGTTTTTTTCCAGATGGGTAAGCTTTCTCTCCAGAGTCATTCCTAGATATTTCAATTTCTACACTACAATGGTATTCATTCACTATGATTAAGGTCGAGCAAAGTTTAATAAATTTTGTCCTATCATTTATGAAGGGAACTATGACAGTTTTGCAGAGGTTGACGGATATTTCCTAATTATCTGCAGAGAGTGATCAGGGCATCGCAAATGATATTATTTGATATTAACTTTGACGATGACAAACAAGACATAAATATCTTTATCTCTTCTTTTTTGTTTCTTCCATGAACTCAATAGAAATAACTCCGACTACAGCCGAAAATATCTGACAGAAAACAATTACTTCTCCCTACAGGCATTGAATTACATCTGTCATCCATTTGTGCAGTAGTCCTCAAGGAGGACACTATGTCAAATGCTGATTGTACTAAAGCCATTGAATATCATCCTTCATTTTGTTGGAAATGACTACCTGCATACATTCATGTTTCGAGGTTATTTCCTCTCATCAGAGCAAGGATAGGTCAGACGACAAAAGAGTTATCTTGTCCCACAAAATCAACGATAACATTCAAAAGCCTTATAGTATCCCCCTACGAATGAAGCGGTGACTTACAATCATCCGCGGAGGAAAAACAAAACAGCATTCCCCGTGCAATATTAAATCGGTTAGAAGTAGTATGCCGTATGAATGTCTGCAAAGCAGAGGAAAAAGTTTCAAACTTCATCTATGTAACATGGAACGAACATAATTAGTCGGGGATTAGGGAAAGTGTCATGAACGGGCGTACTACAAAGTCGAACAACTTACATTCGAAGCAAACTTCAGCAATAATTCTAGGGTTAATAAATTGGGGATTACAAGGATCTTATAAATTAGCTGATGTTAGTTCGCCCTGAACAAACACTCGTGGTGAAGTTTGAGTGCCAGATGATCATTTATTTATTTTTTGGGTCTCTCGAAATTCGTCGGAGCTCTTGAGATACGCAGTCTCACAGGTCCATACTTATACTACAATAATATTTTTGTTGATGGTCAGTTAGAATAATGAATTTTCTACATGTTATAGAACTGTGAAAAAAGTACCTTTCTTTGGTATTATTTCTGTAAATGTAGTTTTTATATTAGTTTGTTCAATATCCTCTTGATTCTGAATCTCAAATTATTTTGATTTGATTTGGTTTTGGACGAGATACACTTTTTCCTTTTCATACAGAATACATTATAAATAGCAGTGTGTGATTGACATTAAAAAAAATACTTAATTTGCTGTTGCAATATAAACGAAATGGTAAGGCACAGCTTGGTCACTATTTCTCATATTGAATAACTCGAATGTATCTCTAGTTTAATAAAATCTAAATTCAGAATTTGAAAATGAAGTATACAGTGAGGACCAAAAGTCCGTCGCCCCCTCCGTAACTTCTTCATTTTCCATATTACAAAAAAATGTTAAATACATAAGTTGTAGGGTTTCATTTGATCTCTTACATGGTTTAAGTTGCATTCATACAGTGTCTCAAAAAAGCACGGTGATTTAGAAGTTAATTTTTTCAACTGGAACACTCTGTATTTCATTGCATTATTACATTCTACGTTGAATTCTGAATAAGTTTGATAAATGGATTTCTATCAAAAAAGTTAATAGTTTTGGACTTATGAACACTTGTAAATAATTATTTCGACTACTTTTGCGCCAGTTCAATGAGAAAATCGTAACAAATGGATCACAATGTATTCCACTTTCCTATCCTAACTTTTTGAAAGCTATCCAATGTTGCAAACTGCTGATGGCACCATGTGTAACTTACCTCGTCGTACCATTTTACAATTGTTAGAGTTGTTGAATCTCACGAAAAACTAGTACAAATGAAGTTGAACCATTTCATTAACAAATAAGGTAGTCCATAAATACAGATCAAGAATCATTAAAAACTGAAGAGATATTTTAATTTATAACTAAAAACGGTGAGTTTTTATCTATTTCAAAAGATGTTCGACATGTCCACCATGCATTTCTTGACACATAAATAGTCGGGTTGTAAACTCTTCCCTAACATTAATCAAGGTTTGAGGTGTTATTTCTGAACACACTTCAATAATTCGACGGCGCAGTTCATCTAACGACCCACAAACTGTCTTAAAAACTACGGATTTCACATAGCCCCAGAGAAAGAAATCAAGCGGTGAGAGGTCCGGTGAGCGAGCTGGCCACTCTGTTGTACCTCGACGTCCAATCCACCTACCTGGATACCTTTCATCTAAGTAATTTCTCACCTCCCGAAAATAGTGTGGTGGCGCTCCATCTTGCTGAAATGTTACATCAAAGTAAAATTCATGTGGGTTTTGCGCAACGATCTCATCGATACTGGGACTTATTGTGTCTTGCAGCATTTGGAGGTATCTGGGACCATTTAAATTTTCTTTCAAGAATATGGGACCTTCAATGTGGTTACCTAAAATACCAGCCCAAACATTAATTTTCTGGGGAAATTGAGTATGCCCCTCGCGGAATTCATGGGGATTCTCATCACTCCAATATCTACAATTCTGGGTATTCACATTTCCATTTAGGTAAAAAGTGCTTTCATCACTAAAGCAGATGTGTTGCAAATGAAGTCGATTTGCAACAATTCTTTCTGCCATGGTCTCGCAAAATTCAAGTCGCCGGTCTGGATCATCTTCAACCAATTGGTGCAAAATTTTTATTTTGTAAGGATGGAATTTATTTTGTTTTAAAACCCTCTTTACTGATGTTTTAGAAACATCACATGTCTCAGCTACTTGCTTAGTTGATTGTTGTGGGTTATTTACCATTTCGGCTAGTACTTGAATTTCAACATCTTCCGTAATTATTTTCGGCCTCCCAGATCTCGGAGCATCTTTCACGGTACCAGTTTGGTTAAATTTTGCCACCAATTTCTGCAGATATTTTCGACACATCGGACTTTCTGGAAACCGTTCATTGAAAATGCGAATAGCAGCGTGGTAATTTCGGTTAGCTTCACCAAATATGATAACGGCTTCAACTTTGTCTGCTACTGAACGAGCCATATTAATCAACAAGAGAAATTGAAAACCGTTTGAAACAAAGTTTTGAAAACCTACAAAATGTCAATGACATTTGGCAAAAACAGATAAGAGTTTTTTTTTCGTTGTCATGGATAAAATAAACGCGCCTAGCGTGCATAGCCTACCTCATCAATTTATTCGTGAACTGGTGCAAAAGTAGTCGAAATAATTATTTACAAGTGTTCATAAGTCCAAAACTATTAACTTTTTTGATAGAAAACCATTTATCAAACTTGTTCAGAATTCAACGTAGAATGTAATAATGCAATGAAATACAGGGTATCCCATTTAAAAAAATTAACTTCTAAATCACCGTGCTTTTTTGAGACACTCTGTATGAATGAAACTTAAACCATTAAAGAGATCGAATGAAACCCTACAACTTATGTATTTAACATTTTTTTGTAATATGTAGAATAAAGAAGTTACAGGGGGGGCGACGGACTTTTGGTCCTCACTGTATATTTATTGATGTCAAGTCTTGTAGTAATTCGGATTATAAACGATTGTTTTGGTGCACGCCGTATTATCGGGCTCTGTTCATTGCCTTGCCCGATATTATTTACGGCTACTAGGACCATAATGATTGCCGTAATGATTGGAATATGTCCATTCATAGCCTATAGAAATAATACCCACTGTTTAGTCTACACCTTTTTCAGTTGTAATTCATAAAGTGTAATATGTATTTCAGAAAGTATAATTTGTAATTCAGAATAATAAAGTGTAATTCAGAAAACATTAAATGAAAATCAGATTGGTGAAATGAAATTCAGAAACTGTAACTTGTAATTCAGATTATAGAGAATTGTATTTCAGAATGTGTAATTTGTAATTCAGATTAGTGAATTGATAATCAGAAAGTGTAACTTGTAATTCAGAAAGCGTAAGTTCTTATTCAGAGAGTACCAGCTGTAGTTCTTTGTTTTCCCATTTCCTATTCTTACTTATCAAGTCCTTGACGAGCATAGAATGGAGGCTTTCATGGCCTGAAGTATAATTAAGGAGTATATGGTTTCCGAGCTCTGGTTCACCTCCGTTGAGACGGTTTCTATGGACGTTTCGCTCACAACTGAGGTGAGATCTTCAGCGTGGATTTTGTCATATACTGATGAGTATCATGTCGTTCTTTGAGAAGACAAAATTCTCGCTGATGCTCACCGCAGTTGTGAGCGAAACGTCCATAGAAACCGCCTCCACGGAGGTGAACCGACCACGGCCCCAAAGCCCGGAAACCATACTCCTTGGTTAAGTCCTTGACGGTTTCTTAATTACAAGTGATGGTTTCTGAATTACAACTGACGCTTTCTGAATAACAATTTACTAATCTGAAATTGAAGTTACACTTTCTGAAATACAATTTACTAATATGAATTACATGTTACGGATTCTGAAATCCAATTAACAATTCTGAATTACATTTTACTAATCTGAATTTCAAGTTACACTTTCTGAATTACACTTGAAAAAGGTGTTGAGGATCATTAATGATGTATGAAGTACCGAAATTGCTATTCCTATGCCATTGCGACTCATTTCATTCGAACATAAATTGGAATCATATCGTAAACATATTTGAAACCAGTCTATGGCACCAAAAATTATTATTCATGTCTCGTATCACCCTAAATATTCACCCTCGAAGTAGACTACGTAGATTCTTCGAGGCAGTACATCAAGAATGGATTAAATGATTTTTCCGTTCAGAATGGATATCCCGAGGCCTTTTAGAGTTCGCAGATTCCCAATTACTGGCGAATTGAATTGTTGTAAACGAATTAGTTTGGCAAGGGTTAATATACCGGGCGCTGATCAGTTCTAATTTGCACAGTAATTTCAGCATTATACCCCGTTAAATTCGGATTATTTCCACATTACATTTTCATCATTGATTCGTGTATATCAGTGTATCAGATTGTTTGAAGAGAATTGCGGGATAGAGGTATATTATGAAAGATATCTCGGAATTTCCGCCTTTTCCAATGATACAAATGCATGGATACTTTTGTTTTTTCTAAAGGAAATACAATCATTTCATTTTGAGAAGGTAAACTGTCACGATCTCTGAACTTTTCATGGTTTTCGGGTTTGCTAGTCGTGGTCTTGAGCTAATTCTTCCTATTTATTGCAAGCTGTTAGTTGAATTGTTTTGTTCATTTTTCAAGTAGGTAGGTACTTGCTGACATGCAACTGAGCTGAAATTTTGCACACGTATTAAGAACCGATGACTAACAATAATTTTACAAACTGTACTCCCTTGTCCCTATGAAAGCTAGATGAAGAATGCGTAGTGATGAAATATTTCCGACGGGTTCAGACATCGTAAATCACGGGGGCTCGGACCCCCTCCTAATCGAAAATTTGCGAAAATATAATCAGAAAAATCCGTAAAAATAGTGAAAAACATCGGACTGTTGAATTCAATTTAAGAAAACGTTATTACCTTGAAGGGTATGAAACGCGTAGAAATTCGAATATAATTTCTATACAGTTCCGGATGAGGAAGATTACGACGGGAAGAATTTTTTGAATGGCTCTTCGAAAAAACTTTCAAAATCTCGAATAAATAAATCGGATTGATCCGTGAAAAGTTAGTGAAAAACATCCAACCGTCGAATAATTCATGGCTAGAGGGGGGGAACATAAAAGTATTTGGACAATGTTTCGATAGTTTTAAGCTTGAAAAATAACAGCGATAAAAAAAATGTCGGTTGGAGGGCTCAGTCCCCTACTTCTCGAGAACATTTGCTATAACACTAAAGGAAAATTGGAAAAATCCGTAAAATTGGTGATGAATATCAAGCCGTCAAATAATTTTCGTAGTTTACCTTGTATCCTTACATACAAAACTTTATCTGCTGGCTTCAATGAATATAAACATAGTTTTCAAATTCCAAATTCAGTAATTTCGATGTTACAGATACGTTCGAGTTATTCATTATAAAAAATAGTGAGCACGCTGTGCTTTTACCATTTCACTGTCATTGAAATTATTCATTAACTGTCAAACACATACTGCTGTCAATTGGAATAAATGTAGTGAAATCTTGGAAATAGGTGATTCTAATCATATTTTGGATCAAATTGTTTGATACTGAGTACTTGCATTATTTTCTTATAAATTTTAATCATACTAAACTTTCATAAATATTTGAATTTCATTTGTAGTACTAGGACTTCTTGAACTTCATTATGGTCCTAGGACCATAATGAAGGACCAAGATAATTTTTTTATATCTTTTACTTTTTTATGTGTTAGCTTCGGTGGGGAAAAGCTAAAGCTTAAGATTATGTTTATTTCGCGAAGGTCAACAAACGACAACCATATGTTACGTTTTTTTCACCTATCCCTTACAGAACCAAGAGATAAAATTCAAATATTGGCTATTGAACATGGATACAGCAAATGGAAAATATTTCGTTATCTTACATTTTGGTGTTTTCTGTCACAACGATATGTCCTTTGGGGTCACTGGTGACCTTCACAATTGTGTGCCGTGGTATCCAACAATGCAGAGTCACAATTGTGAAGATTCTCAATCGTATGCTACGGTATTCAACTATATCAAGTAAAATTTGTGAAAATTCACATGTATGAGCAACGGTATGCTATGATGATAAGGTACAATCGTATTAAGGGTTTCAGAAGTGGAGTTGGGATGAAATCGTAAAATTAAAATGTCTTCTCCACAAAAATGTCAAAATAAATGAAATAATAAATTCAGAAACAAAAAATTAAATAAATTCAAATATGTTTCTTTGGGTCTCCCTTGTTGACAAAACTGCCTCTTTTCCAGTGTAGTTTCTGAAAGGTTGACACAGGAACATTGTCTTCCTCATCCTCCGATCCTTCTGAACTATCATCGGTGTTTTCATTTTGAGTTCCAAGTTCTGCTGGAACATAAGTTTCTATTTCTAAGTCTGATCCAATTTAATCTAATAAATCGAATATTGCGTCTGGATTTTTCTGCAGATGGTCCAGATCTAATTGTCCATAAAAATAAGAGGAAAACTCAGAAACTTTTTCCACATTCTGTCGGGGTTGAGAAACGACACTAACAATTGTTAGATGAATTTAATTGTATTCTCTGAGTCCGCGATACTGAAATATACTATTATTTCTACTGAAAAACTTCATTATGATCCCTCATCAATGGATTGCATGCATCAAAAGAAAAAATTTTTGGTTTTTAGAATAAAAAAACTTGAATTTACTTCTGGAACCCATTGATCACGACACACCTCCACCTATTCCGATACAAAACTCCACAGAGACGAATATTTCGCGCCAATTTGATACAGACGTTTTGTTTATATATTTCACAATCGTGTGAAGCAGTATCAAGCCGATACAAAATGTAACCTGAACCTTAATAATACTTTGAATAAGGCGTCACAATTGTGTGCGATGGTGCTAAGGGCTATGCACATTAGTGATATTCTGGTGATTATAAAGCGAAGTGGTCGAAGGGTTAGAGCGTTTGAATCCCACCCAGGAGGTCGGGTTCTATCCCCACCACCTGCCACTGAGATGAAGTGGTTTGGAATCCACTTGTACGTAAGCTCTAGGTCCCGGATCTCACTCAACCATATTGTAGCATGAATACAAAGAAATGTTTCACAGATTCAATGAATGTAATCATAAAAATTGGTCCAAAGAACAAGTTCATTGTTCGAATGAACACGACAGCATTAATGTATGAACAATTTCATTATGAAAATGATCGTGTACATTAAATAGATGTAGTACCTCTTTCCTTTTATTGATGAACTCGAGCATAATAACAATGTTTTTCAATCTTGAGTTGAAGAAAATCTTTCTTTGATTTGATGCATAAAACTCATTTTATAAATGATCTGTATTCTTTGAGTTGATGAATCAGATAACTACGCCATGATCCCTTATATATTATTTCGAAGAATGTATGTTCATGAGTTGATGAATGCAATTCATTGAATGAATGAATCCTATTCATTGATTTGATGCAACAAATTTTGACACAATTATCCCTAGTACATTGTTTTAATGAATAAAGATTCACGAGTTGATGAACTCAATTCATTGAATGAATGAATCGTATTATTCAGTTCAAAGATCCAGATTTATTGGCAAATGTGTATACAGGGTGGCCCAAAATTGAATGGTAGTTTTAGTTAATGATGGCGTAGTCGTGAAGTATAGTTTTTAGTTGATTTTATTTATTCTGAGCGCATTTTATAAACCATACCCAAAGTATACAGGGTTATGGACATTCAAGTGAAAATTACATCGGTAGTTTTTTTGATGTCATACGTTTTCGAAGATATTGAAAAAAAAAATTTCTTCAAGGTATGTCAAATACGTTTATGAGACACTTTTTTGTCTTGTCTAGTCTTGGTCACGTTCATTAGACATAAGAGAAAGTTTTTGTCCATACCTATCTTCGACATTATCTCATCACACCTGATATCACTGAATTGAAATGGTAATCCCTAACAAAATGTGAATAAATTTTACGTGGTGTTCCATTTAAAAAACTACAAATATCATTTTTACTCCAATGTTGACAACCCTGTATATTTCAGGTATAGCTAAAAAATAGGCCGCTCAAAAAACCAAATCGACCTGCTCGAACGTTTTTTCTTGCATCTACGCCATCATCACCCAAAACTCCCATGTCAAGTTTTCGTTGACCTCTTATTTTTTCGACGAGCAAAAATTTTTATAAGGAATGAGTTTCAGTCATATAATCTTTCCTCTTGTAAACCCAACCGGATACAATATTTATCACTCTGAAAATATTGAGTGGGTACAGTTAAATAAAACTTTTCTAAATGAAAGTGTTTTTAATCTTTCTCAATTCCATTACATAACACATGAACTTCAAATGGCTTAATAGAAGTTATTCCTTAGAAATAAGATTCAATAAATGTTCAGAACATACAAGATGGTTCTGGAAAATTCAAATTGAATCCATAAAAAATTTTGTTTGAAACAAATATCAACTGCATGTATATAATTCGTAAACTCATATTCAAAATTACAAAAAATCCAAAAAAGTCTGTAACTATATCAATGTCATCCCCACCAGCAACGAAACTTCTTGTTCCTAAGATATTTCAGGTGATCTTCCAGGGCCTGGTAACTTTTTCCGAGAACATAAATGATTCTTGAGAATCTTCGATGGCCAACTCCGTCATATTTTTTCCGATCATGTGCTTGGTGACACTCTCATACTCGTAGGTAGGTACGAGATATCCGTCCGTAGCCCACAAAATAACGGTATTGCGACAGTCTGTAAAGAAAATGTTAGATAATATTAGTATATTGAAAAATAACATACTGAAATTGAGTGGCAATTTTTTTCAAAAGGATTCTGAAAGAAAAGGGGGTGGAAATTAGAATTGTTTTTGAGTTCTTGGAGGTTATTATCATTTGAAAAGATCTTCACAGGCCATAAAAATGAAAGTATTAGGTATTTCTATAAGAGAAAAACTCCCGGGCACTTTATGTTGTTCGACATTATCCAAAAGTTACTGTGTACAACGACTTTATTGAGCTTGAGGACATCAAAATTCATATCAATCTGGTCGTAGAATTAAAATGAATTATTGTACTAATAGCCTAATCTGCGGTTGCACTAGTACTATGTTTTCTATTGACATGTTTCTTGAAGTCTCAGGTTCCTACAAATTTGATAGCAATCATTCTCGCAACACCGAAGATTTCTTCTGAGGAACTCAATTCATGCGTTTGTTTGAAATGTGAAACAAGCGTGTCTAATGAGAAAAATTCGCCTTAACGTTCATAACTTACATGAATACTAAAATTTCTTCAAATAATTTTGTGCATTATATCGATGAAAATATCAATAGGCCAATGAAAATGAGAGTGAGGAAGGCTGTTCATTAATATTATGTTCAGTATTTCGTTGAGTGAGCTCCCAGAAGCTCTGCTTTTTTTGTTTCATCCATAATCAATTCAAAACCTTACCCTCAATTTACATGATTTTCGGTGGGTATTTAATCTACAAACGCGCGAAAGCTTTTTTTCTGAATCATTTTCTAAACTTATATGGAAAGAAACTTTCCATGTTTGTTAGAATAACAAGTTAAGAACCAACAGAAACTTTATATGAGTTGAAAATGAGTATTCGAAATTTCCTATAAGTCTGCAATGTGTATATAGCATCTTCGTGGTTTTCTGCTTATTCAAATTTCAACTATATTACAACTGAAACTTTTAATTCTTCACACAAAATCCTGAATGAACTTCAAACCGAAACGAATTTAATTTTCTGTAAACATATTTATAAACATCCGTTATGGAACTTTGTTAGCAAAAGTTTGTAGGTATAAGGAGGACCAACTCAGTTTCAGATGCATAATAAATACAAGTAAAAGGGAAATTGATCATCTCTTGGAATCAGCTTCATTTTGATTATCATCCACTCTGTAGGTTATATCGGTATAGGTTATTCGAATTGTACTGTGGTTGATAGTTCTAGAAAAAAGAACTAATCGGTTTAGAAAGGTAAATCTAGTTGATACTGGATAATAGACTGTTTTCGGGGTCGATTGAAAAAACTCGCTCACAGTATGAGTAGTAGCTTAAAATATGATACACAGAGTATCAAGTTTTATTCGTTCATTATGATTTAAATATGAACCTAAAACCATAAAACAATAATTGCTAGAGTTATCATCTTGAATATGCACCAATTTTTTCAATAAAAATTACCAAAATAAACTACCGAAAGGTGAATCTTACAGAAAAAACCATTAGGATTATTATATAAGAACAATTGGTAGTTGTTGCGTATCGGTTTCTCCCGCTCCAAATAATCAGTACTGCAGTTGGATCGAGCTTAACAAGGAAATTTTTCGAGAATATTCATATAAATCGAAAAAGTGTTTATACGGAGAGGTATCAAATAAATGAAACCAAATAATTTCGACTACGGTCGTAAAGACCACACATTTTCACAAAATGGATAAATTATGCAAATATCAGACAGAAAACAACTATACCCCATACGGATATTGAATTACATCTGTCGTCCATTTGTGAAATGTTTCTCAAGGAAGACACTATTGCAAATGCTGATTGTAAATGAAGCCATTAAATATTATCCTTCACTTGGTTTGAAATGACCCCAACAGTGAATGATAGGCGACTCTGCCTGGTCAGTATGCAGAATTTTAAATTGAATCCACTACTATAATTAAAACGGAAATTCTTGCTCCAGTCAGGAATCGATCCACGTACCCTTGGCCTATGAGATGAATGCACTCTCCCAGTAAAATATTGAGTAATATGAACAGTTATAGTCAAATAGTACATCTTTTTGAGATCCCTAGCGGTGGAAATTCGAACCGTGTGACGATGCAAACATCCGTCACAGTAACTATGGGAGTTCGTTTTTAAATGGGTCGAAAAAACTAGCTTGTTCACTTTTGAATTAGGAAAAAAGAAACCATAACTTAAAAATTCTGAGTATTTCACTCAGCTTCTCAGATAGTGTTTATATGCAAATGAAAGTATTTTAGAACGCTTGTTCTCTATCAAATTCAAACAATCCTGCAAGAAGTTCACTCTTATATTACATGAGTCAACTACATCTCGTAGAATGTTCGGCCTCATATCACATTATTGATTTTCCGCTATTGGTTCACATAGTGCAACATATTATTGTTCCACTGAAACCTACAAATTGAATTACGTCAATAGATGTGTGATTCTGGTACTGGTAAATTTGAACAGCATAATTATGATTCAGTTCAGTTGGAAATATACTATTTATTACTCTTCACGAATATTGATGGATACCAGAGGCTTGCTTCACTTCATTAGAATAAGTACTATAATTTGATGAAAAGAATTCACGAAAGTGTAAGTACATCTCAATATTTGGAGTTTGTATAATGTAATTACTCTACAAGTCTTATAGTAATATAATAGCTAGATATTTTCAAACAAAAATGTAATACGTACAGATTTTTGGTGCCTCTTATTCCTGAATCAACAAGAGTGAAAACTGTCGAAACTAAAGAGAACAATAACTTTTTTTATGACAACTGGCGGACAGAGACATGTTAGTTTCAAAATATCATATAACTATTCAATATTGTTGCTGAATAACCTTTATAAGATACATAGATGAGTCTCGAAAGATTATAATTTTTTTTGAGTTTAACTTTCGTTTAGTTGGTGCAGGTATTACAATATTTGTCGAAATCATTTTTTCAGATAGACGAACAGATGAAATGAGATTTTTATAAAACATTTAATACAAAAATTAAAGAAAAAGTTGATCAGTTTTCAATTGAATATGTTCCGATCTAATTTGAAACCTCTACTTATTTTTTTTTTAGGTACCTTGTAAAGAAAAATTGTAATTGTACTAATTTGATTACTGGTATATTTGATTGTATATTTCCTCATTTGAAATTTAGAAACAGTTGGGATTTATAAAATAGAAAACCTACCTTTCTTGGTCAGAAATAATCAGTTATTATATTTGTGATGTTCGTTTTAACCCCTAATATAGTAAATTTCCCAACTTACCATATAGTTCAAGGTTCAGTGATGTTACAAAATATAATCATTCTTTATTTTCTAGATTACTTTCCTTCACAAGAACACTTTTATGAAATGAATAGAAAAACACTCATGTCTAATTTCCACCTGAGTAGGTGAACTACTCTTACGTTAAACAATACCTTAACGACCATACATGGCCCAATACTCAAGTTTCCAAGAAATTTTGGGGGAACATCGCACGAAATATGTCAGATGTAATTTAATGTTCGTAACAGGTAGTACTTTTCTTTCTGACTGATATTTTCCGCTTGGGATCGGTTGTAGATACAAACAATCGAAACTTCGTGACTAAAACCATAAAGAATTCATTTCTTTCTTATTTGGGCAAGAGAAGTCGTAGCATATGGACAAATCTCTATCGCAGATACAAAATAAACGTTACAGGGTACCTATTATTCTGGTCTAGTGCTTGCTTGAGTACGCCCCGGAGCGCCACGGCAAATATTAATAATAGCCGTCCTCTACCTGCACAGGCTATGCCTTTGGGTTCACTCCACGAGTGTTTATGAGGAAGTATTATTATCATTTCTGGCATATCGGAAAACCTAAAAGTCGCCTTTAACCTATATCATGTGACCACCAATATGGAGATAATTTTGAAAAATGTGTTACGAATGGGAAAATGGAGCTATTTTCAAAGATAGTAAAAAAAATTCATTTGAAAGAGTTGGTTACAATTCAATTGTATGCCCATATGCAAAACGTGAAATTTTCAAAATATTTTTTTGTTAAATATCTATAAAATATAGCTTTTTAGGGTTATACCCAATTTCTTGTATAGAATTGAAAAAACTAGTTTCCATTAAGACTTTTGCTGTTGCTCAAGTAATGACACTTTGTATCATGACCTGTTTTTTGGGAATTCTAACCTTTCACAGTCTGAAAATCCAAAAATTTAACTTATGTGTTATTGAAATTTCACAGATATATTCGCGAAATCATAAAAGTGGTAAAATCTCATTTAGATTACTTATTTACCTATCTATGAACGCTGTAAGCTACTGACCGCCATTTCCAAATAACAAGCTGAAATTTAAAATTTCAGGAGTCGGAAAACAGAATTAAAACATCTCGTGATCATTGAGTGCTGTCAAATTTTTACGAGCCTTTTGTTCTCGTTATATTGTTCCAAATTAGTTGTTTGTCTTAACCCGCTGCTCATTCAGCAAATTATAGACTATATTTGAAGAGTACACATTATAAAATATGAATTCTTCATAAAACTGAATGAATTGAAATTGAAATATTGATGGCTATATTCTGAAAATGCTGAACAATTTAAAATGTTCAGGCGATTTAATGTCTTCACTAATAAAGTAGAAAAATAGGTTTGAAAGCAGCTGGACACTTCCACAGCCATGAATTATTGAGAAATACAAGCGGGTGAGCCGAATTGTAATTGTCTTGTAATTATAACCATAGAGAGTTTGTAATAATCGTTAAGAGGATTGATTTTTTTTTAATATAGGCAACAAAAAACTGAAATGAGAATTACTAAAAAATTGTCTGATGTCATGAAGAATGTGGGAGCTCAAAGCATAAGAAGATAGTGACCAAAAAGCTTGTAAAGCGAGAGTATATGGATCAAAAGACGATAGAAATATAAAAGGTTAAGGGACTCCCAAATCAGATATCAGAAGACAGGTGTGTTCAGTCCAGATCAATCTATATGATCAGCTCTCCAGTTTGGTTGTCGCCTTGGGGCTTTGTCTGTGGATAGCATCATGAGACCAGTAAGAGTGAGCATCATTTTTGCAGTCGAAAGAAGATAATCGAGCACAGATGGTCTAGGATAAAGAGAGCGCACTGTAGAAAGCACTATAGGGCCAGAGAAGCTCACTGATAGTCCAGAATTGAATCCACAAAGTAACTTGGAAAAGTACCCCAAGGGTCGCTGAAGCGTTGCAGCCAACGGAAGTAGCGACTCGTGGGCCCTAGCTTACCGTACACTGACGTCAAAAACACACATGTTCTCCCGGCACTTAACACACACCCACTCACACATTACAGAGGGATGCGAGAACTTGAAAATCTGCCTTCAGTGGGAGCTGAGGAGGGGCCTCGGTGATGAATCACCTGCGGCCGCCACTCTGCCCGGTTGAGAACCAGCCCTACCAGGTTTTTCACGAGGAGGAGGATCGAAGGAACTCGCTGTGGGAATTGTAGAATCTGGTCCTCGGTGGGAGCCAAGGAGGGACCTTGATTCAGGTGCTGTGGGACTGGTAGCCGGTGAATGAATCGCCCGTGGCCGCTGCTCCACTCGATCGAGAACCAGCCCTGCCAGGACTTCCACGAGGAGACGGATGGAAGGAGAAGAAGGTTGTTTAAAGAGCATGTCATGGATGCGGAGACAAAGGAATGGCAAAAAGGGCCCATGGGGGCCTACTTGCCTTGCTACAGTAGCGGCTACCCCTACTACTACTACTAATTTGGAAAAGTGTCAATTGAAAAGTCATCAACGCACAACACTGAATTTATTATCGCTTCTATTGGGTCAAGTACCTATTGCCAATAGTATGAGCTGGTGATATTGCCGATGATCGATTCTTGTAACTGACCACGGACCAGATACTCTCTAAACTAAGGCTATGGAACCTACGAGGACGGAAAAGCAAATCGACTTGGCTAATACCGGTGAAACTGCCATATTCAGTGGTCAAGTGGATCAACGATGTTGAGTTCAATACAGTCCACCAAATATAAAATGAAGGTGTTTTAAGAGCTTTATTATGGTGAGTTCGGCAAAAGTCGTCCAGTCAGTTTGGTGAGTAGATGAAATACATATATTTGTAATCATCTTGTGATTCAGATATTCAGTTTTATAATGAGTGTTTTTTATAAGGATACAACCCATTAATGTGTTGTAGAATCTCCAATCACTCTCACTAGAATTTCAGTCTGTACGAGAAACTTAGAAGATTCCATAATGCAGTTATTCATTTATCATTCATCGTATTCACTGTATTCTCCGCCCAGTCCGTGTTTTCACAGATGGTTAACAACCGTAAAACAAAGAGTCCATAGAAAGCAAGTTGGAGACAATACAGGTGATCCTAACGGTCAAGGTCACCTACCCCGAACGACCTTGCGCCCATATGTGCGCACAAACGATTATATTATCTCTTCATATTATGGTGGTTTCTTCAATTTATTCAAACGTAAGCGCGATTATACATATTATAATAGCGTCGCAGAACCAGCCAACAAAAGGAAATACCAATTGCAAATTGGATTTGCTGAAACTTTGAGTGTATATACGTTTCACTTTCTTGCCGAACAACCCGTATAGTTCATACTTTTTTCATGAATATAGAATGAGCATATACAGTGACCATCAAAAAGTTCGCGTTGAACGAGAAAAATCCATCTTGACATTTGTCATGTGATTGCTCGTTTGCTGAGAAAGTAAGTAAATATGGATTTACGTTATAAGTATCCGGTATTAGTTATTATTTTTTTTTTCTTTTGGTGTTTATATTGGCATCGATTGCTTACATCATTAGCCACTATGTCACAGAATAATGCTAGAGAACTGAAAAATCCCAGCTCTGACTGCGGCTTGAACCCGGATTCTTTAGCCCCGAACTCAGAAGCCATATCACTTGCGCCACGCCCCGACGTAGGTATTAGTTATTATCACAAGTACGAAAAGAGTATCTTTCCAGCATGCGATTGCCGTTACTCGATCAGGAAATAAAAATGTTTTTGTAAAAAGAAATAGCAGTAATCTTCCTGAAATAACATAGTGTGCAAATCTAAAATTTCAAATAGTCGGTAGCGCAGCGGTTCGATGTCGACCGTTAAAACTTCTGCTAGCGCTGGGCCAGGTTTGGTCCCTGAGCCTGAGAGAATTTTTCTTAATTTCTCGGGATCCATTTGCGACCAGATGTCTTGCTGAAAATTAAGTGTGGTGTGAGGGCTCAGATGTCAATCACGACGTCTGGTGCCTGCGCACCGAGTGGTGTTGTAAGTTTTCCGAATTTTCCTACTGCGGAAAAATGAATACGCCACCAAAAAACAGTAAGTCGCCATGGAACGCCACGGCAAATAATAGATAATAATAGCCGTCCTGTTCCCGTACAGGCTATGCCTTTCCTTATACTCAACTGGTGTTTATGAGGGAGTATTTTCATTATTAATTCCATGTAGAAAAAATTTTGCCATTTATTCAGTAGGTCAAAATGAGTAACTTTCATACAGATAATAAAAATTGATGAGAGTAATAGTTTAGAATGGATATTTTCCCTTATCATGAACAATTTCCTCTGATCTAGTAACACAACCTAGATAATTAATACTCAAATAGTACTGAAGGTAACATCTTTTCATAATGTTATCCCTCAAATCATAGACATTGTAGCCATGTCGCAATTTTTTGAGGATACAATAAACACGTCAGCTAGATTTTGATTTCTGTCGGGTATATTCATGGCAACAAAAACCCAAAAATACTGTCTCGGACGAAATATGTAACAATCAGAAAAGGCAATTGAAACGTTCATTGCAGCTTGTTGAAAGCATGTGAGACGATAGTATTTCCATCGCCGGCGCCGAACGGAAATTCTTCGTTGTCGATATAGTCTGGTCAGTGCGGCAACGCTGCATTTGATATTTAACAGAACAACAACTAAACTTTTCAGTTTGTTTTCGTCTTTGGCTTATTGGGGTGTTTTATCGTGAATAAAGGACAAATTCTGAATTGATTTGTATTAAACTACAGTTAGTTTTTATTTTTAAGCAATGGTGGATGGAATATTGTGAAATTTGTAAAAGAACATTTGAAGCTGGAAATCAAAATATGTCATTTCATAGGTAAGCTACCAGTGTCCTAACTATCGAGAAATGGAAACCGAATTGGAAAAGAGTAAAATGAATGAATTATGAAAAAACATGTCAATTAGAGCATCGGCTGTTCTCAAAATCCTGTGGAGATTCTTCCATCATAATTTCAAGTTTCCATTCCATATTGGGTTTCCATTATTTCTATTTCATTGAAACTCAATATTTCTGTAAACAACGCACGACATTGCCGGTGAGGGAAGATGTCCCTTACGAACAAAGTTTGAGGCGTGAGCGGCGAGTTACTCATCTAGGTTGTGTTATTTGATCGGAGACAATTTCGAATAATATTATAGTTCTAAAAATTATTTTGAATATGGGAGACAGAAATAATTTCGGATTGTCTCTAAGCAATCCCAATGTTCAACCACTAAATCGTCGGCCTCTTTAACACATCCGTATTGCATAATTCAGAATTGGATGAATTCTTACGAGTATTCAAAAACTACTCTGATTCCAAAATTCTCAGTAGGGCTGATAATAATATTGATTAATTTTTTTATTTTATGTATAAACTTTTTATACCTATATCGTAATTTAACCGCATCCCCAACTGTTATCCAAAAAAAAATTGATTAATTTTTTTGTATTTGCTTGATTTAAATAAAATTTTCCAACGAAACAATGAAAAAATTTGTGAGCTTTGCCTGCTTTGAAAGATGGTTTATGTCTCATCGTGTATTTGTTTATTCTATTTAATTTATTTAACATAAAAATGGAAAATGAACTAAATTATTTGAATATCACATCCATTTTGTTGATGGTCTGGCTGAGTGGTTCAGATCCACCAGATTCATATAAATCAATCCTCTGATCTAGAAGTAAAAGTAGTAGTCATTTTCAAATACCCTAACGTAACCTAACCTAACCAAAATTTTCGTGTATATTTTGTCGGATACTAATTCTCATGTAATAATGCACGTGTTATTTACCTACCCATCTTAACACGTTTTAAACCTTTCTAATGGTGTATAAATAATGAGGAAAATATGTGCATATAAATCAACATCATTCCAGAGCTAGTTGTCTGTTTCTCACGGTGCATTAGACTTGTGCATTTAAGACCAACTATTGTTCATTCTATATGTCCTAATTAAGTGTGAATTGTATGAGTTTCATGATCCTTTCAGTATCATTTTCAGTTCCAAATGAATTGAATTAATGAAGTTTTCACAAAAGATTTAGGTTTTCTTATCTCATCAACACAAACAAGTTCAAAATTTCCCCACCCTTATAAGTCTTATAATAAATAATGTTGGATTTTGTGGAGGAAATTTGTTTCTTGACATTTATCATGTTACCAAAACCGTTCTGATGTTTAAATTGGTTTCATTTTCATGTAACCAGTAATTTCCTGAAAGTCCCCTAAAAGGAAAGAGAGGACCATTTTAGATGTTACATAGGAGATGCGAAACATTCCTGAAATTCCCGATCATGCATTCTGAATCACGTAATTCCCAATTCGGCCTTGTTAATTTTCAAATTGTTAAATATCACATACTTACTTACCTATTGTAAAAATTGAAATTATTGGAAATAAACAAGATAATGGTAATTGTTTTTTCGTTTATTATCTAAACTATTATATATCCAGCAGAGTCCACATCGACCGATTTTTAGAGTGTGGGTAAGCTGAGTGTAAGGATATAGGTGTGAATCTCTTTCAGAATCAATCGAGCGAATCGGCATATAACAGATTGTTGAGGAATCGGCGATTGAAAATGTTTTTGGTACATTAAATAATCAGAAGTGGTTTCAAACCATTGGCGTATCCTGGTGAATTTTGGAGAACTCGACCCAAGATTTTTTAATGTTCAAACAAAAATAAATGAAATTCTCTTTTAATCTTCAAAGAAGTGCCTGCATCAAGTCAATCGGTAAATTAACAAACAATGTAGAAGTACTTACAGTTCATTTCTCTTGCAAGTACTCCGTGTTTTATATCAAACATCATCAAAGTCAATTCATCATCAATTATCATGACAAAGTTTGAACACATATTAGTTTTGCCCAACTTCTAACTGAACAATTTTCTCAGTTAAGATTAGGTGATAATATAATATATTTTCTTGAATTTTAACTTGCTATATAAGAAGGAAAAACTCTTAGTAGTTACCTATTTTCCAAAATTTGTACGGTTTTACTTGTACATTACAATATTAATTTGTTAAAAGAAGCAGATAACTGGAAATTTATTTAAAAAAACTCGATAATTTGAAGATTCGTACAGTCACTCGGCATGCTGGTGATGTGAGCCCTAAAACGTAACATGTTTCAAATTTGATCTCAAAAACTGAAAGAGATGTGAAGAAAAAAAAAATCATGAAACGAAGCGTTTGCGGACACATGATTGTAGGAAAAAATGTGTTATATTGAGCAGAAAAATACGCCCTTACGTGTTTACTATACATATATATATAAAAATTTTGTATTTTTTCATTTACAAAAGTTATGTACGAGATGCTGTTGACCATCTGGTTCTTCTCATTGAAAGTGTACGGTATATATAGTTTTCCATAATGAAATCAAATATCGTATTAGGTAAACTGGAGTAGGATTCAGTGAGCTTCATTGAATTGTTTATTATTGCATTCCAGCTGCTGCGAAATACAGTTTAAGGCCGCTTAATGTGAACTTGTAATTGGTCTATGTGCAATTATCTCCTAATTACTTCAATTAATGACTTTTGCTTAGTCAACACAACATGAAAATTTGTGGGAAGCTGCATCCGGACTTTACATGCATCGTTTGAATCATTCATGATAATCATTAACAAAAATACAATATGTTACGATGCTACGCCGAAATGCAGACTATAAGAATGATTTATATGAAAAACGACATATTTTACGGGGCAAGTTCGCATATCGGATGGAAATCGGTGAATCTATAGAACCGTGCGAGTACGAAAAAATATTTCGTCAGATACGTCGTGTTTTGTAATATTTATTTCAAATTATTGGTTTCTTCCAAACATATTTAGAAAAATTTTAATAGTCAATTCGAAATAAACACATGTATTATGTAATTTTGATGAATGTCATCATGAGGACGATTCAGTAGTCATTCAATTGCTCCAAATAATCCTTTAACGGATGGAAATAATAGAAGGGGGTGAAATTCGAAAGCTATATCAGTGGTACCAGTATACATTCAATTTTTTTTAATACTTATAATTACATTTTTCATTTATTTCTTTTACTCGCTTTTCATGTCATTGTTATCATTGCTAACATTTTTATTTCTGTCAACCTGCTGCACTCTTACGAGCAACCTTCGAGAGACTTGTGCGAAGTAGGGAAGACGTAGCCCTCACTTTTTAACGTGTGATGCTATGCACGGGACTGGTGACTGCGCTGGGATTCGGAATCTACGCACCTATCAATGATTGGATTAAGGAGCGAACGTTTTACCCACACACCATCACGGCCCATTACTTCAAGGTATTTGAATGTATTACCTTTGGAATATTAAAAGGTTGTAAGCTTCAGAGAATAACTCCTGTAATGCGCTCCAAGCATTACCTTTTTGAGAAGGAAAAGGGGGTAGGAATTGTTGTTTTATTTGAATTTGTGAATAGGAAGAAATACTTCCTTAGGCAATGAAATCAGAAAAGTGTAGATTGCTTCTTGATCATTCCTATACTATGCTATGCCTGACCATCTTGCTCATCTGTTTTGTTCTAGAATAATGCCATTACCGGTTTGTGACAATATTTGTTGATTAAAGGCGATAATTCAACTCATGTATAAAATTAAGATGTCTAACAACCCTGGTGTTTGCACTTATACCTGTAAAACTGTGGGATCAAACAGAAGACACCAGCCTACTTGATTATGCTTGATTTTTGACAATTACGGCTTGGTACCGAATGCACTACCAGAGGGCCGACTCAGTTATGTTTAAACACAAGGTGCTCATATTTTCGTGCCAATTTTTCATCCACGACCTGCGGCATGACGATAGAATAGACATCTTGTCGCCAATAATTCTTGACCGATGGTGATCGTTCGTGTTCGAGTTTTGGACTGTTAGGAGTAGTTTGATTTGAGTGAGAAGAGGTGAGGTTATTGTTCATAAATTACGGAATATGGTTAAAAGTCGGATTTGTACGAAATTTCCACAGATGGGTTAAAACATGATAAAAACACTATCATAGTAAGAATTCAATTCCAGAAATATTCGAAATAGGAATATTTTAGAACAAGAATAAAAAAATTAGAAACATAATTTGCGAACATTCTGAAAACAGGTGAAGATGTGAACTTCATGGAATATATCACGCCACAACCTGACTTGGCACAAGGAAAGCCAGCGTTATGAGGGCGAAGAATGCGAGAAATTATTTTCGGTAAATCTAGTCAGTAATTGATATGAAAAAGTGAAATCAAAGCAGGTGCTCGCACACAACCTGCCGATAAACTTACCTTTACCTTGCTTACCGACTAGACCCGACGAAACCCGAACAATCCCATTCTCATTTTAGGTATGTGGATTAAAGTCATCAAGTACGTTCTATTATTCAAAATGTAGTCTTCATTTTTGAAAAGCTGAACGCCGAATTTCTCTCTGTGTTTACAGAATAACATTACTTATTACGCATGCGTGTGCGCATATTAACGCACATGTGCGCGCGTATGTGTATACGCTATTACGAGAGAGGAGAGAGCTGTCATTTGCCATTCAAAATGATTGCATGTCTATTGAATACTATTTACTTTTTTTTATTTTTGTGGATTACTTTACTCATAAATTGCTACAACTATATGTTTGAAGTATTTTCGTCCTAACACAGTGCATTTCAAGCAAAAAGATACAATGAAATACGATTCCAATGAATTATGTTTGTGTTTTGAAAATTAGTATGGCATACTTTTAAAAAAGAAAAATGTGAAAATGACCTTTCCGCGGAAAAATTTCAATGAATTTTTCATTTTTATCATGTTTAAATAAGCCATCTGTGGAAATTTCGTATGAATTCGACATTCACTCATATTTCCTACTCGTTCCGAAACTACAATAACTACACGAATTATATCACAACTATATCAGAAATTCAAAATTACTACGGAAATCAGACTAACACAATAATAATTTCAAATACATGACAGCTTCAATAGTTTTTGAAGAAACCAATAAGATAACAGAATAAAAATAAAAGTCGTCAACGCAAAACGCCGTTATGCGTATGCTGCCTAACAGTTTTCTGTCAGCGATGTCAGCACAGCGTATCGGAGAATCGGGAACTAGGACGTAATGCAACAGGTGGTGCCGTCCGAAAAGATCAAAACAAAATCGAGTCATTGAAATAACCAGGGTTTTTAGACATCTTATATAAAATCGTCCATGAGAAACGTCAGTTTTGGCAGTTTGATATCGGATAAACAGGAACGTAACTGTTTGCAAGTGGATAAACTGTTATTTACCTTCACCACGGCAACAACTAATGATTGTCGTATGATTTTATTGAATCCGACGCTGTATCCAAGGACGCGTTGCTATCAACAAAGCCAAATGACAACAAATTTTCATACTTTTTGTTACAAAGTGTTGTTTTTAATTTCAAATGAGCGTTAACGGTAGTAAATTTGTTAGTGCAACTACTCAAATAATAAATTCTGCAATAGACAAGGCCACTCCAAAAAATACCAAAAAAAACAAATCATCAATTTGGAGGCAGTTTGAATTCTTTTGTCGAGAAAAGGGGTATGAACTATTACCTTCAACGTCGCAGCCGGAAATATCAAGCATATTGGCAGATTGGCCGTATATGAAGAAATCAGACGGAAATGACTACAAGGAGTACGTAGTTAAACCAATGTGGAATACTGTAGCCCAAATTGTGCAAGAAAAATATTATATGGATTATAAGATTGTGTTTGACCCATTCAAAGATGTGACATTTCAAGCCGCTAGAAACGCTAAAAATGCTAAACGCAAGCAACTGCAGAGCAATTTAGATAAAAGAAGACAAGGTTCTATAGCATTAAGTAAAGAAGTTATAAGAATGGCAGAGCAGTGGGATGAAAATACTCCAATGGAACTTCAAAAAAAACTTTTTCATATCGCCGCTTTTGAATTAGCCTGGAGAGGTGGTGAAAGTGCGCAGTGTAAAATTTATTATTTCAAAGCCGAAAAATACAATAATGGAACATTGGCAGGCAGAGTGGAGTACAATACGGTCTTTTCTAAAACAGCTCAAGGTGGAGATTAAAGGTGCAGTGAAAGTAAGTGGTTAACACAAATAAAGAAAATCCGAACGTGTGTCCTGTAAGATTGTTAAAAATGCTTCTAGAAAAACGAAACAAATATATTTCTTCATATAGATTGTTTCTAACACCAAATCCGTTTTGGAAAAATTAAAATGCCAAGGGATGGTACAAAAATGTACAGAAAAAATGGGTCTAGATCTGAAAAATTAAATCACTAATCACTCCCATAGGGCTAGGCACTATTTCTACTCTTGCCAAAGCAGAAGTCTCAGGACAACTAATTATCAAGCTAACCGGACATTCGAACGCCAATTCTCTGAAGCCATACCTTCAGTTAGACTCACAGCATCATTCCACTTTAGTGAAAAATCTAAGCGAGGAAAATAATCAAATTCAGCAGTCTTCTTCGGGTAGGATTGTATACCAAAACTGTACTTTCACTAATTGTACATTTAAATAATATTTCCTATTAAATGTACTTTTTGTTCAATGAATTATTGATTTAATTCAATGAATTATGTTCTATTCACTTTTGTTTAATAATTCATTTATTTGATTCGTCAAATTATCTCACTAAATACCACTCGAGGTTTTGTTTTCATCGTATAAACTTAAATTTTGTCCCATTCAAACTTGGTAGCTTGTAGCTTGTAATATGACTCGACCAAATAGCATTGATGAAATCACTCCACCTTTGGTGTCGTGATTTTATCATGTTATTTGCTCTCGTCATTTACCAAAGCAACCAAGTTTTTGTGCAAAATGAAAGTTTATCCGATAAAATAAAAACCTCCTGTGGTATTACCCTCGAATAATTTGCCTTTCTTTATGTCCAATGATTGAAGTTCCTATATCAACTCATATTCAAAAAATAATGTTCTTTGATTTGCTGCCTCCGATAATCTAGAAAATAATTGCTGACGTATTTCTTTAGACATGCACGTATAATATGATGTTCTCCAACGAGAACAGCATCTTTTTGATGTTTTTCGGCTTCGAGAAATATTCGTTCACTATCTCGAAGTTGTAGACACGTTAACATACCGAGTAAATAGGAAGGTATTACATATAATTTAGTTCGTATCGTTCAATAATTAATGATGAGACTTCGCCTCAAACTGAATAAGATCTTCATATTTGAATAAAGCATAATTCTCTTTACATTTTTATCGAAAATGCGACAAAACGGATCTCTGAACTACTATTTAGATATATCGCAAATAAGTATACGGCTGATGACTGACTCGCGTGTATGGAATGAAATATGTGAGAAGAGGTTGCATGCACAATTGAGATATATAATCCTATATTTTTTGTTTTTTTGGATGATATTTGTGTCATCTGCAGAAAGTTTTCATGTGAAACCTTACATGTTTCAGATGCGATCTGGTGAATAAGATAAATAATTTTGAATCATAACCATGGGAACAAATTTGTTGTTATTCGTCGATTTCATTCTCTTGGTCTATTCAAGAAGTGAAAATGAAATCGTGAAAGTTTTTGCCTGTTGTCTAATATAGTGTAGACACTTATGCACCGTCACGCATACTCTTTATCACAAATTGATAATGTTTATAATATTATACTCGTAAACTCACGAAGTGATGTATATTTGAGTGGGAACACCATTATCGATTTAAAAAACAATTATCGGGTTTAATCAAGAGTTCCCGTTTTCTGGGAAATACAGTTTTGGCTCGTGGATTTTTCTAAGGAGTTTATCTTTAAATTGAATCAATCATTTTCGTTTCCAAATCTCTTAGGTTCGATATGCGAGACTGGTTTTTGGAATCGTAGTAAGTCATGTCAGTAGCGAGTCAAAGTGTTATTCATAAAGTTCCGCTATTTTTCCTATACTCTTCACATTAACAGGAGATTCTTCAGATGATTCATTTCAGTAAAACACTACTTTGAAAAGATGAAATCATCAAAACGTGAAAACAGTTACGAAGAAATAAGTATTTTATTCGACGTTCGTTGTAGCCTTACTCCACAACACCAGGGATGGGTTTCATGATGGTCGTTCACCAACTGCTATCCTTCAGTTAATCATTAAACCGTTAAATAGAGACATTCTTGCGCATCGTTATAAGCCAAGTATGGACAATATTGCATGAATATTGAGCTCTGGAGAAGATTTGAGAGAATTCCAAAAAAGACTCGTCCTGAAGAAGCCATGGCAAGAAAGTTCAGCAAGGTTCTTTGCATTCGTTTATCGACCTCGTAACACCTGAGGTATAAATGAAACTGGGATATAATCATAGCAACTAAAACCCAAACGTTTGTCAACTATTTGGGTGTTCCAAGATGAACCAAAACCTAAGTAAATCCCCTCTTGAAGTACTAAAAAAAATTATCTCCTTATTTCCCTACATAGAATAATGTCAAGATGCTACTGTGGCATTGCTGAAATTAGTTGAAGGTATTTATGGGCCGCGGTGGCATGCGGGTAAAGTGCTCGCTCCATAAGCCAAAACATCCGTAGGAGCATGAGTTCGAATCTCAGCATTGCCACCGTTCTCGTGCATGGCATCACAGGGTTGCACAAGTGCTAGGAATCGCACATTAAAAGGTAAGACCTCGTTAATCCTTTGCTCGCACAAGTTTCGATTTCTGAGTAGTTAACGGAAAAAACAATTTTAACAAAACAATTTTTAACGCGTATTAAAAAGGTAAGCGCTACTTCTTCCCCTAGCTTGCACAAGTCTCTGATTTCTGAGGGTTGCACGTAGGGATGCAACCAGTTGACGGATATAACAATATAACAATTTAAACCATCGCATCATCCTACAAAATCACAATGCTAGCTCTCACACAGCCACTCAAAAACCCAATAATCGAATTTTTATCTTACATATATAAGTCATTTCGTCTGCTACGAGGTGTAGTGTAATCATCACCACATTTTGAATCGAGTGCAATTCAGGGCAGTTAAACCAAGGAATATGTCAATCCAATCGAAGCAAAGTGGTCGAGGTGTTAGAGCGTTTAGTTCTCACCCAGGTTTGATCCCCAACACCTGCCACTGAGTTAAATTGGTTCGGAATCCACTTGTACGTGAGTTGTAGGTCCCGGGTCTCCCTTGCTCGCACAACTTCTGCTTTTGAGGAAAACCTAGGTGATATTTTGTAGAGAAGTTGAAAAAGAGTTGAAAAACTTATTCCATGCCATGGTGGCCCATGTGCGAAGCATTCGCTTCTTAACCCAATTATTCCTAGCTAGCACAATTCTCTCGAAAACTTCTGAGGGTTGCCCGTAGGAGTGTTACCGGTTGACGAGAGGATCAAATTTTTTTCGAACTTCTCAGATAATGTATACAGGGCAATTCAAATTCGACCCCCACCATTGGGATCTCCTAAACTACAGGAGATACGTCGAAGCTTAAATTGGGGCAAAGTTGCGTATTCTGGTGCATAACAAAATACTGTTTTGAAACTTGGAAAATTCCGAGTATTTCCGGAAATATCGGAAAAAAATTGGAAATCGGAATTTTCGTTTTTATTTTTTTCTATCGTTATTTGACAACATAGCTCAAAATCAAAAGTACATTTTCATTGATACTTTTTTCAGCTACACGTTTTCATGTTCAGATTTTCTATCCGACGTTTCGTCTTCTGGCATTCAACATCAACTTTAATTTATGTTATGGGCGCCATATTATTTTTTTATACAGAAAAATAGTGATTCTCATTCTGATTTCATTGATGTATAATTTGTTATGATTTGCACTTCTGAAACCACAGATATTAAAAAAACTACTTCATCTGAGATGGTCATGACTCCATCGAAAAATTTTGTTTAATAAACACTAGTTGTCAAAACTCTTAAACATCATAAGTTTGCACAAATACTTCAGTCGGAATGTCCTCATTCTCAAATGAAGAAAAACGAGATATGTTGAAATTTTATTATAAATTTGATAGGAATAGTACGAAAACAACACAAATTTATTTTGAATTATATCCGGAAAGACAACAGCCGGATAGAACATTATTCGGAATTTTGGGGGCAAACACTTGGCTGAGTACGGTGCGTTTCAAAAACCAAGAATGAAATATGGAAGCAGAATGGAACAAAATATTAGACGTAACTTATTAGCCGAGGTAAAATAATTGTTCATTCCATATTCGAAGAAGTATAATTATTTTTGGTACTTTTTTAGATAAATGCAGATCCTTCCAAATCAACACATCAAGTCTCGGCAGAAATGGATGTGCCACAGACGAGCGTTTGGAGGGAATTCAAAAAAGTGGTTTGAAATGTTATAAGATACATATTTCACAAAAATTACATCCAGGTGATCCTGAGAGAAGGATGGAATTTTGTAGCTGGCTCTCGAATAGGGGAGACCCTACAAACTTCTTGAAAAACATTATTTGGACCGACGAAAGTACTTTTTCGAATTGTGATGTTTTTAATAGAAATAATGAGCACATTTGGAGTGAAAATAATCCACGACACTTCAGAGAAGTCAGACCACAAGTTCGGTTTCGAATTCGAAGAATATATGGATACGTTTCCTCTTGTTAATTATAACAGCTGCTGGTTTCAGCATGACGGGGCTCCTCCACACAATAAAAGAGCAGTTTGCGAATATTTACACCAAAGATTTTCTAATAGGTGGTTAAGAAATTTTGGACCAGTGAGGTGGCCGGCAAGGTCACCTGACCTTACAGTTTTGGATACTTTCTTGTGGGGCACTTTAAAGAACAGAATCTATGGAGAGCAAGAATATGACACAGTAGATGAACTTAGGGACAAAATCATCACGCAATTCAGGTCTATCAGAAGAAGGGATATTGTTAGGGCTGTTCTTAGTTTGAGACGACGACCTCGGTTATGTATTCAAGAGGAAGGCCATCATTTCGAACACTTGTTGTTATACTTTTTGTGCATTTTTTACAAGCACATTCTTGTTTTTTGAAACGCACCGTACTCAGCCAAGTGTTTGCCCAAAATTCCGAATAATGTTCTATCCGGCTGTTGTCTTTCCGGATATAATTCAAAATAAATTTGTGTTGTTTTCGTACTATTCCTATCAAATTTATAATAAAATTTCAGCATATCTCGTTTTTCTTCATTTGAAAATGAGGACATTTCGACTGAAGTATTTGTGCAAACTTATGATGTTTAATGAGTTTTGACAACTAGTGTTTATTAAACAAAATTTTTCGATGGAGTCATGACCATCTCAGATGAAGTTGTTTTTTTATAATATCTGTGGTTTCAGAAGTGCAAATCAACAAATTATACATCAATGAAATCAGAATGAGAATCACTATTTTTCTGTATAAAAAAACAATACGGCGCCCATAACAGAAAAAATAGTTGATGATGAATGCTAGAAGACGAAACGTTGGATAGTAAATCTGAACATGAAAACGTGTAGATGAAAAAAAGTATCAATGAAAATGTACTTTTGATTTTGAGCTATGTTGTCAAATAACGATAGAAAAAAATAAAAACGAAAATTCCGATTTCCAGTTTTTTTCCCGATATTTCCGGAAATACTCGGAATTTTCGAAGTTTCAATACAGTATTTTATTAAGCACCAGAATACGCAACTTTGCCCCAATTAAAGCTTCGACGTATCTCCTGTAGTTTAGGACATCCCAATGGTGGGGGTCGAATTTGAATTGCCCTGTATTCCAAGGAAACATGAAAATTCTTCAGCAGTTGATGACCTTTGATTAAAGACGTTTCTGCTATTATTAGGTCCAAGGTTAGAAAAAAAGTAAGTATTGTAAATACGGAATATTTGGTATCTAACTAAAAACCCGTTCATCCTCCAAGTGAAATTATAAAATTGGTTAACAACTTAAACTCTTCTTTGAAATGAAGAGAAGTATTTCTATACCTTCGTAGAAAGAGTCAAAGCCCAGTAAGTACCATTTCGAGATATTGCCAGTTGTTTGAGTGATATATTTTGAACAAATAAGGCCCAGTGTCCATTTTTTTTTATTTCAACATTCATATCATATCAGTGGCCATGATGGTAGAGCGCTAGTCTATCAGAGGGACGTGGGTTTGATTCCCAGCATGGTCACTGATCTCGTGCTAGGAATCGCACGTTAAAAGGTAAGACCTCGTTAATCCTTAGCTCGCACAAGTTTAGACTTCTGAGGGCTGTCGTTCGTAGGGGGATGATAGCTGGTTAACGGAAAAAACAATTTTAACAATTCTAACAATATTGAACTTATGACCAAAGTCCATCTTTTTAAAATAAGAGTCAATGCGTTTCTGGAGCTTAAGAATTTTTGTAAATAAATGCCATTCCCGCCATGTTCCATGCTCCAGCCAACGGTACCTGCAGCAAGTGTGACCAAATATATAAGAAGCAAATGAAAGTCGCCAACTCACCTCAAAGAGATTTATTAATGATAGTAATCATTCTCCCTCATAAATACTCATAGAGTCTACGTAAAGCCGTAGCCTGTGCGAGTAGAAGACGGCTATAACTATTATTTGTTGTGGCGCTCTCGGTGACTTACTAATTTTTTAGTGGCGTGTTCACTTTTAAGCTGTAAGAAAACCCGGAAAATCTACAGCACCACCTCGGATCGTCGATGCCTACTCCAAGAGCCAGGAGTGATAATTAAAAAAAATTTATGAAAGAAAGAGACTGGACCTACGTTAGACAAGCTTATAAGTGAACGATGAAAATGAGACCACTAATTTTTTGTATGTTCTATTGACTTGAAAAAGTGTTTACCGATACGTGGCAACGATGTTGTGTTTAGTTATAGAGGAGCTGAAAAAATGATGACATAAACCTGATAAATATTCACCACAAGTTTATAGAAACAGATAAAATTCATACATCCATTGAAACGGCCAAAAAAAACTACAGTTGATAGTGAATGAAGTTTCCCATCAAACGTTCTTTACCTGTTGTGGAAATTAATCACTTGATAATGAAGAAGAAACCTGTGTTCCATGGATGCAGGCAATAGAAATAAAGTACACACAAGAATACTCGTTCCATTTTTTTATATAACTGCTTTGTAAAGTAATAGAAGTCGAGCGGTCTATCTATCGGCCGCTTGAATTCAGCTAGCATTGGAGATTGGTACGAGACACTGTATGGAATAAAAATCTTTTCTCAGATATATCGGCATCGATAGACGACTTAATTAATTGTTGCAGCGATTGGAATAATGGATATCTAGATGTCAATCCTGGCAACTAATGCTTGCCAGAGTAGTGCTGTAGGTTTGCCGGGTTTTTCCTACGGCAGAAATAATTGTCACCAAAATTCTGTAAGTTTCCCGTGTGTGACACGACGAATAATAATAACCATCCTCTACCCCCACAGGCTATACCTATGGGTACATTCTACCAGTGTTCATGACGGAGTATAAACAATATTTTTCAGTTAAGATAACTTAAATAAAGGCACCAAAAGAAAACGATCGAGCCTTGTGAAAAGTGACCATCGTCGGCTTAGTGTGTTAACCTGCTAACTCCAATTTGTGACAGTTTATTAATTGTTATATACAGGGTTATGATAAAGTAATGCACAAAATTCATAAAACGTACAATGATCACTTTTGAAAAAAATGCAAAAACACGTCAAACTGTTCTTTTTATTCCGCATCTTTTGACATAAGTTACAAAAATAACACGTCAAAGTTGTCAAAGTTATGACGTGATCAACAAATTTTTTTAATGGGAAGCTAAGATTTTTATCACATTATGTGATAGAGCTTGTGTTTGTACACAAGGGAAAAATAGTTGCAGTAGGGCTCACATGAGAAAAAAAACGAGAAAATGAATAAAAAACGAAATAAACGTAAGTTTCATAATAACTTTTCAATTAACTAAACAGTCCATTAAACCAAAACTATTTCTTATAGGAATTGTTCAAACTGTGTCCCTTTACTAACTGACACAGGCCAAGACGATGGTAGACCGCATTTATAGAGTTTTCCATCATCTGCGGAGTTATACGAGTCATATCGTGTCTAATTCTTTCCATTAAGTCTTCTAAATTGTCTGGCCGGTTAATGTAGACCCGACTTTTCAAATGTCCCCACAGAAAAAAATCAAGGGGGGTTAAATCAGGTGACCTAGGCGGCCACTCCATTGGTCCACGTCTTCCAATCCACCGTCCTTCAAACTGGTTATCCAGAAACCTTCGAACAGTATGACCATAATGTGGTGGTGCGCCATCTTGTTGGAACCAAATACTGGGATCCAAGTTGTCCCCATTATTTGGATCCGGAAATGCCGCAAGTAGGTCCGGAAGCACTGCCATACGAAGATGTTCCAAATATCGTTCAGCTGTTAAATTCCCGCGAAAGTAATAAGGACCAATAAATCTTCCCCGGACGATTCCTACCCAAACAATAATTTTTTGGGGACGCTGGGTGTGTTTTGTCTGCATCCAGTGGGGATTTTCCCGAGCCCAGTAGCGAGAATTGTGTCGATTTACAGAACCACTTAGACAAAACGTTGCCTCATCCGAAAATACTACACTATTAAGAAAATTTGGATTTTCGTCACAATGCCGCATGAAGATTTCACAAAATTCCAAACGTCTGTCCGGATCATCTTCTGAGAGTTCGTGAACAAGATGAACTTTGTATGGGTGTAGTTTTTCTTTTTTTAACATCTTTACTACAAACGACTAACATTTTCTTGTAAGGTAATTTCTGTTGTAGTTGCGTGAGGGTGTTCTTCTACTGACAGCAAAATATCTAACTTCACATCGTCGCTTATTCCTGGTCGTCCAGATTTTGGAGCATCCCTCACGCTTCCCGTTGCATCAAATTTTGCAACAATTCTGCTTACTGTGCTTCTAGCAATTGGAGGTCTTTCAAAATGTGTTGCGTTAAATAAAGCACATGCTTCTTCATGACTTCGAAGGCGATCGCCGTAACCTACCATCATTAGAATTTCTATCCTTTCTCTTTCGGTTAAACGAGCCATAATAATAAAACTGTGGTGACACTAATTGTACGACTGACACTGACAAACCGTTGTTTTAGTAAAACAATTGAAAAAATTTATAAGAACACATGTTCTTACTAGATAAGTTTAAGTTTGACCTCTTTTTATAATTGGTTTTGTTATTTCGTTTTTTATCCCTTTTCTCGTTGTTTTTTTTATGTAATCCCTACTGCAACTATTTTTCCCTTGTGTAAAAACACAAGCTCTATAACATAATGTAATAAAACTCTTAGCTTCCCATTAAAAAAATTTGTTGATGACGTCATAACTTTGACAACTTTGACGTGTTATTTTTGTAACTTATGTCAAAAGATGCGGAATAAAAAAAACAGTTTGACGTGTTTTTGCATTTTTTTCAAAAGTGATCGTTGTACGTTTTATGAATTTTGTGCATTACTTTATCATAACCCTGTATATATCATGAGGAAGAGAGATCAAAACATCATTGACTATGAGAAACAGCCGAATTATTAGTAAACGGATATTCAGTGATTCTTATTGATGAGTAAAACCATTCTATTCTATTCAGTATTAAATTTTATTCACACTTTTTTACTTGTTAGCAGGTTAACACACTAAACCGACGTCATGTAGAACCACTTCTTGATTCGGAACCCTTACTGTTAGCAGATTCCGAAATTAGCGATTCATTGGGTGTAGTTACTCCCAACATTAGAGAATTTAGGATAAAAATCTTAAAGCATCTGCGGAATCGAATATAGAAAATATTCTTCAAGGCACAAATGGACTTCAAAAATGTTATTCACGTTGTAAAGTTTATCATTTCTTTTTAAAAGAAATTGAAGGTTAATCTCGAATGATATGTAAAAGCGATAGGACCAATGTCCAAATTTTTCCTCAAGCACAAGGAATACTCAAAACTTATAAAAACAATAAAATGATTCCTTTTTCATAATTTCTCTATGGAAAAACGTACAACTGATTAGCAAAAATTTACTTCGTAGCAGTTATGGCGGAATACAACAAAAATTGAAAGTCACGTTCCTCCGATCAAGCAAAATGGACATTTTTTTCCTCTTTCAGCTTTGTCTTCTATGAAATCGACCATCAAGTTTTTTGCATACGGAATACCTGAAACACTTTTTTTTTCATTCTGGAAAAATTCTACATACTGTATATAATTAATGAATATCTACATTCAAGTGCGTCAAGGAAAAAATCCTTAGAATTTCATACTGAATACTATAAGCCAACATTTTTCATGTAATTTCATCACTCCTCACGACAATGCTCAGAGGTGGTTACATCAAAATTATTATTTTTGTTGAGAACTATAAATCTGAAAATATTTTCGATGGATTTCTGAAATTCGACGAGTCATTTACTACTTCAGACATTTGTTTCAAATGAGAAAGTGTAAAGTTGTCGTTCGATAGAAAATCTCGTGAAAAATAAATTATTTAATGCGACCATTCTTTCACACGCTTCGATAATTCGTCAGTAGCGCGTTGAAACTAAATTTCTTAATATCCACATCTGGGTTCGCATCAATGATGTTGAATTTATTGTCAAGGTCTGAAGATTACAGTCACATAAAATAATTTTGTTCGCAAATCAATCTCAAAGTAATCATACCTGGTGAAACGGTTGGGAAAAAATAACTACCTACTTTTATTAGTGCTACCATCACTGAAAATAAAAAAACCTCCTTGGTTACTAGATTTTTTTTTAATTAATTTTTCTTTGGTAATACTTCTTCCGCTTCCCAGAACTTTTATAATGAGCGACAAAATAGAACTCTAGTAAGCTTGAAAGCGTCGAAATATCCTCCTTCACAATAACCACTAAAAGTGGGCTATGCAATTATCTCTTGCATAATCCACGATGTTCTATGAATTATGCTTGACAGATACTTGTGCAAGCAATGGCGACGTTTATACTGTGTGCGAATTGAGTACCTACTATGACTGAGTTGACCATACCAAATTCGGACCAAGAGACAAAGTTATTGCCTATTTACACCACGTTTAATCAGTTAACAGTTCGGTTCTTATTTAGTATGTTTGGTAATCTGGTAATCATTTAAACAGCATTTACACTATCCCATATTTCATGACCAAAAACAATCCGAATTAGATATTCAAGTGTAGATTATAAACATTACCTATTCGAGCTTATGTTACTAGAAAAATGGATATGAGGACACTGTACATTACACAGACGTAGTGCATGGCAAGGATTTAAACGAAATTTTTCACAAGGCAGTAGATGTTTATACCATCTTGGTCATCTAACTATTTTGGCTTGGTTCGCAACAATTTTTGGTACCAAACCAGGCTGATTACTTGACCAAGTGTACTGTGTACACCAAGATGACCAAGGGTATTTGGTTAAAATGAAGTCATCAATCAGCTTACCAACAGACGGTATAAACATGGCCAATGTTTCTCAAGGAGGGCACACAAGGAGGCATCACCTGTACGGTTTCTGTTTGCTCTTCATCACTGGCCACCTATTCAATAGTAGAATCCTCTCCATCACTTCGAGGCATTTTGCACTATGAAACTCATTTTTGTTTCAAGATATTGAAACCAGCTTAATTTTCGAAACATTGTATTTTCTAAATTTACTTCAGCTAACTACCTTTGTCACAATAAAAGCATCTCTGTATTTGATTTGACCAAGAGCGTCGCTAGTTTTTTTCTGGGAACTACAGGCGATATTATATAAGATATTATTATATAATGACTTGATAGTTATTTAAGTAACAAGGAATGTAAGGACGTGTTAACATTCGAAGTGAGCGAGTACGAGTCGAGGCAAAGCCGAGGCTTGTCGCTTGCCGCGGAAAAAAAATAATAAGACCACTTGAAGAATTTCAATAAACTTAATTTTTTGTTATATTTCTAGTCCTATCAGCAAATGAATGGAATAAAGCGTATGTCAATAGTTTTCCAAATCATTATGGTTAGAGGCCTCACAAAACACTACAGCTAATCAACCGAATTACCATAAATTAAGTTGGATCCTTCTCAATGAAAATTGGTCAATATTGATAGATTTTCACACGTGTTTGTAAAAGCGACCGATTTGTAATAAAAACAGAAATGCCAGTGAAAATAGATATTCATTTCATCCTGGCACTTTTAATTAACGTATCATTTGATACAACTCGCAATAATAAACGTGAAAGCGGTGGCGTATTGATTGACATATAATATGTATGAAGTAAAATTAGCTTTACTCTTCTACTGTCACCATCTCCGAAATAAACAGGAAATATATTATAATTAAAATTTGTATAGCGACACGAATAGCTTGTAAATCAAATAAGAAATTTCAGCGAACACAAAGAAGCCACTTTCTCGTAATTTCACAGGCGCCACAATCCATCATAAGAAATTTGAGACTATCCTCATTATTTATTCATCAGGACATAAATTGAACTTCTTTTGATGCAGATGATGATGAATGTAACTATTTTCCAGTTTACTGTATTAGTTGAATTTGAGTTGAGCGAAAAACACAATGTGACAAAAGTTCGTCAATGTACTTACTTCAAATATTGCAAAATTCTTCTTGAAATGAGTAGTACTTCGTGATTACTTCAAATTACTTGATGGCTATGTATTAATTTCACAATTTCGGTACTAGAAATACTTTCAAGATTGGCAAGTACAGTTCGATTATAGTATCTTTACCCGTGCATCATCAATGTTATGCATATGAAATAAGTCGAGACGTTCTAGTCAAAATAACGTCTAAATGTAGAATGCCGTGGCTAATATCCCGATAAAATCACAATGTGTAGGTAATAAGATTGGATAATGAATTACTAAAATAACTGAATTAACATTTTTAAATTCATGGAAATGGCGAACCACCAGACAATATCGAAAAATGTTATTAAAAAAAGTTGTTTGCAATTGAAAGATATTTTCAGTTATTCAGTTTAGTCTGCCAATTACCAATTTCAACGTCTCAATGAGTTGTCCTCTATTTTTAATGCAAAATATATCGACAATAATGTTTGTGTAGCAAGGTTTTCATCTACGAACAATCTTTTAAAAGACAATACAGTTTATTTTCGTCTTTATTTAAGTGTCCATTTTCATCTATTGCTCATTAAGTAATTATTGAAATCACTAACTGGCAGACTGAACTGACAAACTGAAAATATCTTTCAATTGCAAACAACTTTTTTTGATAACATTTTTCGATATTTTGTATAGTAATGCCACTTCACTCCATAGTGAAATTAGAGTATCGGCCGATTCCCGCTTAACCTCACGCCACTGATAAAAACGGCTATGCGCATATTTAGTCTAATTGAATGCACCAACTTTTATGTGGAATTAAATTTTTTGAGAAGCCATTAGTTAAAAAGTTTCCCATATGGTTCCAAGTTTTTGGCGGACACTGTACAAGGAAGTTGTTTTATCCATACCGCCGCAGCCATTTGACACAAATCCATCAAATCCTAATTTTATCCACATTAATGCAATTTCTGTAGGTAATAGTTAACGAAAAAAGTTGTTTAAAAAACTAGGTTGGAGTGCAATATTTCCAAAACCTTTCCATACGTTGATATCAAGAAATGAGTTTCCACTCAAACATAACTAAAACTCAGAAAAGGAATCTTCTAGACTTAGGTATTCAAACTTTTTCAATCACATATTTGTGCATGACTGTATAATGATAAAAAAATTAATATCTAAAAAGTAAAAAAACACCAGTTGAAATATATTTGTTAATGAAATACTCAAGACATGATTACCAAAAATTTATTCATACATTTATTTATGTAATGCGAGCATGTAGAACTATGTACCATTTATGAAAGTAAAAACAAAATTAATATATTTAATCACTTTCAGATTCAGAACTGTCACCAATGTTTATATTAATGGGTTCAATAGCCATATCACAATGGAGCTTTTCTCGTTCATACCATTTTCAATGAGTGAATTGGTGTGTTTTACACATTTTGCCCAGGAATCAGTGTTGCACTTCTCGCATGCTTCATTCCACATACCCAATACTTTTTCATCACTGTACCCCTCTCTGCCTATATGATTGTTGTAGTTTGTCTTACAATTATTCCAAATTAATTCAATAGCATTAAAGTCTGGGTGATAAGGTGGTAATCTTAATATTTCATGCCCATGTTCTCTTATCAGTTCATCTATAATATATATGTTTTCCTTTCGGCTCATCTTAGCCAATTGCAATAACTCTGGTTTTGTTGATTTCTCATCAAAATTAATATTATTTTCCTGTAGCCAACTAACAATTTCTCATTTTCTTGAAAAGTGGTAGGCTGTTTATTCAAAATTTCACTGTGGTATGGTGCATTATTGTCCATTATTATCAAAGATGGCTGTTCCAAAATGGGAATTAACTGAGAAGTGATCCACTTGGTGAAAATTGCACTATTCATTTCTCTATGATAATCTAGAGTCAAAGATTTCGAACAGAATAATGAACTTCTGGAAAAAACCCTTTCGCAGAACCAGCATGATCAACAATAAATCGTTTACCATCATATCCTTCGGGTTTGCGTACACTTTTGACATTATTATCCTGCCAAAACTTGGTTTTATTTCCTCTAGAATAAATCCATGTTTCATCTAAAAAACACTTCTCGTGGATATAAACTTTTTCGGTTTTCCTTGTATTTACGTAAAAAATAAGCTCTTTGTGAAATAATATGAGTCTTTTCAATCAAAGCTCTTCGATTATCATCTTATATAAATTTAAATCCCAGCTCTTTTAGTAAAACATTCAATGATGATTTACACATCGAAACAATCTCCTTATTTTTCAGTTCATCGTTCAAGGATTGAAGGGTAACATGTTTTTGAGGAAGAAAAAATTCAAATAAATATAGGTACATTTCAAAATTCATATGATAAGAGGACTGCATTTCGAAAACGAGATACAAGTGAAGTTTCAAATTAAATAGAAATCTAGATGTGACAATAAAGTTTGACTTTTCAACTAATATACATAAATCCAATGACTTTCCTGATGAAGTTGTGATTGATGAAAATGGGGCGGTTACATTTGTTCAGAAATTTTTCTCACTAGTCAATGTCACGTCCATCGAATGAATAATCAATATTATCTTCATTTCCCTCACCATGTAATAAGGAGGTATACTCACTTTTTTCATATATTTCGTACTGCCATTTTCTGTCCTTCAGGTAAATCAGCTGTTTTCTTTTTGAGACGAAGTCTACTTTTTTCTGGAGTTAATGGAATGGGTTTATTTTCTTTTCTTATTTTTTTCTTATTTTGATGTTGTACACCGTTTTTCGAGATATTTTAAGTGCATCTGCAACTCTCTAAAATACAGTAAAGAAAAGTTATGACATTTCTTTTGTGGTTTCAATTGTTACCTCTTGAACAGATGAAAGTGGTGAAAAAGGTCCACCATTCGCTCTTTCCCTTTCAAAATACTCGCACAAGTTCAACACAAATTGTTGTGGATGTAGAATAGTTCCAGGCATAATCTAAAAAAGAATTGATATATTGTGAATGTTTTTGACCTGTATTTATAGATTAGGTAATGTTTTTTTTTCTCTCAATAGGGTTTCCACACTATGAGTAACTGTTGTGTTAATATCCCAGTAGTATGGAATTATAGTCACAAATGTCAATTGTTTTTGAAGAATATTTGTGAATAAAACACATTGTATTGTACTTAAATTGGAAGAAATGATTCTAAGAGAGATTGGAAAAAACTGTTTTTATAATATATTCAACTGCAAAACAAAGTAAAACTGATGACAAACGAATCCCCAATGACAGAAAACAATGACGCAATTGATGGCACTTCGCTAGTCAATACAATGTTTGGCAAGTTTAGTTGAACTGTAAAACTGTCCGTTTTATGACTTTCTCTTTTCACTGTTTTGAGTTTTAATCGAACATCACAATAGCATAATTCTTAGCTTAGAAGACAAATGTCATCGAATTTTGATTCTCTCATAGCGGTTGTTAGAAAGAGATGTTCGATAGAGGGTGTGTGATTTCTTCGATCGTAAATTGATGACGCATGAGAAAAGATAAAATAATCGAATTGTACGTTACATCTTGGTTTTCCCTTACATGTAAAACCTTGAAACAATAATATTGTAATGTTTTTAACTCATTAGGTATTTTGTTTGTCGAGTTTCAGTACTTTCCGCGTTTCGGTAAGAAATACCTTCCTCTCAATAATTTCTGTCAATCAAACTACGTTTCTAATCAAACTCAAGTAGTTGCATGTCTTTTCCTTTGAAGACTTATTTTGCCTATTGTTATTTGGAATTTCCAAAAAAATTCCTTTTTCCCAATTATGTCTAGCATTTCTTTTCTTTTACTTTATTTCATTTGGTTTGTGAACATATTCACTTGAGGGGTAATTTCAGTTATGTTCTTTATACTTACATTGTTCCGGTAACCCAGAATATTTTCTATATCTACTTTTTCGTCTTATGAATTACAGTTTCCTCTAATCTTTCTGGTTCTACGAGAACATCTTGAGAACCAAGAATGAGATGAGATGAGTTGAAGGAACGACCTGAGGTAAAAATATATCTTGGAAATTAGCTAGACCATCAACAAATTAGCCAGAAATTACAAACACCGGCGTCTTTACATATGAACATTATCCCGCTCCATGATAAGACAGACTTAATAAGAAGCCATTGAGAAAAATATTTACGGTGTTATGAATAAATTTTCTTGGTACCAAAATATCATAGGTATGACGTTAGATTCGCTTTGGCAAAAGTCCATTTCTTATATGCTATGCCAATTGGTGTGTAAGAGTTACGTCATATAGGTATTTTGATTTTCATTCCGTTGCACCTGTACCGAACCAAGATGCAAATACATCTGCCTCATTTTGTAATCCCATAAAACGGCTCTAATTTAAGTTAGAATGAATTGAAAACTTTCAGAAGAATTGAACCCCACAATTGATTCATGGTGTTCCAACTTGTTCCATTTTGTTTTGATTGTTGTGAATGTGAATGAAAAACAAATTAAATCGCGGTGAGCTTCTGTTATCGGTTCTAGATGGCGTTCTTGTAAGATTTCCGTCGTGTCTCGTGTCACAGAACGTCAGAATTATAATATACCTGATAGCGAGGCGGTTAGAAGAATCCTGAAAATGGGAAAAATCTTCACAATTTCATGGAAATCGATAGACGATGTAATTTGTTAAGATGCCAATCCCGACGTCTGGTGCTTGCTTGGAGTGCGCGCCGACCACTCGGGGTGATGCTGTAGGTTTTACGGGTTTTCCTACAGCTGAAAAGTGAATACGCCACAAAAAATCAGTAAGTCGACCCAGAGCGCCACTGCAAATAATAATAGTAATAGCCGTCTCCTATTCGCACAGGCTATGCCTTTTATGAGTGTTTATGAGGGAGTATTATTATTATATATAGTTCTGTGAGTGGTGTTCAAACCTTTCATTTACAAATGTTACCCAAACTTTTTGACTTTTGTCGGTTAGTTCTTTCACGGTCTTCGAATAAACTTCTCAGATACTGTTCAACATTGAAACATTATGGCGGAATTGATATTTAGTAGATCTTTTATATTATTGAAAGAAATTATTGACTTTTGACATGTTACTTCATTTTATTGTATTTCAGTGTACTTTTTCAGATATTCATGAACGTTTTGGAATTGGCTGTTCATGGATAACTCAAAAGAATTTAGGGTGTTTGAATAATCTCGATAACATCAGGTACAGAAAAATAGATTTGTCCGAGTATTTTTCAGAAATGTTCGTATTTTGGAAATATTCGAAATCATGCAAACTTTTACGTCCATACATAAGTATACTAATTAAATAAAATTTCAATACCAAAAATGGAAAGAAATTCAGGCATGTTTCCATAGTAAACCATATTATCTGGAGAATCTCAATTTTTTCAAGAATCCCTTGGATCTTCTCATATATAAATGTTTTCATAATCTAAAAGCAAGTCAATATCAACTCACAAACTTAGTGGGTTTCAATCTGAAAACATATGGGTTTACTGTTCAACAAACTTTGAACTGAGTGGATAACTTTTACAAGGGAGAAGTTCATAGTTTGTAAATTGCCTTTATTCCGTTATTTGAGGTAAAACCCAAGTACCTTCAAGAAATTTCTCCCATTATAAAGAGTATAATGTATATAGCGGTAATATAGAGGTATATATTATTTATGAATGGATCGACACAGGACTTCATTCCCGAGTTTGAGGCGATTCATAAAAATGATTTGGCCTGAAATACAATGAATGTTAACGTCAAAAAGACATGATAATCCAGAAATTCTTCCAGATGAATACAAGATGTCCCACAAATGTTGGGCTATACGATGGTATCTTATGGTAACATAATGTATGAGTAAATATAATAGAAGAAATTTATCTACATATATTTTTTCTCATAAGGCGCTCCCTTTCGACGTTAATTGACATTGAAAAGTACCTCCAAGAAATGTGTCGTATAAATAAGTTATAATGAAAACGGTCTACAATTCCCTCAGACGTCAATAATAAATAGTCTTGAGATCGATTTTCAAAATTGAAGAGGCTCGAAACAAAATTTGGTTTCAAAGTTTAGGAAATCGCAATAAAACATAAATGTTGGTATGAAAAAGTTATGATAATCCAGAAATTATTTCAGACGTATACAAGATATTCCATAAATATTGGCCATTACCTTTGGTAATCGGTAATTCATTACATATTTCCTGTATATACATATAGAAACCTGTATTTCTAGCTATATCTTTACATTTTGTATACAATTTTCTTAGAGAAAGATACTCAATGACGAGAGAACTAACTGTTTTCGGTGAGGAATATTTTACCATAATCACATTGAAATAAGTTTTCCACACTTATGGAGCGTATTATTTATTCCCTAGTGGAATGAAGTAATACTTGTTAGAAAAGTAATCATTATTGATCCATGAACATCAGTTCCTTCGCCATATTTTGAGTACAAGAACAGTAGTTATTGTGTACAAGTGAGCCTTCAAAGCACACACGCGTTTAGGGGCACGACGTAAAGCGGAGTTTGGGCACAGAATAGGTAAGGTTACAGAAGCGAAACTGTCTGATGGCACCTTTGATCTTGGTGCTACCAAATTGAATGAACTTGGATAGTTTATCTGTCCTAATTACATTGCTTCTGCCTTCGTTCAGGAATATTTAGCCAGCTCGTTTGGGGGACCTACAACTTTTTCGTCTCATATTAATTAAAGGACCCCGCAAAATCCTTATGGAATTTGGGTCTCGGTGGATTTTTGAATTTTTGATATGATGTAGTCCATGTAATTCTCTACCAATGTTACCATTGCGCCAATCCCAAAAAATGGGCAGTTTTGCCGCTAGGGGTCGTTAAAATCACCCCTTTCTCAGAATAGACAATTTATTTACGAAACCGGGAACGACATTTTCACCAGTTTCATTGTAGATAATGTTGCATATGATTATGCTCTTTTGTAAAAATAATCTTCACCCCCCTCCCTCTTCCCCCCACCACATATTATGAAACACAAAAAATTATATCTGGATTACTTTGAAATGCATCGTCAGATGTTTGAACATGCTTGAATTAGGGAAATAGCACTTTTTCATGATTATCCCCCCTCCCCCCGAGGGATACAAAACAAAAAAAATTCGGTGGATTTTTCTGAATTTTCAATATGATGCAGTTCATGTTATTGTGAATAGAAATTAATCAGATGATAAACCCAAAAAATGGATAGTTTTGGTGCTAGGGGCGTTAAAATCACCCCTTGCTCAGAATTGACTATTTATTTTCAAGACCTATCGACCAGTTTCATTTAGCTAATGTTGCATAAGACTGCACTCTTTTATAAAAAAAATTATTCTTCCCCCCTTTTCCCACCACCTCCTATTACGAAACGCAAAAAAATATATCTGGATTATTCTGAAATGCACCGTCGGATGTTTGAATAAGCTTGAATCAGGGAAATTGCACTTCTTCATGATTTTCCCCCCTCTCGCGATGTCAAATCAATTTCGCTGGATTTTTCTGAATTTTTAGGATGCAGTTTATGTTACTTACTGTGAATAGGAATTAACTAGGTGAAAAAAAACAAACATCGGTAGTTTTGATGCTATAAGGGGCGTTAAAGTCATACCTTGCTCAGAATAGACTATTTATTGCCGCAATTTCCTCGCCTTACTTTGGAATATTTTAAACGGTTATCTCTAGGTGAGATTTTGGTGTTGTTATAATAGTCTTAAACTGAATTTTTACCTTCTGGTATCTTTCTTAATTCACACCTATGATTTTAGGTGTCTATTATCTATATTCAGGACAAGTTTCAGAGAGATGCGGGTGAAACTATTCAAGTAGATGAACATTTGAATGAGAATGGGTTTATTAGAATGCGCATTTACTCAAGATATACCAGGCTCTTCAAACATCAGCTTTGGATTGCTTTTAACCGCAACATGCAAGCCGAAGAGGAGGTTGTGTCAATTTTAGGATATTACTGCACCTGCAAAACGGGGGCAACAACTTTGGGCTCTTGTGCACATGTGGCAAGTGTGTTATGGTTCTTGAGCTTTGCACGCCATGAACCGAATATCAGATACCCATGGACGACGCTCTTGGATGTAGTAATGGATGCCGCCAACAGGCCTGCACAAATTGATCCAAATCAAGCACTACCCAAAATTGAAATCGTTGATGTTTGAACTTATACAAAGTCTCACAAGACTATGACAGTACTTTATATAGGCATGATACGATGGGCGGCAAGGCCTGAGTGTCACTGGGGGCAATAGCCTGACGGGCCTGCATAGAGGTTTTAGTGAGTAGCCCTGACATCTGAGAATCAGTGGAGTCTCACAGTAGGTCTTGAGTTTTGAGGTTTTGAGACTCATTACCTCTCTATAAGATATATCCTTCACCTCATACGAAAAAAAAAATCGCGTCATTCACCCTGATTTTTTAAGTGGGGGAGGTATAAATGAAGAAGTAAAACATTAACTTTGACTACGCCTTCAAAAGTATAGTCAAGAATTATTTTTTAGTGTTTTAAAATAGGGGTTTGGGGAGGTTTAGAATTCTTCTTATGAAATAATACAATATGACTCATCGTAATCTAAAATTAAACACGTTCAAATATCTTTCCTTCCTATAATAATAAATAGTCTTTTCTGAGCAAGGTATGACTTTGAAGCATCAAAACTATCAATTTTTGGGGTTTAGCACCTAGTTAATCTCTATTCACAATAACATGAACTAGATCATATTAAAAATTCAGAAAAATTCCCCATTTTTTTTTGTTTTGTACCCCTCGGGGGAGGGGGGATTATCATGAAAAAGTGCTATTTTCTTAATTCAAGCTTATTCAAACATCCGACGATGCATTTCAGAATAATCCAGATATATTTTTTTTGCGTTTCATAATAGGAGGTGGGGAGAAGAGGCGGGGGGGGGGAGGCGAATAATTTTTTTGGTGAATAATATTTTTATAAAAGTGCTCGATCTTATGCAACATTAGCTACAATGAAACTGGTGGAAATGTTGTTCTCGGTCTTGAAAATAAATAGTCAATTCTGAGCAAGCGGTGATTTTAACGCCCCCTAACACGAAAACCATCCATTTTTTGGGTTTATCACCTGATTAATTTCTATTCACAGTAACATGAATTAAATCATATTGAAAATTCAGGAAAATCCGCCGAATTTTTTTTGTTTTGTACCTCTCGGGGTGAGGGGGATAATCATGAAAAATTGCCATTTCCCTAATTCGAACATGTTCAAACATCTGACGATGCATTTCAAAGTAATCCAGATATAATTTTTTGTATTTCATAATATGTGGTGGGGGTAAGAGGGAGGCGGGTGAAGATTTTTTTTATAAAAGAGCATAATCATATGCAACATTATCTATAATGAAACGGGTGAAAATGTCGTTACCAGTTTCGGAAATAAATAGTCTATTCTGAGAAAGGAGTGATTTTAACGACCCCTAGCGGCAAAACTGTCCATTTTTTGGGGTTGGCGCAATGGTAACATTGGTTGAGAATTACATGGACTACATCATATCAAAAATTCAAAAAAATCCACCAAATTCCTTATGGATTTTGCGGGGTCCTTTGATATTCCATGTTGTTATTTGACAAACTTTGGTTCATAACAGATATATACTGCAGTTCATAATAAAGTCAGGCAGTAATAAATTTGTCCTTATTTTGACGTGTACGCACGCGCAATGTGAATTCGGAATAAGGACAACTTTATTAAAATACGGTTAGTAGTCGACAGTTGAAGCCAAAATTAAAGTTAATTTATTTTCACTTTGGGTGAAATCGGGGATACGACATAATTATATGTTATTTTCAACACAAATCGTTATCGAAACATACTTTGTTCATTTATCATCACAAGAATTGTATCTCAGTCTAAAATAAATTAGGCAGAAAAAAAAATCTGTGACACTTTTTATTTATAGGTTATGAATAACGAACGCCTGTGCAAATAAGGGCTGAATAGACAAAACTGCAATATCTCTGTTTTTAATTATAGAATAGTGCCAGTCAATATTAAAATGAAGTTGCCTTAGATACTGCCTATGGTTATTGCAATATCTCTCTAATTACTAACTAAATTAAAACACAAACGTATATATGTGTTCAGTCGATTGACGTCGATTGAAAAACCACCACAATAGCGCGCATGAGCATTCAAATTTGGAACAGTGAAATAAGAGGAGTGACACTTCTGTAATCCTACCTATTCTGTGCTTCGAATAAGCAGTAGAGTGCGGAAAATACTGTAACGATTTCGAGACCGGCCTCGAGACCGGCCCTGATCATCCAATTAACTCGAAATGTAAGAAGTCGCCCGAAAGGCTCGAATGGTCGAGGATTGTAAATACGAATATTTAAGCCACAGGGTATTAGATGGCGGGATAGTCGTAGTCAGAGAGATAGCCACAGTAGATATACATTTGAAATGTTTTAGTGAATAATTGTTTAAGTAGTGTTTAAATAAATTAGAAAAAATCAGTAAAGTGCAGTTTTACTACAATACCTTTCCCTATGAGTTGGGATAAGGAATCTTTCTACAAACGCATAGAATAATCAATCGTATGTACTTCTCTTGATCAAAATTCTGCGTGCGGTAAAAACTCACCTGAAGCAATTTTTCCCGCAGTAATGCAGGAAAACGACACTTTCCAAACAAATTTGCGTGTGTGTAAAGTGAATCACACACGCTTGTAGAAAATTGATTTTTAGATAATCCGTCCTGACTTGAACGTGAGCTGAACAAACCTGGCAGAATGTTTGGCCGTTTCTTGAATTTCTTTTTAAACTGGAATGTGAGAGAGAAGAGGGTCTTCAACTATTTTGTGTTTTCGAGCAGTATCCTATATAACTTATCCCAAATCATGATTTTTATTACCTATATTAATTACTTTAGTGGGACTCAATTATGAAGAAAAATTCGAAATCACGGAAGCGATACCAGTAAAAGATCGTTAAGCTGTGATATTGCCGTTTTCAGATTCTAAAGACTCTTTTACCAGCTTCCGCATGATCACACCCTATTACTTTTGATGTATCCTCCTAAGCGTCATGTATTTCTCTGAATTAACATAATAAAAACCATGCTCTGGGTTATTTATACAAAATAACAAAATAGGCTAAATTAGTTGAAGATATTTTTCCCTATAATCAATCCATTTAAAAAAATAAACCCAGAAAGGGGCGAACGCTCCGAACACAACGAATGCCAGCAACATCCGTCCAGTAATTTATTCGGCGAAGAATTAATCTGTTGTGCAAATTCGATTCACTGACTAGTAGTATAGTCAAGAAGTACTTTTTGGGTCAAACTTTTTTCACTGCATCCGAAAAAAGTGAACGAGTTGTCATTCGATTCGGAATAGCGTATAGATGATTTTTGAAAAAATTAAGAGCCGCTTGCAAAAATTTAAAAATAGGGCATCTGTTTAATTACACAATCATCTGCAATTGAGTCTTCTTGGAAGAACGTTCCGCAAATAACTTTCAGATATAGTTCAGTATCCGACGTAGTTTCAGCCAGGGAAGGAGTTCTTTTCTATCAGATGTTTGCCACATTTTTCCACTTGGTGGAAACTTTGTCGATTTTATTCGTTTCATCGTGTTGATACTCTTCGGCACAAATTTTCGAACGTTGTTCGAAATATTACAACTAAAATGATCCAGAAATGTTATCAAACAATGTTATTGTTTTAACAATAGTCTTAACTTTCTTCCACTAATTCATTTATAATTGTGAAATATAATTTTTAATTTATTTTAATCAAATGCAGCAATTTATATTGCTACGGCTAAGCCAACTAAGTATTTTGTCAATCTGTAAACTCCAACTAAACTGAAAACTGTAAAAGTGCCATCTCATGAAGGGCGACCTGTATTTATACCCACAGTAGACTTCTTTTGGATCATTCCAGAAACGCCGAGAGACGACGAAAGAAGTCGCCTTGATGAATTTAGATGGCTCTAGTCTATTCTAGAACAGACTGGAGTAATGACATCATCGCATTGTTCACGCGCTGAACAAACGCAGACAGATGAAGTAGTCGGATCGGAATGCGGTGGTGAATAAGTCGGAGAAAACCACGCGACAGGCCCGGCTCCAGGATAATTACATTACCACAAAATTGTTTATATTTTTATTGAACGATTCTGAAAGAAGAACAGCTTTCAGGTTATACATTTTTTGACGCCATACCTAATATAGTCGTGAAAGAATACGAGGCACCCTTCTCTTTAAGCGTTTTCACCAAGTGGAAAAATAAAGGCAAACATCTGTCAGAAAACAACTACTTCTATGGCTAATACCACGACGGACATTGAGCTACATCTGACAGATATTTGTGCAACGATCTTCCAAGAATACCCAATTGCAAGTGTTTGCTGTCTTGTGATTAAACAGAAGGTTATCCTTCATTTGGCTGGGAATGACCACCTGCAGACATGCATGTTTCGAGGTTTATTGCCTCTCATCAGTGACAGGGTAGGTCGGACAACATTACAATTGTCCTGTCCCTGCCAAATGAATAATAATCAACCATTTAACTTATATTTCCCCGCGGATGACTCTACGACCCACAACAAAGTTGATAGCAGCGCCATCCGCACGGGAAATCACGAACAAGACTAAACGCTCCCGAGTAGCACAGACTCCGGGAAGAGTAAACTGTAATATTTCGAAAGAAGTTCGAATATATTGTGCTAGAGAGGTATCAACAATGCGTTCTGTTTAATTTCAAGACAAACACTTGCAATTGGGTCTTCTTGGAAGAACGTTGCACAAATATCTGTCAGATGTAGTTCAATGTTCTTCGTGGTATTAGCCAGGGAAGTAGTTGTTTTCTGGCAGATGTTTGTCTTTATTTTTCTACTTGGTGAAAACGCTTAGGGAGAAGGATACCCCATATCACAATATATTCGAACTTCGTTCAAAATATTATAATATAGCCGATTCGGCAAAAATGTTTTACCTTTGATAAAAATTAACACCCCATTTTTATTCTCAATTTATCAGAAAAAATGGGAGCTTTTTGTTGATGATTATCCAATATTGCTGTTTGAAAGATTTTATATTTTTGATGAATATGCCGTGACTACTTGGTTTTTCCATGAACTGAGTGACGGTAACGGTAGGAAAGATATAGTCAGTCCTCTTCATTACGGAGGTTTTGTGAAACAAATAGTGCTGCCAGACAAATATAAAACTTTTGAACGCATTTGTAGTCATTTACATAATAATAATAATAATAAATCGCTTTTATTGCTGCAGGCTCATATAAAAGAGACAAAAAAATACAAACAAATACTTACGTAATGGAATATATAATATTTACTACTTCACTATCACAACTTGATGCGAATTGTTTATCCGCATTGCAAAAATTACAGAATAGAGGCATGCCCATAATTTTGAGATGTAATAGATATACGCCAACTACAACAATGTTGGAAGTTCTAGATTGGTTTTCTGTGATAGACCGTCTGTTTTATTTTACCATGGTATCCATCTTTAAAATACTGTCTGGTAGTGCACCATCATATTTTGATCAATTTATAGTTTTTCATCACCAAATTCATAATTACCCCACTAGGGGAAATAATAATTTATATGTGCCGCGTCTGAATTATACACGATCCATAAACTACTTATTCCATGAGGTGAATCTATTATGATATTTAAAAAAGGACTTACTAGTCGTTTGAAGATACATTATCCACATTAACATTAATAGTATAATATCATATTTATCTAGTATTTTGTATTTTGTAATTAATATTGTTATTTTTAATTCTCCTTCTGTTTTGAAAATGCTTGGATTATTTTAAGCATACATATTTTATTGCAATGAAGTTGGGCTATGACTTTGTCCATCCAATTTTGAAAATAATTTTGAATATTAGGATGCCTATTTGAAATAAAGATTATTATTGTTATATTCATTTATATAATGTAATATAATAATTCCGAAATAAAGGGCAAAGTTTGCAATCCCTTGATTGTTGACCAATCACAGGAGTTTCATAACTCTTTTGTTTTTTACGGTATTATGAGATCAGCATTTCTAGAGAATGAGAAACAGTTTTTAGGTACACCTATCGGAATAATTCAATAATAACTCCCGTAATGTTGTACGATATTTTCATTGAGAAACTTGCGCAAAATCCTTTACACCGTTTAGTAATCTTATTCAATAATTCAGTCATTCAGACTGAATTAAAACAAAACTGAATTGAGACTGGAGACAGTCCAGGATTCGTATCGAATTCCTCTCTAGATCCAATGGAACATTAAACCACTAAGCTGGAATCTGCCAAGTCACACTTCCGGTAGAGCCTTCAATGTTAATAAGGGTTGTGAAATCAGTAGAATATGATGAATTCAAACGCAAATGCATGGACTCGATTTGTGTTTGGCCCTATCTTCCTGACAATCCTGACATTATGAACCAAGTGAAATTTTGAAGACTGTCAATTAGATGAGCAGTCTGGATAAATAAAATAAAAACATAAATTATTTGTATGTGAGGATTGATTTCTGTTTGTATTTCACTTCTGCAGATTTATCATAAAAATTGCAATGGAAGATATAACTTATGTGACGTTATCTAATATTTATTAAAGCACATAATTAGAACAAAACCTTTTTATAGGTCCTTTCATAAAATTGTCTATACACGATTGAATTTTTAGAGAGAGTATTCATTCAAAGGTCATATAAATATATAGATATTACTCCACTGAATAAGCAACTTCTAAATAACGTATTATCATTTAAATTCAGTTTTTGGATAGTAAAAAAATAAACATACTATGCAAAAAATTCAATTACCCTTTTTCATAGTTGGAAAATTTATTATTTATCATTATCCCAGTATTACCAGATATCTTGACCTGCCTTTATGGACGTTTTCTCTATACAGTTTATACTGAAAGTTCAAAATTACTACGGCAACTAACTTAACTACGCATAAACAATCCATTTTTATTATGTGTCATATGCTCTGGTTTCAGGATATTTTTTCCTCGATAATTAATAAATAAATCTCATGGCCTGTTTTTCATTGGTCAGTTGAGAGTTTCAGCTAGCCTAGCTGAGAGCTATCAGTCCTCGGGCTCAATTCCAAGAAAAAAAAACAACGGGTGAAATTACGTGAACATTATTATTAGTGTGTTTTTCATGTCGAGTAGAGCAATAGGCCACCAATAATTTTTCTCAAAGAACATTCTGTTCAATTCGAAATTAAGAACTGGTGTCAATGGTTTGGTAATAATTTTTTTCTCCCGGTACTGGGACCGAGGACTATTAGCCGTCAGCCAGCTAGCCGAGACTATTAACTGAACATTGAAAAACCGGCCCTTGATCGATTACAGAGAAAATTAGCCTGATGTCGACAACTTTAAGTCAATTTTCAAAGATCCAAAGCTCGTGGAACTCATGTAACGATACTTTTTTTTGCAGAGGAAGGTTTACCGAAGAACCACCAAAGGGATGCTGTGGACTCTTATCGTGGAAACCAGGATCGCTACGATGGTTCATAGCACTAATAGCTTTAGTTGCAGTTTGCTGTGTTTTAGTGGGTACTGCTTTAGGTGCTATGAGGCCTTCTGGGAGAGATCATTTGACAATATCCTTGCTCATGATTGGTAAGTTTGGAAAAATTTGTAAAACTGGTCTGGGTATTATGGATACTATTATTATAGTATGGAGGTCATCGCATCTCAGAAATTCCGGTTCTCTAACTATTCGACATAACCGAGCACAATCCGATGCTATTATTCCTACATTATTTCGAGCCCTCCGAAGAATCTATAATTTCAGGTATAACTATTAAATCAAATGCGGGCAGTGAAGATAACAGTTTCAATATATAATTGGGGACTTAACTCTTCATATTTTTCAAGAATGATATCTTCCGCCGAATATACCTAGATAACTCAAAAATGCTTGTTTTTGCTGATGCACTTTGATGTCTTTCTGATACTTTTGTTGACATCTTTACAGAAAAACTAAAGTCAAATTTAAATATCTAATTATTCTGATTTTCTTTTTAGTTGAACGCTTGTTCATAAACTTCGACTTTGACAACACTAAAAAATGTATATCTATCAAATTGATTCTCATTTGAAACGTCGTTCAATTCTTTATACGATAGCAAAATTTCAGACAAAATTATTCATCCAAAACAAAAGGGCGATCTGCACAACATAAATCGTCCAAATATCAAATTCTAATAAACTTAGATTATCAGTTGAATTATTTGATTATGAATCGCTATTTCCGACCCACCACACACCAATTTCAAATTGAATAGGAACATAAATTACAAATCTGTCTGCCATAAATTTTTCGTAAAAGTGGATTCCGAGGCAGGCGGTAGGGATCGAACCCACATGCATGCATCCTTTTATTAAACTTACATTTGAAAGTCCCTATTCAACCCAACGTACCTAACAATAATAATAATAGAAGAATTCACCTGTTACGTTCACTCACGTTACTGTTAGTTATCCCAATTATCAAGAACATTTTTTATAGGACATTAGATATATAATTATTCCTATCAATTGAAAGTCTGTTCTTATTACAAAATTAAATTGCTGCATTCCTCAGTCACACTTTAACTTCACATTTATTGTGTTAAATTTTTTTAACTGAAGTTGAAGCAATATCTTTTCCTCTAGTATTTTTTCTGGTATAACCAGACTCGCCTTGCCATTGTTCTTATAATATACCATGAAAGCACTCACAATTACAATTCTTTCAACGATTCGTTTTTGTAAACAATTGGTCTAGCAAATATAAAATGAATAGGTATTGTTGTGAATTTTTTTCAATCATTTCCGTTATTGCTAAGTTGTGCTTCGTTCCAGGATATGGAAGAATTGGCCAAGGGGTATTCGTAAAATCTGACAGCTACATTTTGTATTACCAGCATATTATAGACGACAAGTTTTGACACATCTTGCCATGTTTGAATCGGGACTAAATTTTTATCTGTAGTACTAACTTCGATCAAAATGTGTTCTTTCTGCCTACCGGTTGCACCTTTACAAGCAACCCTCAAAAGTCTTCGAGTGACATGTGTGAGCCAGGAAATGCCAACAACTATTTCATCACATTCTGAGACATATGAATTAGTTTCGAGAGGTCCATAAACATACAAATTTTTGCCTCAAAACGCAATCAAGCTTCAGAAATCGTCCGTATCTTAAAACTATTTATCATATTATTCTTTGAATAAATGTCTATTCGATATATTTACTTACTTCCTTTGACATTCCATTTTATTGTATTTGGCTATCTTCGTTGTTTTTTTTTTAGTGAATACAAATAGATGTGAAAATTTAACTCGTCAGGTCAATCGTCATAAAACTGTTAATTATGGAACAAATGATGATCATCTCTGGAAGAGATTCAAATCAGTAACTTTTCAGTAATCTTAGAGGAAGACCCGTTAAAACGGACCTTACCTATATGGCTTTCCGCAGATAGGAATTCTGCTGATGGTGATACACAGCATCGAAATGAATGACTTCATTGGTACGATTACTCGTGACATGAATAACTGTGCGCTGGGATATCGGCTATTGTGGAGAAATTACAGTCTTAGCATCTGTTTGCTTTGGATTCCACCAAGTTATTGAATTCCTATAATAGAATTTTAGCCAAGGTCACATTAAGGTCCATACTGTTGATTTCTTATTCACTGTCAGCTATGAAACTGTGTACCTACTGAATATGGAGGTTATTTCCAACAAATCGTTTATATCCAACGAGGGTGATCCATCACAAAAAGTGGAGGTAAGATACAACTGAAAAAGTGAGAGAACTGGTTTATAATTGGGTACAAATAGTGTTGGTGCTAGAATAGATCCCTGCAGGACTCCAGAAATTCTCAGTGTTAGATGAATCTCCATCGACCATCAAATTGAGATATTCATCTGAGAGAAAGCTAAAAAGCAGTTTTTTAAATTTTTATACTATGAAAATTGTTAGATTGTCACAATGCATCAATTTCACGTTTCTTCCCAGTGGTTCATTAAAAACCACATCATAATTTTTTGGACTCTCTTTGAAGAGTTGTTATTTTGGCAATATTTTGATGAAAGAGTTCTGATGACTAGGTTTTGAGTTTCAACTTTTCAGCTTCATTTTTGACGTCGGTAGTAAATGGGTTATTTAGGTATCGGAACGATCCATTATTTCACTTTATTTTTGAACGGCTTACAGGAATGTATTATACTAATTTTCGCTTAGATAATAGAAGGTTATCGAGTTTCGTCGCTTCCGGATTATTTTACCTTGAGAAGATTTGATCATCATTGCTCTGAGATAAAACCTGAAAATAAAGTGTAGTGAAGGAAATGCAAAACGAAAGTTATCGACAAATACTAAATATACAACAGACTGGGAAATTTCATTTTTTGTTACATCAACTTGTGATTTTCGTAGGTACCTCTTTCAAAATTTGTTAGTGATAAACCTTGGTACAAAATTCAAGTAAGTACACTAACAAAAATTGTTGATCGATTCGGTTCAAATTATTATTCGTAAATGAAATCAGTCGCAGTGTTAGTATATGTGTTCACTCCTCGATGTGTGAATGTCTGTACTGATGTTTTTATGAAAAATGTGTACTTGTCACCAAGCAAATATGCATGACAATTTTAATTCCCCGCGTATTGTTAGAACTCCATCAAATAATTGCTACTTCGAGCGATTTAATCAAACAGGACAATGAGTTGGAATCAAACAAATCAAACAGAATGTATAATGTACATGTTGCGCTCTCTCTAGGATCCAAACTTCAGCAGACAGGAAAGCAGCGCGAGGACAGCAAAGGTGGCCCTACGGGGGCTCAACTTAATTATCACATTATTAAACTGGAGATTGCCACGGTGTGGTAGCCATGGTGACAGATAGGAATTTAGTCAAAACGCTTATCAAGGGAATTATAATGTCATGATATGGAGAGAGATAGCCTGTGCAATTTTAACGCATCCACGACAAAGAGGTAGTATTATTTGCACTTTTGTGGGGTTATGCGGAGGCAGATAAAGTCATATCGAGTGTTGGGAAAGTCCGTACAATTTGTACTATACGTACTCTAATTTTCTGATGTCGATAGCTAATATTGAGGAAATAATTTGCTCTCCGTTAGTCGTGATCACATTTATGTTAATATGACAATCTTATATTTTTCCATTTTTTTTGACCATCACAAGCCACATCGCTCGATATTAAATTTAAAACTATTCTGGTCGTCAACCAGCTGCCATCTTACTAGTAACTCTCAGATGTCTTCCATGAGACTTGTTCCAGCTGAGTGTAACGAGGGGCATTTCAACGTGCGTTTCCATGCATGCTCAATAATTGTTATAATGGCTTATTTTTTGAAATGGGAAAGTAATTAGTTATCATTTTATGAAATCACTGAAATTTAAGCCAAGTTTTAGTGTGGAAAATGATTTATTGAAGGGTGATCCACAAAGTTATAATTTACCTAGGAATTCAGGAACATAAGAATATGAAAAACTATCCAGAGATAGTGGTTGGGTGTAAGCCACATGTTTTTCGAAATGTGTTAAAACCAAACTCTGTACTGTTACGTTTTCGATTTTTGTAGTATACTCTTGGACATATTCGAAATTTAATATTAATTTCACCCAACTATGTATATACAGTCTGTCCATAAAGTAATCCCTCCTGTAAACTTCTAAAAGGATTGACATTATTCTTTGAATATCTTTTTTGTCAAATAGTACCTAGTTCAAATAACTTGCTTCTTGACTGCACTAAAAATTGTCATCTTCCAAATTAGCGTCGCGCCGCCGTTTTGGAAACATTTGTTAAAATGGCATTGGGTGTAGAGTAATAAGTCATTCGAATCGTCTTTTAATTCTCCATACAATAGCAAAATTTCAAACAAAAATATTCATCCAAAACAAAATTTCGGTACATAACGTTAAGACTTTCATATCAGGATCCTTTGGAATGGATAGCTATTAACAAGCTCTAGAGAATGGAAAATGATATTTTGGTACTTATTTGCTTTTTCCCTCAAAATGGCAGATGATTGCCATATTCCAAAGAAATTTTAATGAGAAGGCTGGTGAAGTAACACCACTACCATGCACCCGTTTTATCAAATCTTAGCAAAATCGAGGAAATCATCTCCCATATGGCGTGCTGAGGGACAGAGAACTTTGCAGATAACAAAAATTATTATTTCATTTTACTAAATCTCGTTTTGTCTGTTATATAGAGAATTGAAAGACGTTTCGAATGAAGGTATCACTCGACACCCAATGCCATTAAAAAAAAATCAAAATGGCGTCTGGCCATGCAATTTCTTTTAATATAGTCAAAAAGTAGGTTATGAACTACCATTTCACCAAAGGAAATTAAAAGAGAAATTTCGATCCGTTCAAAAGTTAACAGGGATGGGTTTCTTCATGGAAGTAGCTTCCACGAAATATGGCTATTATCTTTCATTTCCCAGCCAGCGGAATTTTATATGGGACATCCTGTATATACAGTTGTATACTCTGTTGAAGAACCTTGTGATCTGGAGTTCAGCGGGTACCTTTTTTTGGGACACTTCAAAAGGGGTCAAACACAGACATCATAAAATCAAATAATATATTAGCTTCACCACACACTTTACTTCATTTCCATCACAATGCCTATTCATCAAGAATCCTGGAATGAGAGTGAATTAGAATTTAATAGGTCATTATTGCTATTTATAAGTTCTTGTGTGAATTTCTGGACACTTCCAACCATGTCACGTCCTGTGATCATTGACCGGTTACCAATTTCAAATCCTGGATATCAATTGGTTTTCCAGCATGGGCCAAATTTTTCACAAAATCTTATATTGATTGATCTTTTTATTCAACAAGCAAATTTCGTGACATTCAATTCTATTTATGATAGTAAATTTCACTTTCGCATTGCTATATTTATATCACTATACAAGGTATTTCAAAATTCAAGATTTTAGTGGCGAGTTTTTCAGGTCAATGCAAGATTTTTATTTAACTATAAACATGTGTGAGCAACCGATCTATATAACGATTTTGAGATATTGGGGACAAATTTGAAAAATAGTACATTTCAGGGCTTACATTATCCAGCAGGGAGATATTTTTTCAGGGTCAAGCCTTTTTTCGCCCCATAAAATATGAAATGAATTCTTTGCTTTCTTTACAATTTTTTTTTATATTTACGCATCCGAAATCGTTATCGAAAAAAAAATTCAAAATAATTTTTCGTAATTCACTATATTTTATTAAAATTCACCGCACGAAACAATGAAAAATAGAATTAGTGGGTTTGACTGATATTTTCATTTTGGCGTTTAGGGTTGCTTTGAAGCATTTGACATTACTTAGAGGTATTTTCTAAAATTTTATAATTCATGTTCCAAACAGAGAGAAAATAAGTTTCAATCTACTAGAATGGACTGAAACTATGATGTCTTACCAAAATACCAAAATATGTCTTGTTTGTTCTAGAATAGTGATAGAAATGCCCCGTATAGACCCTAATGTACTATCATTAATAAAATTGGTCGGTAAGTGTAAGTCGGTGTATAAGCGGTCTAACGCACAGGCCGTTCGAAACTCCAGCATACCGATAGTCGGTTCGAGCCCGATGTTGGTACTAGAGAATTTTTCTCATCTACTTTATATCGGATCGATAGGCGACCGCATGCCTTGTTGAAAAGTAAGTGTATTGTGGGTTGTCTAGATGCCAATCTCCTCTGGTGCTAGCTTGGAATGCACAACGACCCGAGGTGGTGCTGTAGGTTTTCGGGTTTTCCCACAGATTAAAAGTGAATACGCCACCAAAAATCAGTAAGTCGCCCCGAAGCGCCACGGCAAATAATAATGATAGCCGTCCTCTACCCGCACATGCTATGCCTTTGGGTACACTCAACGAGTGTTTATGAGGAAGTATTATTATTATTATTATTGTACATTTTAACAATTTTCGATATAGTTATTATCCTAACAAGTACCGAAAGAGTACCATTCCCGCATGTGACTGCCGTTACCCGAACGACGCAAAGCGGAGTTCGGGTAAGCAGTCGGGTGCGGGAGAGTACCTTTCCGTGTATGAGTAAGGATCAAGATTTTTTCTTCAAACGCATTGAAACATCTTATGTAGCGCTCTTGAACAAACTTTCGCGTGCGGAAAAAATTATTCCCGCACTAGTGCGGGAAAAATTCAATTGAAGTGACATAAGCGTGCGAGAAAATTTTTGTCGCACTAGTGCGGGAAAATTACACCTCTCAAACTAAATTGCTTGCGGGAATAGGGCGGAACACGCACGCCTGTAGGAAAAATACATTTTCATCCTGAATTCGACCAAAGAAAACAGTTTTTTTTAAGTCAATCCCACCAAACTATGACATTTTGACGAACTTGACCGCCTATAACTCAGAAACGACACAAATTCATTTAAACTCACACATTTACCTTACGAACCTTGCTACTATAACATAATACAATTTCGGCCAATGTGACAGAAAGCCAATTTCCCATGTTTTCGTCCGGGGTCCTTTAGCAAATTAGAAAAAATTATTTAAATTTTTTTCCCTATAACTGTCGCATATGCGTAAAAATTCATGAACAAAAAATTTCATTTTGTATTTCAAAAGCCACCAGCGGCGCATTACATTATGGTGCGAAAAACGGCTTAACCCCTGAAAAAATATCTTCCTGTAGATTATAAAAATTACTCGGCATGCTAGATGATGTGTAAGACTTTGAACGTAACTTATGATTCAAATTTGATCTGAATATCTCAAAAACTGAAAGAGGTATGGAGAAAAACAACTAACGATTTATAGATCGGTAACGAAGCGTTTGTGGACATGTTTATAGAAAAAATAAGTCTCGTTTTGACCTGAAGAATAAGCCCCCAGAATCTTGATACTGGATTTTGAAACACCCTGTGTACGAAACCTGAAGTTTCACATCTCGACAAATGGAATGTATATTGTGTAATTCTGTCAAATATTTATTTTGTTCTGGTCAAGAAGACAACTGTAGTGATCAAAATGGGTGGTGGCGAAGTAACTGAGGAATTTGTCACATTCAGGGACGGGGGATTGGGGCCGCAGCCCCTCATCCCGAGATTTTTATAATTTGTTATATTGTTTGTTGTTTTCTATTTGATAAAGCTTCTTCTTGTATAATGCTGTAGTCCTTTTATAAGGCTATAAACCATACTTTTCTTGGTCCCTCGTAATTGCACTAACTCGAAAAGGCTTATGAGGGTTTATGTTATGGACAAAAATGTAGACTGCATTTCTTATTGGTTATATTCGAAGAGTACCTACCCATTATTCATCGCTACGACCCTGAAGGTTTTCATTACCTTTCGAAGTTTTTCATAACTCATTGGGAATCTCAGAGTTATGTGATCAAGAAAATTTAAACTTTCACTTTTGTGCTGAACGCGAGTATTAGTGGGCTGTCTATAAAATCATAGTATCAAAAACGGCAATTGTATATCAACTTTTTTATTTTAGCTGTAGTAGATTTCATTTATTCACATTCTAAAGTTGAACTGTCCCGGATGTCTTCTACATTTTCAGTTTTCGAATCAATTACAGAAAATACACCATCAACTTGACTAAACCAAATTCTCTGGTAATTTACTTATCCAGTTATGCCTATTACCGTAATAAAAATACACTTAACACTTTAGTGTCACTAATTTATTTATACTTATAAAATATAACAAATTCAACTGGGTATTATCTACCAGCTGTTCTTCTGCATCAACCTGTAATTATTCTCTCTGGTCACGGGCTCTGTTTTTGTATCCACAGATTGATGGAGCTTCGAGGAGCGATAAGAGAAGCTGCTCCTGCCGTTATTTCCAATAGCTTCGGTTCTTCTCTATTGATAATATTAGTGGTGACACGAAGCGGCAAGCAGACAGGGCTGGCTTCAGGCTCATTACATTGCTTTAGAAACCTGAAATACTAAATTCTGCCTTTATATGTTTTGTCTTACTTTTACCTTTGGCACTGTATTCAATACTTTTTCCACTCACATAACTAAAACGGATATGTAAAGTGCTAAATGATCGATTAATCACAGATATATAGCCTGTGTTCAAAGCACAATTTAAAAATCATTTCCATGGCAAATACTTCACTATGATTACTGTTTGATTTCAGTGGTTGAAAACCCGCCTGTCAGAGTAGGTCTGTCAATTGAAACTGGCATGAAAACCATAAAGAAATCAAATTTCAAAAAAAAAATACTTATTGTTGTGTAAATAGGGGTTGTAGAAAAACTGAAGTACGGAACACCTCTAGACATTCATTACAAAAAATTCATTTTTTATAACAATACGTGTTATGTAATATACTGTTTAACGTGATAGGAATCACACGTTGAAAGGTAAGACCTCGTTAATCCTTGGCTCGCACAAGTTTCGACTTCTGAGTGCTGCCGTTCATAGGTGGACGACAGCTGGTTAACGGAAAAAACAATTTTAAAAACTAAAAATTTATGGTTGGTTTTCCAATTCTTACATCAAATTGTCTATAAAAAATTGAAATAGTTATACCCCATCACTCCGCACCAGGAACGGCGCGTCGTGGGAACTCGGAGGGCACAGTCCTCCCACTAATGAAGATGATACACTCTAATCCCTAATATGAGAAAATAAATTTAAATGTACACTTCCAGTGCCCCACCCTACTTTTCTGACCCACGCACCGCCCATGCTCCGCACACACAAATCTGGTAAACTTAGGAACGATTGCGGGTTCGAATTGCAGCACCGTCACCGGTTTCGTACATGGCATCAAACTTACAAATAATTAAGGGTTATGTCTTCCCTAACTTGCACAAGTCTCTGACTTCTGAGGGTTTCTCGTAAGGGTGCAGCCGGTTGACAGATATAATAACAAACAACAACTTGGGAAGTAAGTATTTACTCCTATCTCACCTTTTTATTCATATTATTGAGTTTTACCTACCAAAGGCCCACTGATATTTTATATTTTAAACCAAAATATCACCCTCCAAAAAAAGTCAAGTATTCAATTCTATGAATGAATTTGGTGGTAGATTCTGATGAGACTCTGGTAGGGTTGTGGCTTACCCTTGCACTGAAAATGAGCAAGAATCCAGAAACTTATCCGAATTATACAAGGTTCGATTACAAGAAGAATCAAAGATCGCCGATTACATATTGTCCACCACACTGATGCTGTATCGTCCACAATGGGTCTCATTACCGTTAATAATCCTTCGCTGCTCCATCCTCGTAGATCATATTGTAGTTTCCAATATAAACGTACTCAACTCACGATTTCAAAGTAAACGCAATCAGCCACTCAACTTGCCTGGCGTTCATTCCAAGTTTTTCGTACTAGCTCACGTACGTGTCAATTTGGTGTTTGATGTGGATTCGTGGATTAATACTATATCCTGACAGCCCAGGAGATTCCTTCATTTCGTACAATTGGTCATTCATCAGTCATTTTCAGCAATAAAAAGCTACCTACGTAGCTTTAACAATAAATGATAAATATGCATGTGATCAATCATACCGTGAACGTTAGTGCTGGAGTTAAGTCGTAGACACAATGGAAGTTTTATGTAATAAGTTTCAAGTTTTGGAATTTTAGAAATCAATTCTACAAATAAAACAAGGTGCAAAACAGAATTGAAAAATGGAGTTTAAAATTCACCAACAAGACTGTTTATGAGGCGTTATCAGAATAATAATGGCTATGAGTGGTCGGTGGAACAGCGGTCTAATGCACAGGCCGTTAACTCCAGCATACCCATAGTCGGTTCGAGCCCGATGTAGGTACGAGAATTTTTCTCAACTACTTTATATCGGATCGATAGGCGACCGCATGCCTTGTTGAAAAGCAACTGTATTGTGAGTTGTCTAGGTGCCAATCTCGTCTGGTGCTAGCTTAATACGACACTAAAAATCAGAAAGTGGCCCAGTAGCGCCACGGCAAATAAGAATAATAGCCGTCCTCTACTCGCACAGGGTATGCCTTTGGGTACCCTCAACGAGTGTTTATGAGGGAGTATTATTATTATGATAGTTTCGCGATAAAAAATAGCCAAAATTACGAAAATTAAAACTAAAAACATAAAACTTCCATTGTGTTTCAGCCTTAAGATGCCTAAAAACCACGGTGTACCGACAGATTAGAGTTTGTTTAGATTTGTCACGATAAAAATTACTGTTTAATCTAGTAAGCGACCGTCACTTCAATTACCCTCTTGTCAGCTATGATTATTGAGAATTGCTGACGCAATATGAGTAGTTTTGAAGAAGTTTCGTCTGAACAAATCACAAAAATCATGATATCAATTGTGTTTTAAATATCTGTTCATTCAAATTCTCGTTTCAGTGACGGGGAATATGTTGTGGCCGGGTCTGCACTGATGATCAGGTGAACCGTGTTGGACATGAGTGATTCAGAAGTCGTGTGGGTCTGTTTAATATGTAATTATATAATGATAATACCAATACTCCCTCATAAACACTCATAGAATGTACCCAAAGGCTAGCCTGTGCGGGTAGAGGGCGGCTATTATTATTATTTGTAGTGGCGCTTGGGGGCGACTAACTGATGTTTTTGGTGATGAATTCACTTTTCAGCTGTAGGAAAACCTACAGCACCACCCCGGATGGTCGGTGCGCACTTCAAGCTAGCACCAGACGTCGGGATTGGCATCTAGGTAACTCACATCACACTTGATTTAGCCATTTACTCGCGTACCGGAGCCTCTTATGTGAAGTAGAGACCAGTCAAATTTTCTGAAACTTTGGTATATTGTTGTACTCGATATAGTAACCAAAAGTATCGATGGGCCCAACTCGATACGGGGTGTTGAAGCTGAAAATTGCCAGATTTTTGTTAATTTTCGATATAGATTGAATTCCTGTTCACTACATGTTTTAGTAATACAATGGTGAATTCGTGTTCATATTTAGGAAAGCATATTTTTTAACAGTACCCCTAATATAGTAATTTGAGGAGAAAATATCGCTTGGTACATATTTTTTATACAGGATATTGCATAAAGAAAACCACAATATCAAATAATTTTTTTCAAAGGATTAATTCAAAACCCTATAATAACGGATTGATTTGTGAGAAAATTAATACCGCTAAAATATGGATGTCTCTAAGCTTCAAGATATACAAGGTGGGTCATTTGTCGAAACGTATTCTATTTTATGAAATGTACAAAAACGTGTTCATACTTTTCTGTATCCTAAAGTTTCTCCGATCAAATGTAACCATTTTCTCAGTATATAATTATTTTATTAACGTCTTAAGAGATATGGTTTTTGCCGCCGATCTTATGACCAGTTTTCTAGTGGAGAAATTGAAAAACTGCTTTAACTTATATTAAGTATGTTAGTTTCAAGTCATTTGTTTATTGTTGATTCCAACCCCCTTATCTTTCTGCTACAAGCATTTTGTATTGCTAGACTTCGTAGTAATCAGTTCTATTCCTGAATTTTCTATGTATAGGTATGTTTCCCATTCTATAAAACCTCTTCACTCACTCACATCCAACGTGAAGAAGATTAGTCCAAATTAAGTGGAAAAATCCTTTATGAGTAAAAACGTGCGAAAACCACAACCTCGGTGATAACGTGGAAATGAGTTTGGATGTTATATTTCCTGAAATAACTGTTGCAATATAATTTGTACCCTTGGTTTAATCTTACATGTTACATGTGTGATTCATCTTAAATTAAAAAAAAAATCAAATTTCAAGTTCTATAGTTTTTAATATAGGTACTTCATCAGTTTATTAGAAAAACTGTTTATAAAGACTTGTTCTTTACAAATATGTATATACTATATATTTCTTTATAATATGTGTGTAACTATAAATAATTCAATCATTCTATATATTTCAAAATCAAACGATTATGTATAGGTACCTCGTGTGATTACTCAGTTACTCAGAAGTAAGTATGAACGTAATGAAATCTAAATATTTTAGTCTCGAAATTGTAAACATGTAAGTATCAACTTTAAGAAATAAGTTCTCTATGGCGCAAATATTAAATTATTTTTTGTTTGAAAAACGTATTGTGAATTATTCGTGAATATTTTCAGCCATACCATTCAATGTACATCTGACCAAAACTTAAATTGAACTTACTAACATACGCAATATGAGTCAATGCAATTTTTCAATTTGAAGAAAGAACCTGATGATATCAGCATTTCCCCACTTTAACGAATTATTATTTCAAAACAATTATTTGATATTGTGATTCTTTTTATGAAACACTCTGTATTAAAAATATGTACTAGGCGATATTTTTTCATCAGAATGCTATATTGAGGGATACCTTTAAAGAAGAAGATTGCCTAAGGTCACAGTAGAAAAAGTGAAATTCTGCAAAACTACTTTCATTCATTCGTGTGTCACCCCGTGAACATAAATATTTTCATCAATACATATTCACCATTGTATTACTTAAACATACAGTAAACGTGTGTATGCAACTGAAATTCAATCTAAGTAGCTTGTAAGTTAATAAAAAAAATCGAAAATCAGGGCAATTTTCAGCTCCAACACCCCGTGTCAAGAAAACTAGTCATAGGATTGAGTTGGACCCATTGACACTTGTCTAATACAACAACATACCAAAGTTTCAGTAAATTTGAATAAGAAAAGTACGGAGTCCTCTCCATTTGAATTAAATTTGATGAGGGAAATGTAATCCTCCGTTCGCGTATGCCTAGTATCTTTACGTATGCGGGTGTTAGGTACGCCTATGAACTGTAGCCAAGCCAGTCAGGCGGCTCACTCACCAACCTTACACTTCCTCTAAAGATGGTAGATTGTGCAGTAAATATAGAAAATATCCCGTTACAGCACCGCAAAGCGCAAACCGCAATACTTGCCTGGCTGTTCTGTCACTAACTTCTCGAACATCTGCACGCACATGGTGGCACCTCTGGTTATTGCGGGCATTCCCGATGGGAAAATGAGTCAAAGAAGTTCATTCCTCGACTACTATTCCGATTTCGTTTCAGTAAACTTTCGCTCATAACTAGAGCAATATGCCATCATTTTCTTCCGCTGTGTTCACCGCTTCATTGTAATTTTTAATATTCTTCCGTTCTCTCGATTTTTCATCCATTCTCGAAGGGATCGTTTGGAAAGTTCGCAAGTTTGTTTATTCTCGAATTTTTCTGAGTGAGATTGGAATATTTCTTATGTGAATTGATTCGGTTTATTACGCGAGTTTAAACATAGGAGTGTCTATATTAAAAAAATTTCAATATGCAGAGAATAAGAAAATGTTTTGTTAATTAAGCATAATGTTGCAACACCTATTTCCAATGGTTTGAATGAAAAATCCTCCATGTGTATGATCGGAATGCTCTTTGAAAGTGCTTTTCAGTGATACCCAATTAATAGCTAAAAAACTAGAGAAAAATTCTTCAGTAAGATTAACCGTTCCAATTTATAGCTACCACCTTACATATCATCTCTCAATAGTTATAGTTCAAGTAAACTAACTATATTGCACGAAATTAAAGTTGGCATCAGCACTCAAAGGCCAAAAAAAGCTCCAGAACGAACCATCTGTGAACATGAAATAGTCCACGTGGACTGTCGATTCGTATTGAATAGTGCAATGGAAATTTACGAAGGCGTAGAAGGGCCACACCAATTTTATTTTTCAAATTCCGACTTGGTAACTCGGAATTCTATAATTCCGACTTCGTATCTCGGAATTCCGAATTGGTAACTCGGAATTTTGAAATTCCGACTTCGTATCTCGGAATTCCGAATTGGTAACTCAGAATTTCATAATTCCGACTTGGTATCTCGGAAATCCGAATTGGTAACTCGGAATTTCATAATTCCGACTTTGTATCTCGGAATTCCGAATTGGTAACTCGGAATTTTATAATTCCGACTCAGTATCTCGGAATTCCGACTGGGTAACTTGGAATTTTATAACTCCGACTTAGTATCTCGGAATTCCGAATTGGTAAATCGAAATTCTATAATTCCGACTTTTTATCTCGGATTTCCGACTCGGTAACTCAGAATTCTATAATTCCGACTTCGTATCTCGGAATTCCGAATTGGTAACTCGGAATTCCATTAAACTCACTACCGTCGAATCAGCCATAGCTTCAAAATAGTTATGTGTAAGAAATGAGTTGGTAAGCGAATGTTCACCTCACAATTATGAACGAAAACTCAACAATAAACTGAATATCTCATACAGCACACGACTTCCAATGAATGTTCATTTCAGGTCCATATGAAGTCCAAACGTCCAAGGACCTAATAATGGATAAGCAATTCTGGATGGGTCCTGTACATTCCATAATTGAACGTCTTATGGATATCCATTGGACTTTTAATATCGGACTTTCATCAAACATCCATATATGTACTTTATTGAACATCTTTGGGATGTACAGAACTGGATATTATTTGTGCTGCTTTCAGAAATTGTTCGTTTATGTATGTCCACTGGATGTACAATACTGGACAACTTGAAATATCTATAATTGTACATTTCTGAAAATCCATATGGTGTACAGGCCTGGATCCAATTTGTAGATTCAGAAAGTGTACCTTTCTATATCACAACTGAATGAAAAAATATTGGATTAACCTGAATTATTTATCCATAATTATACATTTTCCTGTACGTCCGTAGGATATCAAGACCTGGTACATCATCCAATAGATGAACTATATTGAATGAAATTTCTACATGCCGGAAGAACGTCCATAGGAATTACAGAACTGTACATAAACAAATTATACAATTATGAGCTTCCATCCACTACATGACAGCTGTACATCCGTATATTTACAAGAAATTGTACAGATTATGTACTTTTTCCGTCGACCGTTTATTTACGATGTACTTTAACGCACTCAAAATCGTTGATTAATGACCCCTGTTGATGAATGATTTTCTATTAGTCAACAATTTACTTATATGCAACCCAACGTACATATTTATATAGTGACCTGTGGCGAATGCAACCAAACATGTTTATATTTACCCGCTAAAACATTTATTTTGAATTCAAGTAGCTGTGTTAGTACTATGTCATTATTTATTTCATTGTTGTAATTTCTTAAAATTCTACGTTTATTTTGAAATCAAAAGATGGATAGTGACGAAGTTCTGTAAAAAAAAATCAGGAAACATCAAAGATATCAGTAAAGTTGTCAAGGTTAATATAACAAGACCTTGATAAATAGTCGACTATTTTTATTGCATCTAAATTTCGACTGTATTTTATAATAATTTAACGAGACATTATTTTGGCATTAATAATCTGATGAGAGCCCGAGAGCGAAGTTCGAGGGGTTCTCTGATTATTAATGCCAAAATAATGTCGAGTAAAATTAATAAATACAAGAGAAATTTAGCAGCAATAAAATAGTCGACAATTAATCAAGGTCGTGTTATATTTATGAAGATTATTTCTTGAATCCATTTCTTCATATCTGTCATATGAATGACACTGTATTGTCAGGGATTGTAGCCTCGATATCTTATCGTTTTTGATTTTTCCAAACCGATTCATTTTCAAATAATTATTCAGCTTTAACACGATTGATTCTATTTGACGTTTAATATGTATTTATTCAGAGTACTGTCAGATGCTCAGGCTCCTTGATATGAGTATCATGCTGAATAGTCGGTGACTATTGTGCATCATGTAAATAGTCGCTAATAGAGCGTGTTGATTGGTCCTGTCAAACAGGAAACAAACGTATGATTGGTTGATGACTGATATTTAATAGACGAAAGAAATAATCAGTAGCATTAATAGCTAGATAGTCACGCAGCCGGCTGGTTTGATTCCTGAGGTGATAGCAAGGTCGAAGGTTCAATCCCCAAGTGGTACCATATTTTTCTTTTTTTGAAAATTACAGTCAACGGAAAAGTTTTGTAACGAACTCGTGAATTAAAATGGCGATTGACAATATTGAGCATTAACGCGCTCGCTCCGCTTACGCGTTAAAATATCTCAATTGTTAATCGCCCTTATTAATACACTTGAGTAACAGTACTTCAATTCAATTATTTTTAGATATCTGCACATGATATATGGCTATAAATTTCAGTATGGTTATTAAGATGCACGATTTCACTGAACTGAGTTTTCAGAAACTGTTCTACATTCCAAAAAAATAGATCAAAAGGATGTTGAAGAAGTAATTTCGAAATGGCTTCAAAGAGACAAAAGGAAAGAAAATTTGTGTGTTTTTTCTAGATTTTGAGTTTTTCTATATCAACTTAGTAGTATTAGTGTTTGTTTCATGTTTTATGCGAGTTTTTAGTTTTCTCAGAATGTTCATTATACAGTGTCTTTCAAAAGTATCGGAACGGTCTTATATTTCAGAAATGGTCCTGAGAAAATTTACGAAAATTTCGACAGTTTATATAATATACAATACAGTGCATTGCTCTGAGTGTAAACCGTTAACACTTGCACTATATTATATGTTTGCTGTGTTTTTGTAATATACATAAGTATTATGTTATCTACTATATGATTTTGCATTTATGGAGTATGCATTAAAGCCATCATTATTTAATTTCAAATACAAATTTGTGGGTAATAGTTGATATAATTAAGATCTATTTGGCCTTTAAAAATTAAACCATGCGTTTTTGCAGAAAGTAGAAATCAATTAAAAAACTGCTGGCATAGGTTATCGCAATTTTATTCAAAATAATGTCATTCAAAAATTTTTAATATATGAATGTTTTAATTTATTTTAAATTTATTCATTTATTTGCAACCAGTCTAGCTTCTGTACAATGTAAACTGACTACCAGTGGCGCACCCAGGGGGATACAGTCCTTCCCCGAACTCCTACAGACAAACCACTATTTCTCTCACAGTTTGTAAGCGAATTGAAAATAAATAGCATTCTCTCGCTATTCTGAAATATACATAACCTTGACCAGAAAAAAAAATTCGTCTGCGGCGCAATTTTACATCCGTGTGCCCCCCCAAAATATCATTCTGGGTGCGCCACTGCTGACTACTAATCGTAAACTGTAGAAAACTGTATCTAAGTCTAAACGGTTCCCCACTCTGCTCGAGAATCCTGCAATGCTTCTGCTAGGACATTCCAGAATCGCCGACAGATATGTCACGCCGTCATTTATTAGAACGATTCGAAACGCTCTGTAACCGATCTAGATGTTTCTTACACGGTTCTCGTTCTTTCTTCGATGTGACCAGAGCGACGAAAATGTCATGCTTCGTAAACAAGCCGAGGTCGACCTTCCAAACACAAGCGATTAGGTCAGCTATACAGGTCCGGCTCCTGCACGTTACAATAGTTTCTACCAACGGTGTCTTTTGGATCTCTGAAAAGTTATAACAGTTTATATGAAGTATTTTTCAACACAAATCGAGTCACATCGATGTTTAGTTCAGACACTGATCGCGATTAGAGTGTTTTAATTTTCCAAATATTACTAGAGCTTACGTTCGTGAAAATTTGACGGAATAAATTTCAGCATTTTCTTCTAATGCAATTCTCTAGTTCTTCTGCTGGGGCTGGTTGATTTTTATAAACTGCAGATTTCATATGACGGAAAAATATCTAAGTTGGTAAAATTTTTAGATCTTAGAGGCCACTCGATAGATACTCTCCGTTCAATCTAACGGTTGTTAATGCTCATAACTGTCGGTGATCATTTATTATCCATCTTAATGTATGAATTTCGGAATTATGGCAACGAAAGTTTCTTTTTCTTGTAAACTTGTGGACTTTTATCTTATAGTAATCAGAATGGTACATAACATATTGTTATTTTTCAGGTGTAGGGATAGTACTGGTGACTGTCAGTGGAGTTGCTTGGCGACTGACATCACACGACTCCTCAACTTGTCGATCAATGCTTGGTTTAGGAAGTACGGAATCAGTGGATGTTTGTACACGTCGTTTCGTACCCAGACTCCCTCCTTCCTATGGCCGACCACATCATCCGTATGCAGCCATGATGTATCCCGAGTTCCAATACAGACCTCCGCCACCGAGTTATCAAGCATCAATGCAAGAATATAGACTGAGGCTATTGCTTTTGGAAAGAGGAAACACTCCCCAAATACAGGCTGGCATACAGAATGCATTATCACCGCCTCCTACTTACAGAAGTCATGCAGGTAGTTTATTAAGGTAGGTCGAAACAGTTCCAAATCGTTACATTACAATACATTGCAAAAATGAAGTTTGGCTTGAATTCAATGATCTCGTTTTTGCTTCTATTTCTTCAATTATCAAATATAATTAAATATTGAACAGAAGACAAGAATTGGCAACATACATTTATAATTTAAAGATATATACTATTTTTGAGACGGTCACCACTAAACATAAAAACGTAACATAAGATATAATTGTTACATCACATTGTGACTTTTTGATGTTATTCAGAGGTATGCATGGCATTTCAGATACGTTGCGTTCTCATCTTTTAAATATTACAATGCTATGTTAAATTGCTAAATTAACATATTATATTTGATGTTAATTAAAACAATTATGTAACATAACATCATTGGTACCTATTTATATTAATATTTTGATATGTACATTCTTACTAGGTATATCACCTCTTTTCTATATCTATTTAGTGACAGATGAATAACTTCAACCTAATAAATATAGAAAAAGAAGTAATACCATGAGCCTTACTCACCCTCTTTATCAAATGAAAAATTGTCGAACAAGTTGAATGTCAGATGTTCAAAAAGTAAATGTTAGTGGGAGAATTATTGTTGAAATAATACACTTGGTATTAGTGGTTCGCACGAGACCAACGAGATTTCCATAAAGTCTTGTCTCGTCTCGCCGATGAAATGATAAATCTCGTATCGAGTCTCTTCTCACAGCCTCCACTCTCGTCTCGTCTCGCTTCTCGTAAGAGAGTCTCGTAAAAGAATCGAAATATCGTCAAGCATATTTGTTCAGTGCAATAAGGAATGCTTAAATACTTGCCCTAACGTAAGAGTCGGAAATGAAGATTACAATTGCTGAAACATAACATCTTGTATTTGAGAGTAATACATCTAAACAAAATAAAAACTTAGCATTATTTAATCATTTTGGCAATGAAATAAGTTGAAAAATCAGAGTTGAAAAAAAAAACAACACACACAGCCCTCATTTTTCACCCAGTTGTTTAGGCATAACAAACATCGTGCAGATTCATTATTGAGATGATTTCGATGGTTTCTCATAGTTAACGCAGCACGTGAGACGTATATTTCCGTCGGGACAGCCGGTATGTTTAAGAGATCTCGTGCCATTAAACATATCTATAATAGAAAATTCAGAAGAGTGAATTTTCCTCTATTGAAATATATATATAATAATAATAATAATATCGTCTTCATTATTTCATAAAGTGAAAAACTTAATGCCATGCATCACAGAAAATGTTCTTCCACTTAACCCTATGTTTCTTCATTACTCCGAGGCATAGAATAATATTTTTGATGCTCCTGGATCCATTCTCCGTCGGAAAGCGTAGGATTTACTGAATACAAAATATCATAATCAATTACAAAATCCGATTTTATCAAGTTTTCAAGTCCGCACGTAAAAATATTCACCTGCGAGACTCTCATACGAGACGCGAAACCTCATGCACGATACTCGAGACGAGACCAATAAAAGTCTCGTCTTGTCTTGTCCGAGTATCGTCTCGAAAACGAGACGAGACCTTGCGAGACTCTCGAAAACGAGACTCTCGTACGCATCACTTCTTGGTATTTAATATTTCGTGATATCATGGCATCTTTGCAAAACAGTTTATTGATTTTAGTTGATGTTCAATTACATAATACTGCCAGATGTGACATATATTTTATGTAGAAAGAGTTATATTTTCTCTTTCATCAAAAACGTTTACTGTTCAGTCCAGTATTTATATTCATCAATTATATCTAATAAAAACTAGATCTGCATAAAATATGTAATGGAAAATTAAAATATGAATAAAATAATAAATACTCTTAATAAATAAAAGTCTTCCTGTCACTACTCCTTCCTCTTTGGCTTCTACTTTTGCAAATCTCATCCAATTCGTCACAATGAGTTTTCGAACTCTTTATCTCAGATACTGAAAATATCGTCAATGTAGTATCATGTATCAGGTGTATTCTTGTTCTCAAAATAACTTATAATTGCTATGAGCTCTTTCATATACACTCCCAAACAAAAAGATTGCATATTTATGATATTCAACACAATTTATGAACTTTTAGGATGCATCTCGCTGCCTGAAACTATAAAAACTCGAGCGAAAAATCACTGAAAATATTATTATTTTAACGACAAGTATACAATTATGTATAACAATTATTGCAAAATACTTGAAACACTCCTGTAAACCAGTACAAATCGCAAAAATTTAGTACAAAAAAATAGAGTCCGAAATAAAATTTGCAATATTTTTGTCTGATAATAGTGTATATATTTCATTTTAATAGAAGGTGGATGCAATATAAAACTAATAGGTTTATTTACCTACTCTACACGACAAACCTGGTTGCATAAATGATTCTACAGACAGTTATAGTTATCGTTACAAGGCCGATATGTAGCAAATAACGGATGAGGCTGAATATTGTAATCCGAGGCGCAGCAGTCGAGGATTATAATAACCGAATCCGTTATTTGCGTATCGGCCGTTGTCATTCAAGACTTTTCGTAATCCCGCTGAAAGATTATATTTTGATTCCAAGGATAATGAGGCCACACCGAAAACAAGTTCAAATACTGGTGCTATAATCTCTCATCGATGGAATAGAAATTTCAAATAATAGCAATTGTCAAATTACTTTTCAAATTTATTAATAGTTAGTATTATTATAAGTAATTATTGTTATTATAAGCAGAATGAAGTTTTGAAAAAAATATTTGAACAAGTGATTTCTTAATGGTCGCCTGCCGTTAAAAAATCTTAACGGAGGAGGCTGTTAACATTAACTTTTCAATTGTCATTTGAATACCGTTAAATCAAAATAACAGTATGGGAATACGAAAAATATTTCATTTATTCTTTTCTACAACTCGTGCCTCACCAGTTAGCACTGGCAATCCTGCGTTAGGTAAACAAAAAGCTTCATGCTACTGACCAGCAGAGATAACAGAAAAAAAATCACTGAGATGACTTAGGTTTGAGTAATTCTATCATTAAAGTGGAAATCTTGAAATTCTGTTTTCTCCCAATCCAGAAATAATACTGGGCAAGCTTCGAATATCTGTTAGAAACAACTACTAATTGAATTTGTCTAACCTCAACCTCCAACAAGTACCAGGTTGATAAACGATAACAGTCTTCGGAGAAATTGAAAAAAGCGTATTGTTACCATAAACTTTGTAAATTTTACAATCATTTTGATTGATTGAAGTTTACTGGGTAATTGTGTTACAAGTTTGAACAGTAAGTCTCTCAAATGTTGCAAAAACTGAGAAATTTCAACTACTTTTCTTTGAAGAATAATGCTGGTACTCATTCTCCAGTTATACAGCGTATCCCAGAAATTATGTAGTATTGAGGAAACTTTTTATAATTGATATCAGTGATTTAAAAAAAAAATCATGATGTAGGTTGGTGCCTATCGAGAAACTCATAACGGGAAAAGTAATGTTGAGTATTTGGTTTGTGACAAAAATAATTTTTTTCCAAGAGTTATCAAGAATTAAGAACCTCTATTTCAATTGCCATCTTATGGACCATATTGAGATATCTCTTAGACATTGTATATATTCATAATATAATGCCAATATTTCAATAACTAGAGGATATATCATTGAACATGATTTGAATGATGATACAATGACGTCCTCCGATCAAATAACACAACCTAGATGAGTAACTCGTCGCACACGCATTAAAATTTGTGTGTAAGAAACATCTTCCCCCAACGGCAGTGTCGTGCGTTGTTAACAGAAATATTGAGGTTTAATGAAATAGAAATAATGGAAACCCAATATGGAATGGAAACCTGAAATTATGATGGAATCATTTCCACAGGATTTTGAGAACAGCCGATACTCTAATTGTAATTTTTTTTTCATAGTTCATTCATTTTTCTCTTTTCCAATTTGGTTTCCTTTTCTCGATAGTTACGACACTGGTAGCTTACCTATGAAATGACATATTTTGATTTCCAGCTTCAAATGGTCTTTTACACTTTTTACAATGCTTCACCATTGCTTAATAATAAAAACTAACGATAGTTTAACACAAATCAACTCAGAATTAGCCCTTTATTCACGAAAAAACACTCAAATAAGTTGTTCTCTCATATTTGACATTTCATATTTCAAATGCATCGTTGCCGTACTGACCAGACTATATCGACAACGAAGAATCTCCGTTCGGCGATGAACATACTGTCGTTTTTACAGGCTCCCAACAAGCTGCAATGAACGTTTCAATTGCCTTCTTATTGCTATACCTATATTTCATCCAAGACAGTATTTTTCAGTTTTCGTTGCCATGAATATACCCGACAGATATCAAAATGTAGCTGACGTGCTTATTGTAATCTTAAAAAATTGCGACATGGCAATAATGTCATGATTTGAGAAATAACATTATGAAAAGATAAGTATTGCTCATCTAGGTTGTGTTACTTGATCGGAGATGACGTCCCACTCGGACGTGGATTAAAAAAAAAATCTTTGTTTGAGTTCGAACAAAGTTCATAAAATGTGCCGTTGAGTTTCAAATAAATTAAATGAATGATTCCAAAGAGGTCAAAATACATATTCTCACAACGTGCAAAACATGAGACATATAATAATGATAATAAAACTCCCTCATAAACACTCGGTGAGTGTACCCAAAGGCATAGCCTGTGCGGGTATAGGACGGCTATTATTATTATTTGCCGTGGCGCTCCGGGACGACTTACTTATTTTTGGTGGCGTATTCACTTTTCAGCTGTAGGAAAAACTACAGCACCACCTCGGGTGGTCGGTGTGCACTCTAGCTAGCACCAGACGAGATTTGCATCCAGCCAACTCACTATGCACTTTTCTACAAGGCATGCGGTCGCCTATCGATCCGATATAAAGTAGTTGAGAAAAATTCTCTTGTACCTACATCGGGCTCGAACCGACTATCGCTATGCTGGAGTTTCGAACGCCGGCCACCACCAAATCTGTGAGAAAACGACTACCTATTTTGTCTTACAGACATTGAATTACTCATATATTGTTTGGCCTATTCTAGCACTGGTAATATTTAAGAACCTTTTAACATATACAGGTGGCCATTCCCAACTAGATGGAAGATAACATTCCGTGCGTGACGATTAGCACTTGCAATAGCCTGGGGGGACATTGCACAAGTAGATGTTAGATGAAATTCAATGTCCGTAAGGGGAACTATTTGTTTTCTGACAGATATTTTCTTCATATTTTTCACTTTGTTGGAATGTGAGAACAGAAGGGTATTTCGAAACTCTATAGCACCTTTTTCGAACTTCCTTCGAATTCATGCATTCAATATTCCTAGAGTCTGTGCTACAATGCGTGATTCTTGCTATTGAGCTTTGAATGTTATCATTCGTTGGGTGGGAGAAGATGATTTTAATCTGGTCTATGTCTACCTGTTGAGATGTAACCTTAGAACAGTCATGTATGCAGTTGGTCATTCACAACCAGATGGGGATACTATTCAGTACTTGATTACAATTAGTACTTGCGATTTTGGCCTCCTGGAGGATCATTGCACAAATAGGTGTCAGATGTAATTCAATAACCTTAAGGGAAAGTATTTGTTTTCTAACAGATATTTGTCTCATATTTTCCACTTAGTGGAAATGTGTGGAGAGAAGAGTATTTCGACTTTAGACGAAATTATTTGTTTTAATTTATTCACGACCCTCCGATGGAACACTTCGTTTCATTCAGTGCATTCACTCTACCGGGAGTCTACCCGGAATTATTCGATGCATTAAAATATTATTTCCCAAAATAATACAATAACAATGGTTTTCCACAGAAAGTCGATATCAACATTGGGCAAATAATTAAATTACCTTCTTTGCCTTATTTGCATACTTTTCCAACATCCTCCTGAGGATTGTATGTAGTCTGAGATCATGAAATAAATAGATGATGACCTTAAGATTTGATCTTCTTCGAGTATGCTGCAGTTGTATCTGAGGATAACATGTACTTATGAAATTTGAAAAAAAGATAAAAAAAAGTCTTTAAAGTACTCAACCTATTTTATGTTTCAATCATTTTGAGGATTTTTCATTACTTCACCGTTAATAATGATACTTATTCGCTAATAATGATACTCATTACTCCGGACATAATTTACTTTAATATTCAGTTTCGTAATTGTCAACTTTTGTTGTGTATGCATTCAAAAAGATATGAAACTAACAAAAAAAGTCACTCAACGGCACGATGAATCTTGAAACGATAATTAAATAAATGACTAATTTTAACATTCTTGTCATAGGGCTCCTCTATCCAGTCGCCGAGACGCAGCTCAATCAGAATACAGCTGTCCACCTTCATACAGGTCAAACAGCACCAATAGACAAGGAACTCTTCAAAACAATTCAGTCCTTCATAGCAGAGAGCAATCATTGAGCCTTTCAGAGTCAAACCACGGTTCAGTAGTTAATGTGGTCAACATTCTTGGCAGTACTGAAGAGGATATTGCTCTCGATAACATAACTTTGGATTCCTTGAAAATGGAACCTGAACATGATATGAATCCCTTGAAGATGTTATTAAAAGGAAGTTCAAACGACCTGGAAGGTAGCAAAGATGGCAATTTGGTAACCATTGTTCAAACTAGTGATCAGAGTCCTGTAATTGTTACGGTCAGCGGTAGTTCCCAAATTGATAATAATAATAGTTCTGTTCAGATAACTGAAATACCTTCTGAAATGGAAATATTAGCCCATTTATAGTCCATTTTTCAACTGTACAGATTTGGTAGCGAATAACTCTAGGAAAAAGAGGAGGTTGTGATATATGAATTTACATAAATTGTTGGTTTATTCCATAAAAAATAATTTCAGGTAATTTTTCTGCAGATATTCGAATAACTTGAATTCATTCAACGAAATATTACGTTGAAAATTATATAAAAAGCTGTGAAACTTTCTCAACATAACATCTACAAGAACATTTGAAAAAATGAATAGATCGTTAACGAATGTGATATTCTGAGAAAAAAATCAATCACATGAAAATATTCCCTACAGATTGTTTTTGGTTAATAAAGATTCAACACTTTTATGGATTTATTTTTTAATCACTTGGTGTTCCAAAAGTATTATAATTACCTTAGATTTTGTATTGTAAATTATTTTAGAGCACTATAGATCAATATTCAGCTTGTAATATATTCCACTCATTTTATTTTGTTATTTTAATACTCTTTTCGATGAGTATAAAATTACCTGTTTTTCAAATCAGCTATGATAATACTTATACCTGTATTATATTTTATTTAATTTCTGATTTTATCCATTTACTGTTCCAATTATTTTGTATATTTGCGATATTATGTGCCTATAATATATTGTAGATAGACATTATATACATACCTCCTGTATATTTTAAAAATGTATAAATTAAAATTTTAATAAGTATTGTTATAAGTATTGTTTCATTTGAGTGGCTATTCACAAGAGGTATACTATAAACCTCATCTAACGCCCAATAGAGTAATATCATACAGTGTCCTCCATAAAGTAAATAACATATGGGGAAAAAGTTTATTAATAGAGTATTGAAAAACATTTTTTGGGTCATCGATCGTGCATGTTCGACAAGCCGAAAATCAATTTTGACACATATCACGTGATCACTGGTATGTTGGCAAATTGAAAAAAAAGTACTTTGAAAGAGCAAAAAGTGGGGTGAGATGGCAATATATGGAAAAAAGTTACTTGTTGCACAGAATTTTATTTTATACCTATTGAATTCCAAGCAATAATTCGAAATAATTCTGAATAGCTCGACTATAGTGGAATATTTATACTGGTATTAAAATCTCTGGAGGATCACAAACTCATAGAATTTTTATCAAACGAGAGAAATCAAAAATAGGTTCGAATACAAATTTACCTACAAGAGAAACTAAAAGCACTGAATTATATTAAGGTCATATTCAAGTCAGGAAACAGAATCTCATGAGAAAGAAACACTTAATAAAACAGCTTATGAAAAGTACAGTCAATTCCTAGAAAACGAAAACTTGGGACTAAGGTTTTAGACAGCAATTAATATACTTAAGCATTTGTTGGCATGGATCAAAAGATAGTCTTTTATTTCTCTAGACCATTTTAACAGACAAGAAAGCCATGCTGGATGTGTTCATGGATATGAACAGTATTCATATAAGGAAACGTAGTGCCTGGCGACTTCTACCTAGGAGCGATGTCCTTGACTTGCTAGTGCCGGTCACAGTCTTTCGACTGCCTGCAGCAGGTTTTATTCCTCTAAAGTTCATACAGTTTGTATTTTGCCCAATCATTAAGGGCTGACGGGGTTTGGCTCCTTGCGATGCCTAGCACAGGCTCCGGCCCACGAAATTGCGTCGCAGAACCGGTTCTAGCAAGTTCTTCTTTCATTTTGTTTCCACGCACCTCCCTGTGACCCGGGACCCATTCCAGCCGAACTAACTTCCTTTGATTCAGCTAGTTTTTCAAGAGTGTCTTCGCACTCCTGTATAAGTGCTGAACTTGGTTTACGATGGCAGATGATCCCGAGCACTGTCTGACTATGTGAACAGATATAAATTCTCTGTTCAGGCCCTTCTTGCACCTCTTGCCTCAGTTCGAAAAACTGTTGTACATTTTTCCAGAGCGTTGCTTTCTCGTACAGCTATTCTTTCTAACTACATGCATGTCAAGGAAGTCTGTTTGCCAGTCTAACGTGAACCGTCCGTAACACAGATTAGGCTTCCTGGGCGAAACTCCACTGTATTTTTTTCCTATTGTTCTTTGCTCGGAATAGTAAGAGCAAACTTTCTATTTCATCGCAGTCTGCCTTGTGTGTTTTCCACTCTGAGGGCGGTGATAAGAATCCCCTGCTCTGCCCACGTCCCGATTTTCATAACTCCAACCTTTACCCAGACTCCCGAGTCCCGCATCCTCCAATGTGCTGCCATGGCCTCCTTCTTAATCCTGTTTGGAAGCGGTGGTAGCACTTTTAGCACCGGTAGTACCTCTAACACTACGGTTGGAGTCGTTCACATTGCGCTCGTTATTACCAAACAGGCCAACCTCTGAACCTTACCAAGCTTCAGGCCTATTATGCTCCTTTGTGCGCCTGGCCACCATACAACAGACCCAAATTGGATCTTTAGTCTTACGACTGCCGTGTACAGCTAGCGCATAATCTCTGGGTAGGTTCCCCAATTCTCCTCAATTGTTATAGGATTGCCAAACATGGTGGATGGCCTAAACCCGTCTTCCGTTCTTCATTTGATGAACAGAATCATCTTCATTTCTGTCGTATTTACTGAGAGCCCTGCTTCACAACACCATCTTTCAATTATTCTACAGGCGGCCGCTGACGACTCCGATGAATATCTGCTAACTAAAATAACTCTATCGTCCACGTACGCTTGTGCCTCGAAGCCTTCATCAGTGAGTTTGCCCAGGAGTTAATACATGACTAAGCACCATAGGTGTGGGGAGAGGCAACTTCCCTGAGGGCAGCCCGACCCCCCAGTTCGGCTTCCAGTCTGAAGTAACTCCAAGTTACCTCAACTCTTCTTCTTGTTATTGACAATACAATCCAACTAACCAGCGAGTGAGGCGTTTCTATGGCCATTAGTCGCTGCCTTTGCATTGTCAAAAGCGCTTTCCATGTCGAAGAAAACACCTAACATTTCCTCTTTGAACCCCTTTAAGTTCTTTCGACCCTTCGCACTACAGTGTGTAGGGCCGATTCTGTTATTGTCCTTCCCCTTCTGTTCGCGTGTCGATTTCTGTGAAAAGTGCTCTTCCTCAGCCCCCCCCAACAGAAATCTGTCCACCACCTTTTCCAGCGTTTTGACCGAGAACGGTGTTGGGCTAATAGGCCTGAAGGTTTCTGCTATTGTGCAGTCTCTTTTCCCCGCTTTAGGGATGAATACTACCTCTGATTTCCTTGCTGATTTCCATTATTCCCCTCTGTGGGACATACTCTAGCGCTTTGCTGGCACGGAATATCTTCCCCAAAATTGTGGTGAGAAATTCCAAATTGAAATATTGCCGGGAAAATTCATCAGATTAGGTTGAGTGGAAGAGAATGCTTACTTGAACTATCCGGGTAGTCCAGTAAGCGTTAACTCTGCCTTTTGACTGCATACTTTTGTGAAAAAATTCGATTATTTTCTGTTATATCTTCAGCTGCAGTCAATAAAAGCATTTATTATTATTATTATTAATGCCAAAATAATGTCTCGTTAAATTATTATAAAATACAGTCGAAATTTAGATGCAATAAAAATAGTCGACTATTCATCAAGGTCTTGTTACATTACCCTTGATAATATCACAAGACCATGAAAAATAGCCGACTGTTATTTTCTTCATAAATGTATCGAGAGTACTTGATAATTTGATGAGAGCACATGAACATTAAAAATTTGATTACCTACCTTTAGCTTTAGCTAGAGAAAGTAATTCTTTGATTATCAATGTTCATGTAATTGAATTGAATTTTCTCAAAATACAAGTCACTCGGGATGAGTTGAAGAAAATAATAGTCTCTAGTTATGGTCTTGGGATATTACCTACGATAGTTTTCATGAAGTTAGGAGGATAACACCGATAAGGACCATTCAGAGAAGGCAATAAGCTAGCATCAGTTTGTATACAGTCTGGAAAACTGCCTTGAATTAATCGCCCAAAACAATAATTATTCAATTAAAGTGCTATTATATTATTATATACATAGTTATAATGATAATAACACTCCCTCATAAACACTCATAGAGTGTACCCAAAGTCTGAGTCTGTGAGAGTATTATTATTTGCCGTTGCGATCAGGGGCGACTTACTGATGTTTTAGTTGTAGGAAACCCCAGAAAACCTACAGCACCAACCTGGGTGGTCGGTGCGCAGTTCAAGCTAGCACCAGATGGCATGTAGGCAACTCACATCACACTTGCTTTACAACAAGGCATGTAACCACCTAAAGAGACCCATGTAGTTGGGAAAAAAGATTATCGCGTACCGAGGCGTCGAACGTCTGTCTGATGCGGGTCAGAAGTTCCTCTGTAATAGATATCTTAGCCACTGGTCCACCTGATAAACGCAAACGTCTATCAGGTTCGCAGAAACGGAAAATTAAATCGAAAAAAATGTACATCAGATATAACCTACTATTTTCCTCTATCTGAAGCATCTATCTACATCAAGTGACTGGGATGCCGGATAACTCGAATAATTCCGATAATTTATGTGAAAACCCTGTCAAGAAGTGAATCATTAATTAACGAAGAGACGGAAATTGCACAAGAAAAAAGCCATGAAGGAGATAAAATTGATATTGATGTTATACCTATCGCAAGAATCCGAAAGTTTGATGATTAAAGATCTAGGTTCAATTGTAATTGATTATTTTGCTCACTTGAAAGCAAGACAAATAGATTTTACGTAAATTTTGCATAAAAAAAATTATTTCAGTATGAATCACTTTTGTTTTACTAATTCTATGGTTTAAGATGAAAACTTGTGGTTATTTAAGCTATAATTTTAATACATTTTTTTAATGTACAAAGTGTTTCACTTTTCAGTCATCTAAGACTTACTAATAAATCCGGCGGCAAAATATGTATGAGCTGTCCCTGTCAGGACTCTTTGAACATAATGTTTTCAGCTGTATGTTTATGTTACATGGAAATAAATAATATTCATTAGATGATATATAAAATGTTAATTATATGTTCTCCAGACAGAGCGGTATATGTTATTCGTTCAATGTTTTTGTATTGTTCGGGGAACAATGAAAATAAAATACGATATGAACGCCCAATCAAACCTAGGAAATGCACCTACATGGAATTCCTGTTCCTCTTTGGTAGATTTTCCCTCGAGATGAGCGATCATCGATTTTCCAGAAAAGTTGGGACTGTAGTTTTTTCCTTTCTTGATTTGAGATGACACAGTGTGATTCTTGAGATAGTTGAGCACAAAAGAAAAAGACCGGCACGCTAAGACGTATTGTTAGGTCAATTGCTACTGATATATTGTCAAATCTTCACGATAAGCGAACATATACCGAGGGTTCCATTGGTACGCGCTACTATGCAATGAATGTTTTCATGATTATTCTCAGTGAAATGATGAGTGTGAAATATAAAAATAAACTGAAAAAAAATTAATACTAATACTGAGATTGATGCGGGGTGTTAACAAGTATAACAACCTCAAAACATTACCCACATGTGTACAGAAAACTTGGGAGAAAATAAAAAAAAAAATAAATTCTTGGTAAAAGTCCGAGTAGAAAGTCCGGGTAAAAAATCCGGGAGAAAAGTCCGGATGAAAAGTCCGGGTCTGGCCCGGATTGAGACAGGCGAGCTACCAAGCAAAACTCGGGATGCCGCACGGTGCGAGTCCTGTTTTGGGCCGAAGGCCCCCAAGTCTCAGTCTCAGTATGATAGAGTGAAATTCAAAAACAAACTTCCGACTGTTTTGTAATCCTATTAATCTTCTAAAGGATTTGTTTTCCACAACCGTCTACCAAAGTAGTCTTTGACGTTTTCAGATCTCAACACAATGTTGAAGTTTTCCGAAAAATAAAAAACGGTCGATTTCCAACGCTTTTGTTGAAAACGAACATATTCTTGCGTTATGGAAAATGGTGACAGTGAAATGTTTTCTTTCAGGCATTTCAGTAACCTCCATCTACCCATCCAATATTAATGACTGTCTTCCATCCACTTGAACGTAATGATATTGTTGTTGTTGTTATTTCCGTCAACCAGCTGCACACCCTAAATAGTACAACCCTCAAAAGTCTTCGAAAGACTTGTTCGAGCTAGGGAAGACGCAGCCCTTACCTTTTAACGTGTGATGCCATGCACGAAACCGATGACCATGCTGGGATTCGAACCCATGACCCTTAGGTTAAGAGACAAACCCTCTACCATCATGACCATCACGGCCCATCTGTAGATGCATGCCGAAAAAAATCGCTGTCGTCACGATAATGAGATTTGAAAGAAAATAACTAATATCATTTGACAGATAGATGAGCGATATTTCTGATGCAACCTAAATTCCTTAAATCATACAGGGTGGCTCAAGTCGGATAGGGACATAAATTTTGATGTATATCCTGTTATTTCTAACCGTTTCCGATTTTTTTTTCACTTTGACATGTTTAGTTACTCCTTTTCTATGGCAAAAAGGGTCCTTGTCTGGCTGCGACTTTTCTATGACACACATTTCTTTGTAAGTACCATAAAAACACATGGGATTAATTATTCATTTTTGTGATTCTCAATACATCTTCCTCAATGTACATCGATTCTAACAAAATTGCAAGCAAATAAAAACAATTCACATGCGAAATATACACAAAATAGGGAATTTATATTGGAATACTAGATGTAGGAAATAACTATTGTCTAATTTCCACTGATACTTTATTTGATGCGGTGGATTTCAGCTTCACGCTATCCTCAAGTAACCTGAGTGCTATGTCCCCCATTATATGGTTAATACAAATCTCTACCCGTCTTCAAAATTAGTTTTCTTCTGCTCTTAGAATTTACGGTAAGCATTCTTTTTTTGAATAGTTGTTGGTGTATATCTATACCTATACGATTTCTTTCACGTATCCTCATAGTGAAAAACAATTTAAATGAGATCTGGGGAACTGGCAGGTCATCGAAACCATTTCTTTCAGTCACTACCAAACCAAAAATTATTTCAACAAGATCTTCTTCCGTATCATTCAACACTTAAACATATATCAAAATTATAACTAACGAAGGATTTCTGTGTTATTGTCATGCTATTTTTATGGAGCAGTGAAAAAGAGTTAACATTACAGAAAATTTTAAAGTTCTAATCCTATTATTATTATAAAAAAAATTGCACCTATTGTTCCATTCCAAATAAAAAAGTTCTGAGTTGAGAAATCATTTCAGTTACCCTGTATAATTTCACGGATATGTGAATGGATCAGAAATATCACGAATTTGTCTAGCAAATGGTATGTTTATTATTTCCTCTTGAATTCCATTAATGGCATTATTTTGACAAAATCATAATTTTCAGAGATGTAGACAATAATAATATTGAAAGGCGCGTGGACATCACAAAAATTCTTCAAAAAATTAACTAATGTACATGGCTTTCCGTTTAAAACAAGTACTCCATTCTGTAGATTTTTGTCGGTTCGCCCTGTATATTCGAAAATTATTTCTGCTCACAGACTCTGTTGTCTCGTTTGCTCTAGTTTTTGAAACATTACTAGTTATCATGAAACTCCAGCAATCGTACTCTGAGGGTCCACCCTGTATAAACAAAAATCGAATAGTGCATCATTTCAACCACAGACATAAGTACACCTCGCTTAATTTCGGATCGGAAAAATAATTTCAGATGAGGTTTGTCGAGGTTTGCTGGTATAGGTTCTCGTATCGTGTTCAAATTAGGACGGATGCCGCTTCAATGATTCAGCTCGGTAAGAAAAAAATCCCCAATCCGGCGCTGGTCCGGGTGATAAGTCCGGGTGAAAAGTTCGTGTAAAAAGTCCGGCTAAGAAAGTCCGGGTAAAAAAATTCGAAAAAGAATTCAAGAAAAAGAGTTTGTAAATATGTCCGAAAGTTTGGGGAAAAAATCCGGAAAAAGCTACCAGTCCAGGTAGAAACTCCGGGTAAGAAGTCCGGGAAAGAAGTCCGTGTGAGAAGTTCGGGTGAAAAGTTTGGAGAAAAAGTGAAAGGAAAATTTTGAGACAAAAATTCAGGAAAAAAGTTTGGGAAAATAACTGGAAAGTTTGCGGAAAATACAAATAAAGCAACCCGAGAAAGAATCGTGAAAATAACGTTCAGGAAAAAGTTCAAAAAATTAATTATGGGAAAGAATATCTGAAAAATGTCAACGGAAGAAAAGTCGAGGAGATACTGAATTCGAGTAGTTTGTCAGTGTCTTTTGGTTCCCATGTGCATGCAATAAATGCTTTGGAATGGGCTAGAACATGTAGACTGTGACAATACTCAAGACTTGTATTGTCTGCCCAGGTTATTGATTAAATGTCTACGGAAAAAAGTCCTGGGAAGAAAGTCTAGGGAAAAGTTTTTGGAAAGAGTCCAATTAGAAAGTCCAAGTAAGAAGTCCGGGTGAAGATTCCGGGTTGACGCGGGTGCTGTGCCTCCAGAACCGTTCTTTGAAGCACTTGGAAACGACACGAGAGGCAGAAGGGTGGTTTTTAACCTTCTTGGTTAGCCGAGAGACCGCCCAAGCATTGGAGGAGCAGGGTATGACGCTCTTCTATGAGCTAGTTACCCTGATGGTACGCAGAGTGCCGCCGGGGTATAAGCCAAGGGCCTCCAGGCAAAGCGGTGGTCCCTCGAATAAGAAAGGGAAGGAACCATCCACATCCAAATAAAAGGACACAATGGCGATGTTGAACTGGAAAGCATTTTAATTGGTAAGTCTGAGATAGTTTTAATACATGAACCATACGTTTACAGGAAGAAGTGAGGGGATTAAGAGAAAGCGGCTACCACCTACTTGTGGGCAAGGCCTACGACGGGAAGGAAGTACCAAGTACGGCGATCCTGCGATCCCGCGGTTGGGAACCAGGAACGCTACAGTTGCCGTCTTAGGAATCAAAGTAAGAAGAACCAAACCTAGGGTGATGGTGGGATGCGCACTTGCCTTCAACGAAGGAATTATTGAAAATTTTATTGTAAAGTTAATAATGGCCTCCGCATGATATTGGGGTGCGACGCCAACGCACTTAACAAAATGTGGGGCAGCACGTGTGGCGAAGCACTAGTTGAATATCTAGTGACGACCAGTTTGTAGATATTGAATAGAGGAACGGAAGCAAAGTTGTCAACCGCACCCGGCTGGAAGTGATTGACATTACGTTGGCAACGAGAAACATAGTAGGAGATATAACGAACTGAAGAGTATCGGAAGACAAATCGATGTCAGACCACCGAATGATAAGGTTCAATATCTACGCTGAAGTAGAGGATGTTTCCCAACGCCGAAACCCTAGAGCAACCAACTGAGATACCTTCCTAGACGGTCTCTCAGAGCTCAAAGAGTACCAGGACTACCAGGCAGAGATTTTCTCGGCGGAGCAACTCGACTAGCAAGTAGAAAAATTCATAAGCACAAAGACCAAGGCATTTGAAGATGCGTGTCCCTTGAGAATGGCCCCAAAACGCCGGATTTGCTGGTGGAACCAGTCGTTGAAGGGACTGAGAAAAACGACCAGGAAGGCTCACAACAAGGCCATCAAGGAGGCAACGAGGAAGCGTGTAATATTTATGGATGATATTACTGAACATATGGTACATTGTCTATTTGGTCTCCAGGCATCAGCATTGTATCAGTCAGTCAAAGTGAATTGTCAGTTAGATACAGGGGCAACATGAAACGTCATAGGTTATATTATAATGAAGTATGTTCATTAATACGGTGTAAAACGCCAAAACTGATGAAATCTTCATCAGAGCTAAAATGCTTTGGTGGTCAGATCATTATCCAGTTGGACAGAACTATTCAAATGCCTGTGGAATGGTACAGAATACAAACTGCTGGTCGTTTGAACATCACCATAAGCCTTTGTTGTCAGCTAATTCATGTGAAAAATTTGAATTTATTTTGATATGTAAACAAATTTCAAGTAATGAAATGAACAATTTTGAAGCCAAAAATATTATAAGCAAATATGAGGATATTTTCAAAAGGACAGGCAAGTTTGAAGGCAAGATTTCTTTGGAGGTAACTAGATGAAAAAATAAAACCGACAATTCAACAACCAAGGCGAGTACCGATAGCAATAAGAGAAGAATTGAAAGAGATGTTGAAGGAACTGGAAGAAAACAAAATAATTATTAAAGAAGACGGACATACTGAATGGACGAGCAATGTGTTGTTTCAGTGAGAAAGAGTAACAAAAATGCATAGATCTGTTGAACGTAAATCAGGCATTGAAGAGTTATGAATATTTAATCTCAACATTAGAGGAGATGATGCCCGAACTAGTAAATGCCAGGGTATTCACTACACTAGATATAAAAAATGGGTTATGGCATGTAGAGTTGGATGAAAAATCAAGTAAAATGACAACATTTTGGACTCTTCAAGGAAGATACCGTTGGTTAAGACTGCCATTTGGCAGCTATGGAAATTTTTCAGATGAAACTACATGAGATTGTTAATTTCAATAGCTGATGATTTGATTGTGTAACGATTTCGAGACCGGCCTTGAGACCGGCCCTGATCATCCAATTACACTCCACATTCGAAATGTAAACAAGTTCTCTTCTGACAAACACATGACTCATCCGTGGAAGAGACGCGAACGTTCTAACCGAATATTCTAGGGACCTCTCAGAAGTCGCCGAACAGACTGAAAAGATCGTAAATGCTACTATACAGGGTGTTCATTTCAGGACTTCCCACCCTAATTTTTTCGAAGTGTGTGTATTTATTTGAAAAATTCTGAGACACGTCAACAAACGTATCGAAGGGGACAAGTTTTCATCAGGAAATGAACGCGCCCCCTATCATCCCCTGCAAGGGGAGCTACCAACTTCAAAACCTTAAATGCGAAGGGGTATCGAGTAATACCTCATTTTAAAGGTCTTTTTAATCTCTACACGTCGGTGTTTCTTTTTTTTAATTGATCGATCCGTTGTCGAGATATTTAGAAAAATCTGGTTGCTCCTCCGTATACCATTGAAATAAAAACTGTAACTGTTTATTCTCATTCTTTTTACTTCAAACCTAAATTACAATATTTTACACTAATGTCACTTTATTAATTGCTCAAAATGTGTACTCTAAAAGTGTACTTGTCAAAGAAAACAAAAGACATATTGAATTGTTCACCATAGTTTGGATTGACGTGGCCGTTACTTGATGGAAATCCATAGTTACGACACTAATAAATAAGACAATTATATTCTGGAGGAAGGCCATGACTTCGATGAAAACTTCGAAATTCTTCATGTGGAAAATAAGAGCATTAGGCTTAATTATTTAGAATTGTTGGAAATTAATGAATTGAAAAATGCAACTTGATTATTAAATGATCAATTGGACCTGAACAGTTAGTTTACTACATTCCCTAATTCAGTGGAAATTTTAACGTGTTTTACCTTAGTGTCGTATTAAAAATGGTTTACACTTTAGCTGAAAAAGTCGAAATAGTGTTCATTCACGGCGCCGAAAATCAATGTGCTCGACGAACTGCTGCAATATTTAATGAAAGGCACCCAGATAAGAACACCTCTCATAGGTATGTCCTAAATCTTATCGCCAAATTTACACAGACAGGATCTGTTGCAAATTTAAAACATGATCAGCCAAGAGTTTTGAATGAAGCCACTCAAATTGAAGTGTTAGGTTATTTTGTCATAAGTCCTAATACTTCGTTACGCACTATTTCTGCTGCAACTGGAGTTTCCTTAGGCTCTGTCCACAAAATTACACAAATTAATAAATTCCATCCCTATAAAATGAAAATATGTCAAGAGTTGAGTGAAGACGATTGTGATAGACGAATGGAGTTTTGTGAACAAATGACTACAATTATTAATAGCAATATGGAATTTCTAAAAAATATCTGCTTTTCTGATGAGTGTTCTTTTTATTTGAATGGATTTGTCAATAAACATAATTGCAGATATTGGAACAATGAAAATGACATGAAGGGCATACCCAGTATCCCCAAAAACTGAATTTATGGGCCGGTATACTAGGAAATCAAGTGATTGGTCCATTGTTTATCAATGGGAATCTAAATGGTGAGGTGTACTTGGAAATGCTAGAAAATACGATCAATCCGCTAATTACTGAAGCTCTTGAAAATCAACTGGATAGAGATGGAAACACCTTTCTTGACGAAAATGAGTTACATTTTCAACAAGATGAAGCACCCCCCCATTATTTGCTTCCGGTCCGTCAATGGTTACACAACGTATTTCCCGGTAAATGGATAGGGCGAAGAGGACCTATACAGTGTGTTACACTTCTCATGGAAACACCCTCGTATCTTACGTAATTTTTGACGCAGAATCATGAAATTTTCAGGATCGATAGATACACTAGAACTGAACTCACTTCAACCTACGTGATATACACTGCACGCCAGCAGCGATGGAACCACCCATTTTTACGGTAAAACATACTAGGAGGCAAAATTCGCTCAAAATTCTTTCAGATTCGTGATCAGCACCCCAAAATTACTATAAATACACCTGTCTCCTGAAAAATTTTCAGTCTTAAAAAATTAATTTTTTTTTCACTTACCTCACGTATGATGACCCCTTTCGTGTAGAGAGTTCATCTCTAGTGTATCTATCAGTCCTGGAAATTTCATGGTCCTACGTCGAAAATTACGGAAGATACGGGGGCGTTTCCATGAGAAGTGAAACAAATTTGAATTTTTCAGGACTGAAATTTTTTCAGGAGACAGGTGTATTTATAGTAATTTGGGGGTGCTGATCACGAATCTGAAAGAATTTTGAGCGAATTTTGCCCCCTAGTATGTTTTACCGTAAAAATGGGTGGTTCCATCGCTGCTGACGTAGGTTGACTCTTTTTGTACAGTGAATTCATTTCTAGTGTTTCTATCGATCCTGAAAATTTCATCATTCTGCGTAACAAATTACGGAAGATACGAGGGTGTTTCCATGAGAAGTGTAACACACTGTAGAGTGGCCACCCAGGTCCCCGGACTTAGCACCATGTGATTTGAAATCAGTTGTTTGCACACCCCCGCCGCAAAATTTACTTCAACTTCAACAAAAAATTTGTGCAGAATGTCGAGCACTTCGGACAGAAGTGTTTGAAAATGTGCGCCACGCCTTTGAACAGCGGTTATACCATTGTTTGGGCAATAATGGACAATATTTTGAGCAATTATTAAAGTGACAGTAGTGTATATTGCAATTTAGGTTTGAATTAAAAGGAATGATAATAAACAGTTACAGTTTTTATTTTATTGGTACGGAGGAGCAAACAGAATTTCCTAAATATCTCGAGAACGGATCGATCAATTAAAAAAAAAAAGAAACACTGACGTGTAGAGATTAAAAAGACCTTTAAGATGAGGTATTACTCGATACCCCTTCGCATTTAAAATTTTGAAGTTGGTAGCTCCCCCTTGCAGGGGATGACAGGGGGCGCGTTCATTTCCTGATGAAAACTTATCCCCTTCGAAACGTTTGTTGACGTGTCTCTGGATTTTTCAAAAAAATACACACATTTCGAGAAAATTAGGGTGGGAAGTCCTGAAATGAACACCCTATAGCCGCTGTATAGCAAATGGCGGGACAGTCAGAATTCAGAGTAACAGTTCCAGAGTTCGCTGATAGATAGCCACAGTAGAAATAAATTTGAAACTAGTGAATAATTGTTTTAATAGTGTTTTAAATAAACAACAAATTAGTTTAGTGCGTTTTTATTACATTGTTGTCAGAAGTCGGATGTTTAAAATAAATAAGTGTTCGTCGCGTTGAAAAACTGATAGACATTTATCGCGCCTAATAGACAGTTAGTGACCCGTTGAACATTTGAGTGTTTGCAAAGTGGACAGTTTTGCGCGTCGCGGGATAATAAACTGAAAACTGTGTGTGAAATAAATAATAGACAGATAGCTCGGTAAAGAAAATAAAAGACAAAATGTTTCCGAGAAGAGTTCACCTAGTTGACCTTAAAGTTAGTAAAGTTAGTGAATTAAAGCAAGAGGAGCGTGAGTTAGAAACAACTGGAAAGAAGGCCGTACTCCAGAAAAGACTTTCAGATGGACTGATTGAAGAAGGAGAAGACTCCGAAACATTTTTATTCGAAGTTTCTGGAATCGACTTGAGTTCGATTATGAATAAACTCGAGGAAACCACGAAATCCTTGGAAGATAAATTTCTCAAAAATTCGAATAGTTTGAAGGAGGAACTTCAACAAAATTCCGTAAGTCTGAAAGAACTTCAACAAAATTCGGTGAGTCTGGAGGAGAAACTTCTAGAAAATTCGAATACTCTGAAAGAAGAACTTTCGAAAAATCTAGAAGAAAAGCTTGAAGAAAATTCGAAAAGTCTAGAAGTGAAACTTCAAGAAAAGCTTCAAGAAATTTCGAAAAATCTATAAGTGAAGCTCTGAAGGCCTAAAAAGAGAACTTTGTGGTGTGGCAAATCGACTGGAAGGAAGAATAGGAGCCATTGAGACAGAGGTGGATAAAATCAAAGATGACATCGAAGACGAAATGAAAAAAATTAAGGAAACGCTCCACGATGAAATAAAAGATGGAATCGATACAGAAATCGGCAGGATAAAGGAAAAATTCAGTGAATTAGAAAAGTAAATAGATTCTGCGCACACCCCAGAAACTTACAACAAAAACTCAAGGGTGGACCTGAGTATGAACTTGGACGAAGTTCAGAAGGACATCTAAAATCTCAAGGTCTGTGCTAAACTTGGAAAGCTCTCATTGAAACCGCCTCAGTTCAACGGAAATACTCCATGGGCAAACTACCGCCGACAGTTTGAAGCTGCTGCCAAAGAAAATGGATGGAATGCTGTGGAGAAAGCTTTAGCATTGACAATGGCATTGCGTGGCGAAGCAACAAACATTTTACAGGCCCTCACCGCCCAACAACAGGAGGACTATGAACAGCTAGTAGAACATCTGGAACTTCGCTATGGTCAAGCCCACCTTGAACCAAGAAACCCGGCAAGCATTAACATTAGCTCGTCCTTTACATCTTGTAGACGCATTGGCACGGGCTTTGGAATTTGAGGCTGCAAAATAATCCTGCAAAAGCCAGAGTAGAGTCAGGATGATCGAGGAATACCCGTAGGAGCCTACTAACATGGAAGCTGTGATGCGAAAAGTGATGAAGGAAGTCATGCCTGAGAGAAGACTGATACGATGCCGAAATTGTAGAAAACTTGGGCATGTGCGTAGCAAATGTCCTGAAAAAATCGATGAAGGTCAAGAAGGAGCAATCGTCAGCCCGTATACAACAAGCCCCAGTTAACAATGCATATGTCGCTGTCCTTCAAAGATAAGACAAAGGGGTCTTCGTATACGGTCTCATTAACAACGAGCCTTGCACTATGCTCCTTGATACGGGTGCGACTAGGACGATTCTTGGGCCTACATATGCTAAAACACCGGCAAGAATTGAACCGTCAAACTGGAAATTACGCACAGCAACAGGGGATCCAGCCACTGTATATGGCGAGTTAACGATCTACTTGGTTTTAGGCAGCACGAAACTAAGACACCGAGCACTGGTCGCGGACATCGAGGACGATGCAATAATTGGAATGGACATAATGAATTCCAGAGGGTTCGAGCTGAACTTCAAAGACGGCGTCCTACGTGTCAACGGAGAAGAGCTGGTACTTCACGGGAGAAGCGAAGAAATGACCCGGGTTGTGTTGGCTGAAGACATGAGCATTCCCGAGAGAGCTGAAACCATTCTGGAGGCTCGTATGGTTGGCGGAGTGAGCAACGGGAGCGTGGTGATGTTCGAGCCCGAGCTCCATGATGAAAAAATCGGACGAGGAATTGCCCTTGGGAAGACCTTACTGCGCGCCGATAAACTTATACCAGTAAGTGTCATGAACGTCAATTACCATTCAGTGACGTTGAAGAAAGGAACAACTTTGGGCCACTGCTCGCCAATTTCATCTGTGGTCAGGAATGTACGCGGTATCATTAACCAAGCCAACAATCTACCCGCAGAATTAGAAAAGCTAGTTGCCATATCATCGAGAGGCATAAAACAGGCACAGCAGCCCAGATTAAAAGATTTAGTGAGGAGATACCAAGATGTCTTTGACACCGGAGAGGGAAAAGGGGGTAGAACGAAGGTAGTCCAGCACAGAATTGATACTGGAGATGCCCGACCAATCCGTCAATCAGCGAGGAGACTCCCTCTTGCCAAGAAGGAAGAGGCAGACAAAATAGTCAGCGATATAGGGAAAGAAGGAGTAATTGAACCATCTGACAGCCCCTGGTCATCTCCAGTTGTACTAGTAAAGAAGAAAGACGGATCGACAAGATTCTGCGTAGATTACCGACAACTGAATAACGTGACAAAGAAAGACAGCTACCGACTACCTAGAATAGATGACACCTTGGACAAGCTCGCCGGCTCTACAATCTTCTCCACCTTAGACCTGAAGAGCGGATATTGGCAGGTAGAACTGGCTCCAGAAGATCGAGAGAAGACAGCTTTCACCATCGGCTCAGGGCTGTGGCAATTTACCGTTATGCCATTCGGACTTTGTAACGCTCCAGCCACTTTTGATAGATTAATGGAGACTGTTGAAGGTGCTCTCCTGGAAGACTTGCTTGGTATACCTTGATGACAAAATCGTAGTTCGCAGAACATTCGAAGACCACGTGAAAAATCTGGAGGAGGTATTTCTCCGTCTGAGGAACTCTGGATTGAAACTGAGCCCTAAAAAATGTCACCTATTTCAGAAAGAAGTCCACTATCTTGGCCACATTGTCTCTGGGAAAGGAGTAGCAGTAGATGACCAGAAAATTAAAGCTGTTAGAGACTGGCCCATCCCCAAAGATATCCATTAGCTTCGGAGTTTTCTTGGCCTATGTACCTACTATCGTCGGTACGTGCTAGGGTTTGCTATCGTCGCCAACCCGTTGACCAGGCTCACGGAAGGACAGACAAAGTTCTAGTGGTCCGAGGAATGCCAAGATTCGTTCAGGAAACTGAAGGGGGCATTAATCAACGCTCCAATTCTAAGTTATCCTCTTCCGAACGGAAAATTCGTTCTGGACACGGACGCCAGCAACGTCGGACTTGGACCTGTCCTGTCTCAGATCCAGGATGGACAGGAAAAAGTCATCGGGTACTTCAGCAAGACCCTCAGTGAACCGGAGCGAAATTACTGTGTCACCCGATGGAGGCTGCTGGCTGTGGTCAAAGGAGTAGAGCACTTTTACAAGTATGTGTATGGCAGGAGATTCCTGCTGAGAACTGACCACGCCGTCCTCAAGTGGCTTCTACAGTTCAAAAATCCTGAGGGTCAGGTGGCACGTTGGATTGAGAGACTCCAAGAATTCGACATCGACATAGAACATCGAGCAGGGACCAGCCATAGGAATGCAGATGCCTTATCGCGAAGGCCATGTCCAGATGACTGCTCGCATTGCCGACGAGCAGAGGAGAAAGAGGCGACAGTTTGTAGAACAACGGCGGTAGATGATAACTGAAATGACAGCAAGCTACAGAAAGACCAAGAGAAAGATCCAGATCTTGGCTTAGTTATTGGCTGGAAGAGGAGTAACCGAAGACCGACATGGCAGGAAGTAGCAGGATATTCGCCAGCCATCAAGTCCTACTGGGCTCAATGGAACTCCCTTTCTCTGGACAACGGAGTTCTGAAGCGTGTGTTGGAGTCCGAGGATGGTGGAGAAGAAAGACGTCAGACAGTTGTACCCAGAAGCAGAAGACCGGAAGTGCTTCGAGAAATTCATGATGGGGTCGCCGGAGGACATCTGGGAGTGACGAAGACTCTCCAGAAAGTGAGGCAACGGTTTTACTGGGCCAATTGTCAGGTAGACGTTCAAGACTGGTGCAGAAAGTGCGCTGTATGCGCCGCAAGTGATGGACCTCGAACTCGACCTAAGGCACCAATACGTCAGTACAACGTAGGCAGCCCATTTGAAAGAATCGCCATCGATATTGCTGGACCGTTTCCACAATCTGACCACGGGAACAAATACATCCTCGTGGCAATGGACTACTTCAGCAAGTGGGCTGAAGCCTATGCCCTGCCCAACCAGGAAGCCATAACCTTCGCCGACGTCCTGCTAAAGGAGTGGATTTGTCGATTTGGTGTCCCACTTGAACTGCATTCAGACCAAGGCAGAAATTTCGAGTCCAACTTGTTCCAGGAATTGTGTCGAATGCAGAACATCAGGAAGACGCGAACTACGGCTTTACATCCGCAGTCTGATGGAATGGTGGAGCGGATGAACAGGACGATGAATCGCCATTTATCCAAGGTAGTCTCTGACCACCAAAGAGACTGGGACCAGTATCTCCATTTGTCCCTGATGGCCTATCGTTCTGCAGTACACGAGTCGACCGGCCAAACCCCTGCTAGTATTATTATGGGCCGAGAGCTGCGACTACCATGTGACCTGAAGTTTGGGACGCCACCAGGACAAGACACTGCGGAAGAGGACTATGTCAGCAAACTTCGGCAGAGAATGGAAGACATCCACGAAAGAGTCCGTTTGAACATCCAGAGTGCCAGCGACCGAATGAAGGAGACCTATGACATCAAGGTCGATGCCGGAGGATTTAAGGTTGGTGACCTGGTTTGGCTGTACAACCCCAAACGTCGTCGAGGCCTATCACCAAAGTTGCGGAACTTATGGGAAGGCCCTTATGAGATCTTGAAGAGGATAAATGACGTGGTCTACCGAATTAAAAAACCACCTAGAGGAAAACCCAGAGTGGTCCATTTGAATAGGTTGGCCCCTTACGCTGGAAACCACGACCAAGTCCGCACCCTCAGACCACCGGAGGATGCGATGACGTTCCAGAAATTCATGTCCTTGGAGCAGAATCTCGTGGACCTGGCAATCCCAAAATTGTCCTACAGGCTCGACGGACTGGACTGGAGAGTCATAAGGAGCATGTTGGAGACGATATTCCAATCCACTGGCGTCAAGATCTTGGTATGCTGTAATCATCATCCACAACCAAACCTGACGACCGTAGAGTGCTACTTCCATCAAACAGCAAGGTGCAGATATGGAGAATCATGCAAATATCTCCATACTCCAAAAATGACATTTCGGGACGAAAAGTCTTTAAGAAGGGGGCAATGTACCGATGATCAGGGCCTCGAGACCGGCCCTGATCATCCAATTACACTCCACACTCGAAATGTAAACAAGTTCTCTTCTGACAAACACATGACTCATCCGTGGAAGAGACGCGAACGTTCTAACCGAATATTCTAGGGACCTCTCAGAAGTCGCCGAACAGATTGGAAAGATCGAAAACTGTAAATGCTACTATATATAGCCGCTGTATAGCAGATGGCGGGACAGTCAGAATTCAGAGTAACAGTTCCAGAGTTCGCTGATAGATAGCCACAGTAGAAATAAATTTGAATCTAGTGAATAATTGTTTTAATAGTGTTTTAAATAAATTAACAAATTAGTTTAGTGCGTCATTATTACAATTGTATATGGTAGCGGTAATAATAATAATAATATATATATTCCATAAACACTCATTGAGTGTACCCAAAGGCATAGCCTGTGCGGGTACAGGACGGCTATTATTATTATTTGCCGTGGCGCTCCGGGGCGACTTACTGATTTTTTTGTGGCATATTCACTTTTCAGCTGTAGGAAAACTCGAAAAACCTACAGCACCACCTCGGGTGGTCGGTGTGTACTCCAAGCTAGCACCAGACGAGATTGACATCTAGACAACCCACAATACACTTGCTTTTCAACAAGGCATGCGGTCGCCTATCGATCCGATATAAAGTAGATGAGAAAAATTCTCTTGTACCTACATCGGGCTCGAACCGACTATCGCTATGCTGGAGTTTCGGCCTGTGCGTTAGATCTCTGATCCACCGACCACATTAGTAATCATATAAATTCTTTATTTAGTCCATTTGGCTATTTTACAATCATTAATTACAATGAGATAAATAAATATACTCATGGTCTCAGGTAAATATAAAAATGTTCTAACACATAAGTCCTTTGTACCCTTGTCGCAAAAAATATGTATATACACATATACACAAATACACCTACACACCTATACATATACATCCACCCTACACCTATTTGAACACACACATCTATTTATACAAACACATACCAAAAATAGTGGATGAATACGAATAATACTGTAAAAATACTGAAACATATAAATAAAGAAGCAATAACTGACCATAACGAGAATCTGACGAATTTATTGAGTTGTTTGCTGAAGAAAAACGTTAGATTGAATAGAGATAAAGTAAAATTATGCCAAAAGAAAGTCACATTCTTTGAACATAATTTAACATACGAGGGAGTGAAACCAGATAGGAAAAAAGATTGTTACAATAAAAAATATGACTACTCCAAAAACGAAGGTTGAGGTTATGAGATTTATGGGAATGGTAACTCATTTGAGCAAATATACCACTAGGTCAGGTAGCATCAGAACCTTTACGAAAACTCACTTATATCGATGAGTCATTCGTTTGGAAACGAAAACAAGATGATGCATTCAGAAATATCAAGGAACTTATCAGGAAGGATGCCATTTCAAGATATTTCGATGTGAGGATACCAGTAATAATCCAAACAGAATCTTCATCCTTTGTCGCATTGAATGTGCTTTAATTCAGGAAAATATATACTGGTAGAATATGCTTCAAAAATGCTGACAACTACTCAAACAAGATACTGTCAGCTTGAGAAGAAAATGCTTGCGATAGTTTTTGCCTGTAAAAAGTTTCATCAGTAAGTACACAGGTAAAAGTGACGTTGTTATACATACAGATCATAAGCCCATCATAAATATTCTGAAGAAACCATTAACAGATGCCCCAAACAGATTACAAAATATGATTTCATAAGTACAAAAATATAATTTGATTGTAAAATATATATAAGGTACATGTATATTGCTGACTTATTATCGAGACTTCCAGAACAAAGTGTCGAAAATAAATATGAGGTTTTCGAGATCGGCGAAATATTTCAAGCAATAGAACAGATTAATTCTTTGGGACATAATCCAATTTCAGACGACACATTTCAAGAAATACAGAACGAAATCAAGACGGATGAGGGCATGAGCAAATTATTCGAAATAATAAATAAAGGATGGCCTGAAAAATAACGGAAACTTCACGTTTGATACGACCTAATTGGAAAGTCAAGGAAAAATTACATACTCAGCACGGAATTATATATTTCGGAAGGATCGTATGGTTACTCCACCATCAATGCGGAAGAAAATGCTTGATAAATTACAATTGGGGTTTGACTATCAATTACCACGCAAATTCGTAAAAAAAAATCAAGATTGTGAAATCTTGAGAAAGTTTTTGATCATAGTTGATCATTATTCAGATTTTTTTGAATTGGAAGAACTCCGAGATTTATCTGCGAAGACAACTATTCTGATGTGCAAGAGGGTATTCAGTAGATATGGAATCCCAAAACGTGATATTAGTGATATAGCCACAAATTTTATCAATTCAGAATTCAATGATTTTCAAAAGGATTGGAACTTCAAACATGTGACTGCAAGTCCTAACCATTCACAAGGTAATGGTAAAGCAGAATCAGCTGTCAAAAAATCTGATAATGAAGAGTGTCGAAAGAAACAACGATTTCTATGAAATGCTTCTACTCGAAAGAAATACACCTAACAAAATAGGGTCAAGTCCAGCAATAAGCCTTTTTGCTAGAGACTTGAGATACACTGTACCAATTAAGGATAGTTAGCTGAATCCAAGAATCGTTCCTGCCGTCTCCGATAAAATAAAAAAGTAACGGATGAAAACAAAAAGCTACTATTCAAAAAGAAGAAGGAAGACAAGATATGAAGTTCAGAAAATATAAAACAGAAAATAAACCAGAGATCTTTCACAATCGAAAGCGAAAAAGGAGAAATAAGGAGGAGTTTAGTAGACATCAAACCGATTAGAGATAGAAATGAAATTCAAGATGATCAACAAGGTATTGACATAAGCGAAGATGGACCCAACAGTACAAGACCTATAAGAGAAATAAGACTACCCAAAATGTTTTAAAATTTTGAAATGTATTGATTTTTGTGTTGTTTTTTGATTCAAAGTATAGATGTTATATTTATGGATGATATTACTGAAAATTGTTACATCCGTCAACCGGTCGGACCCCTACGTGCAACCCTTAGAAGTCAGAGACTTGTGCGAGATAGGGGAAGACATAGCCCTTACCTTTTGAGTACCTATGATGCCATGCACGAGACCGGTGACAATGCTGAGATTCAAACTTCATGCTCCTACGGATGTTTTGGCTTATGGAGCGAGCACTTTACCCAGATAACACATAATATCCTATGGATATCCGTTTGATATCCAATTCTGGTCGGAATATCCCTGGATTTGAAATGGACATCCATAAGATATCCATCGAGGATGTGTAATGGATATCTTTCAGAAGATATTTTGTGGATAGCCATAAGATATCCATAGCAATCATAAATTCATATAAATATAACAAAATCAGTGTTCAACCTTTATTTTTTTAAGTTATATTTTCGTATGAAAATTTCTTCTTTCAACAAATACTAGCCCGTATCATTGTTTTTTCTTGAACTTGAGATGGACAACCATAAGGTATTTATGGATGGTTGATGACTTTGAAACATATATATTATATGTGAGGTGAGGTACAATTTTTCTATAGTTTCGAAGATACAGGTTTCAAATTTGGTACGTCGATATTTTACTCAAATACGCATATTTTGACTCCATTATCGAAAATTCACCACTTCCGGTTTAACCGGAAGTGACCCAAAACTTTTTTTTTCAAACGACACCCTGTACAATTTTTTTCATTATCCGGAAGAACACGCAATTTGTGACAATACAGGCGGCGATACAGTTGATTGTTCAATCGAACAAAGTTGGCCATGAACATCAAACTCAAATCATCACAACTGACGAACGGCGTCAATATTTACGAGAGGAAGGTTCGAGGTAAGATACAGCTGAAAATTGAGCTTCTCATGTAATTGCATCAACCATATTTTCCAACAATTATCAAAAACTTCCTCGAAACGGGGTAGTACCCATAAAAAAATGCTCACAACTGCCATTTCCCAAATGGCAACATACCCTTTTCACATTGTTGGTTTTAAATTTTGAAGAACAGTGTTATTACAAATTGCGTGTTCTTCCGGATAATGAAAAAAAGTTTGGGGTCACTTCCGATTAAACCGGAAGTGGTGAATTTTCGGTAATGAAATGAAAATATGCGTATTTGAGTAATATATCGACGTACCAAATTTGAAACCTGTACCTTTAAAACTATAGAAAAATTGGGGGGCGTACCTCACCTTGTGGTCACCCGGTATATTCCTATGATTCTATTATATTCTACATATGTACATAAAATATCCGAGGCAAGCCTAAACGAATATAAATATCAAGCTGAATTTTCAATATCGATGTTTTCTTTTCTCTTTTATCGAATATAAATTAGATCTTTTTGAAAATAGGTAATCGGTTTCTTCAGAAAATATTCTACGGGTTGCGGTGAAGTCTGAGCGAATATAAATGAATGTGTATGTCGAGCTGAATTTTGAATATCGATGTTTTTTTCTCTCTTCAACGTATACCAATTGAATCTTTTTCCTGGACCGTAATCTGTCCGGACTTTATATGAACGTCCATAGGATCTTCATTCATGGATTCGAAATTGATATCTATAAGAAGTTATTCTACAGATGGCTATGAATAACCGATGAAGCAAAATTTAAATATGATATGAATACAGATTACAAGTTTTAATTTTCAATATCAATATATTTAAACACTTTTCCTTATTCCTCAATGATATCTCATTGTTATCCCTAAAACATATCTTTTGGATATTTGTGAACAATGTCTTATGGACATCCTTGTGGGTAAATGTCCCTGAACAACATCTAATGGATATCTGTGAACAATATCTCATGGATATTTTTGAACGATATCTTATGGATATTCCAGAAGGATATCTTATGGAAGCTTCGTCCACTCGGAACATCCACCGGACGTTCATAATATCATATTTATGGATGATATTACTGAACATGTGGTACATTGTCTATATGGTCTCCAGCCATCAGCATTGTATCATTCAGTCAATAAACGATACTACACAGTTGCACAGTTATATAAGTAATTTTGATTTATATATTCTATATAATACAATCCCAACTTAGGGTACCTGTCTTGAAGAACTTATAACACATAACAACCTTGAAGAAAGCAGATGGGATATGGACAACATCCTCCGAAGATTCACTCAGATATCTGCATGAGGTGCTGGAGACGACGAACAGGCCATGCCAATACAGCAAGTCCCCCATGAGGATTGGCAACTGGCGGAGAGGGTTGTTACACCCGACGCCATAGCCTGGGCATTGAACGAGTTCAACCCATATATGGCAGCAGGACCCGACGGAATTTTTCTGACAATACTACAGAGGGAATTGGAATTTCTCACTTCAATTTTGGGGAGGATATTCCGGGCCAGCATAGCGCTCGGGTACGTTCCAAAGGCTTGGAAATCAGCGAGAGTAGTCTTTATTCCCAAGGCGGGAGAAAGAGACTACACAATAGCAAAGTCCTTCAGACCCATCAGTCTAATACCGTTTCCGCTTAAAATGCTGGAAAAGGTGCTTAGTCATGGTCAAACTCTTGGGCAAATTCACAGATAAAGGTTTTGAGGTACAAACATACGCGGCCGACGGAGTCATCCTAGCAGCGAACGATTCATCGGAGTCGTCTGCGACTGCATCAGGTAGCATGCAGAATAATCGAATGATGGTGCGGTGAAGCAGAAATCAGCAAATCCGACGAAAATAGAGATGATCCTGTTCACCAAACGAAGGAAAAAAGACGGGTTCAGGCCACCTACCATGTTTGGCAAAGAGCCGGACCTAGTGCAGGAGATCAAATATTTAGGGGTGGTCCTGGACTCCAAACTTTCATGGACGCTGCATGTAGATAGTAATGATAGGATTATACAAAAGTCGATAGCAATCCTATGGCAACTGAAGAGAATTGTAGGAAGTAATTGGGGTACTAACTCGGAGATTATGCGCTGGCTGTACACGGCAGTCGTAAGACCAAAAATCCAATATAGGTCAACTGTGTGGCGGTCATGTGCACAGGGCAGCGCCCTAAGCCGAAGACTTAGTAAGGTGCAGAGGTTGGCCTGTTTGGTAGTAACTTGTGCAATGAGAACGAGTCCAACTGCAGTGTTGGAGGTACTGCTGAGACTGCCGCCGCTTCCGGTTTGGATCAAGGAGACAATGACAGCTGTTTCGAGAATGCGGGACTCGGGAGTCTGGGTAAACGAAAGAGCGATGATAGGTCATGCAAAAATTGCGGTGGGTAGAGCAGGAAATTTCCGCCCTCAGAGTGAAAAGCGCACAAGATATACTGCGATGGAAAAGCAGAGAGTTTGCTCTCACTATTCCTAGCAGAGAACAATGGGAAGATAACACAGTGGAGATTCGCACGAGAAGCCTAACATGTTATACGGACAGTTCGCGTCTGACTGACAAACAGGCTTTGGGTGCATGCTCTACCTGAAAGGAAGGGACGTACGAGAAAGCTATGCTTTGGATAGGCAAACAATAGTTTTCCAAGCTGAAGTGTTCCCCATCATAACCGTAGCTATGAGACAAGAGGTGAAAGAAGGGCCCGAACAGAAAATTTATATCTGTTGGAATAGTCATGCAGGCAGCATTCAGAGCCATCTGTTTTTCTAATCCAAGCTCAGCACTTGTACAGGAATGTGGAGATGCTCTCGAGAATCTAGCTGAAACGAGGGAAGTTCAGCTGGTATGGGTTTCAGGTCACATAGGTGTGAGCGGAAACGAGGTGCTAGAACCGGTTCCGCAACGCCGTCCTGTGGGCCGGTAAGCCTGTACGAGGATATATTGAAAAATTCTTAGCCTACTATAGAACCAAACAAAATTTCAATGTCAAAATATTTTATTACTCAACATATTCTCCTCTTAATTGGATATTTATTACAGCGAACCTGCAACGTCTCTAGACCTTTCAAAAATAATTTCTTCTTGCTCTGCAAACCAGACTTCCACAGCTTTTATTACCTCCTCGTTGGAAGAAAATTTACGACCTTTTTAACTTTTTTTCAGTTGAGGAAAGAGATGATAGTCGGACGGAGCCAAATCTGGTGAATAAGGGGGGTGTTCTAGTAATTCAAACCCTAAATCACGAATATTTTGCATGGCAACATGAGATTTGTATGCAGGGGCGTTGTCCTGAAAAAACAAAACACCTTTGTATAGCTTTCCGTGACTTTTCTCTTTAATTTTTTCCCGTAGAGTGGTCAGTAATGACGAATATAGTAATCTCCAGTTATTGTTCTACCCTTATCCAAAAAATCAATCATGATTACTCCATGGCAATCCCAAAAAACTGAGCAAGAACTTTTCCAGCAGATTTTGGACACGAAACTTCTTAGGTCTTGGAGAACCGGAGTGTCGCCATTCCATCGATTATTGCTTTGTTTCTTGATCGTAGAAATGTACCCAAGTCTCATCCATAACAATTCTGTTTAAGAAGTCTACATCGTTTTCAAATCGAGCACAGATCGAACGCGATGCTACTACGCTTGTACGCTTTTGGTCAACATTCAAACATTTGAGGATCCATTTTGCAGCAATTTTTCTCATGTCCTAATTGACGTGAACTATATGATGAACGCGTTCGTATGAAATATTCAGTGCTTCAGATATCCGTTTTAGCCCAATTCGACGGTCTGTTAAAATCATGTCATGAACTGCATCGATATTTTCGGGGACTGACACAGAAACTGGCCTTCCCGATCGGTCATCATCTTCAATGGAAAATTTACCTCTTTTGAAGCTTGCAGTCCAATTTTTCACGGTCGCATACGAAGGACATTAATCACCAAGGGTATTAAGCATACCTATGTACAGGTACTTGATGATGGCTCGATACTCCAATTTTTCGATTTTAACAATTTCGGTGGACATATTTTTTCTTTTAATTTATTGCGTAACTCTGGTTTACTTTTTTGACGTCAAACTTTACACTGACACTTCTAATAAGTTATTGATCGTTGCTATGGTAACGCAATATTTTGATTATGCAGGGAACTGGTCTAGGCTAACTAGATATCAATACATCCTCGTACTGAGGCAACGCAAGAGGGAAAACCTCTTCAGTTCTTAACGACTGGGCGGAAGAAGAGCTGAACAAACTTTGGAGAGATATATAATACCAGCTGTAGACAGTCGAAAGACTTTGTGGCTGGCTCCAGCAAGTCAAGGACGACATGGCTCCTAGGTAGAAACCGTCCTACGCCTCATAGGAATACTAACAGGGCATAACAAGTTAGGCAGACACCTATCATTAATTAGTATAGGAGATAACCTCACTTGCCGCAAATGCGAAGAGAACGAAGAAACTTCGTCTCACTTCCTCTGCTGAAAAACTCGAACAAGAGTAACTCACCGACCTGGAATGAACGGACATACTGACCTTCATCAGGTCACGAAAGTTTCAAATATTTTAACTTTTTACGAATTTGCGCATACCACGGTATTACAAGTTTTTGTATGTAACCCCCACTCAATACTTTTTTTTGTGGTATAAGGCTTGTTCATACCTTGGCGAATTTGGCAATTTTCTTGCGAATAAAAAGGCTCCCAGTCATGCCGGACCAATCGTTGATGCAGAACCATGTCGGAAGCCATTTTATTCGCAGAAGACTTATAGTCCCGTTCATACCCACGCGAACTTCGCAATTTTTCTGCGAATAAAATGGCTGCCGACATGGTTCTGCATCAACGATTGGTCCGGCATGACTGTGGGAGCCATTTGATTCGCAGAAAAATTGCAAAATTCGCGAATACTCAACCTAACCTGTAACTTAATTTGTATTCTTGTTTATTCCTCTATCAGATATTTTTGGGGTAATTATGAAAGATCTGTTGAAATTATTTTAAATTCACAGACTACAACGGCTTTGGTCTTTACGAACCACAAAAAAGTAGAAGAACGTGTAGTGTTCAACCTATTCCGGAAAATAAAATCTCAAGGAGATTACTACAATACTACATCTTGTTACGGAGATACTATAATCTATCATCGCAATAAATATTTCAGTTATTTTCGGATGACATGTTCTCAATTCGACGAACTATTGTTGTGGTGTAAAAATTGTGTTTTACTTTTATTTTCAAAATTTATTGACAGACATTACAATCAACAAAATCAGAAACAAAACAAACATATCTCATAGTTTGGGAAAATAGACAATATTTCAAGTAACATTTAATAGTATGGGAACTGAACGATATTTTATTTAACAATTGTCCATAGTGGGACCAAAATTGAAAAGGATTTATGTAGGTAGAGAACTGCCCCTACCTCCTTGCAAAAATGCTAGCTGCGAATCTATTCTATTTCCTATTCGGAAATTAAACAACATCCGACCCCAAATCTGTCTATGGCAAGTATTAAAAAATTACATGTTTATTTAGTTCGCGCAATTTTTTTCCGCATGGGTATGAACGGCGGGCGACTTTCTTGCGATTTGCGATTCGCACAAAATGGCGAATATTCGCGAGGCCGCGAGGAATGAACAATCCTTTATTATAGACCCAAACAAAGCTTTCATATTAAAATACGGATGCGTGATCTAATTAATATGAAATCTTTGACTGAACCAAAGAATATCTACATTACAGTAATGTAGAATCACAGGTCTACAATGATTTTGGTGCCGCTAAAAGTAATACTGATTTCAAGTATATTCGGTACCCTGATAAAATCGTGATACTTACTTTTTTAATGCTACGTATAGTTTTCGAGATTTCATTTATTAAAAAACAAAAGAACATTTAATTCAAAACAGTTAAATACATTTAATTACACATTTTATTTCACAGGTTAGAAGCTTCTCTTTTTAGATTTTCTCCGATGGATGTCTTCAGGACATTCCCGTGTAATACTCCAGCAGTAATCTGCCATCATATGCTCATCCCAGCGACCTTGGTATCTATCTTCCATCACCTTTAAATCTTGATGAAAACGTTCTCCTTGTTCTTCGCTATACGCTCCAAGATTTTCAGGAAACTTGTCTAAATGATTGTCCAGATAGTGTACTTTTATGCTCATATTACATCCAAGATTTTTAAAGCTAATTAAGAGGTTCTGAACTAACTCTTTGTAATTTTCGGCCTTCTGATTTCCTAAGAAATTTTTTACAACAGCAACAAAATATTTCCAAGCCGTTGCTTCTAAATTATTCATTGAATGTATGAAATCGTTGTCTTTCATTAAAAGTCTTATCTGTGGGCCATCAAAAATACCAGCTTTTAGTTTTTCATTACTTAAACCAGGAAACTTTCTTGAAAGATATACAAAACACGGACTAGTTTTATCTAATGCCTTAACATATTGCTTCATAAGTCCCAATTTGATGTGCAATGGAGGCAAAATAATCTTATCACTAGAAACAAGAGGCGGGTTTATAATATTTTGTTTGCCAACCGTCATGTTATCTCTCAAAGGCCAATCTTTCTTGATCCAGTGGTCTTTTTTTGCTCTGCTGTCCCATAAACATATGAAGCACGGAAATTTAGTGTACCCACTTTGATGGCCTAATAGAAAGTTGACCATTTTTAAATCGACACATATAACCCATTGGTGCTCCGAGTACTTAAGTTTTTTCAAAACAAGATCCACGTTTTGATACTCCTCTTTTAATTTCGTTGAATGAGCAATAGGCACAGCTGCATGATTGTTACCAATATCTAGTAAAACACATTTTAAACTTCGCTTACAGCTGTCCATAAACAATCTCCATTCATCAGCTTTGTACCCTGAGAGCCCCAATTTCATTAGAAGGCCACCAATGTTATTACAAAAAACTATATCATCTTCTGAGCTAAATAATGGAAGAAATTCTTTTTCGCGATCACGATAAAATGTTATTTTTGTACCTTGAGATAACAAATTTCTTTCTTTGAGTCTAGATGCTAGTAGCTCAGAGCGCTCTTTCGAGAGGTCAAGGTATCTAATCAAATCACTTAAAGCATCTTGAGAAAAAAGTGAAGGCGCTGTTGACACTTTAAAATCACTGTCACGTTCATCAGAAAAAACTTCCATCATCTCGGTGTCCGAAAAATCTGATAGATCTGAAAGATCTTGACTCATGGGAGATGGTACGTCATCTGAACACAGTCGAGGTCTTTTAGCAGACGGTAAATCAGGATATGTCATTTTTCTTTTGTTTATACCATGTAATTCTACAACACAAAAATAACAGTCATCAATGTGATTTTTCGGTTCTGTCCAAATCATCGGCACATTAAACTTTAAATGATTACGTTTACCGTTTGCCCACTGTCTTAAATGTTCACTACACAACTTGCACACAATGTTTGGAACTCACGGCTTGTTGAGAGCCTTCATCTCTATTTTAAAGTAATCAAGATATGTCTTCTTCACTGAATCTGTTATAGGTTTTCTAAACTTTTTCACTACATATTCACCACAAATGTAACAAAATGTATTTGGATTATTTACGCAACACCTTCTTTGCGATGGCATATCAATATTATTAATTTAAAAAAAAATTTATTGATTATAATGACATTAATTATGATAAAATACGTTTTTTAGGTTATTATATCGATCGATACAAACCTGAACGTAGCTTCACAATTTTGACAGCTTCACACGACATCTTGTGGGCTAATTAACCAAAATATAACCTAGAATTAGCGGCACCAAACAAAAAATTTTTTTTTGTAGACCTGTGATTCTTTGACTGAACTAAGAGCGGATGTGGACAACTTTTCTGGGGGGGGGTAAAACATATCCATTGGGCGATATAGGTATAAAGTAGGAACAAAGAAATTTTTTCAATTATTATAGAATTTTTCTTTGTTATGTATCGAATATCAGTCTGGGGGAGTAATTACCCCAATCACCCCTCCCCAGATCCGCTCGTGGACTGAACCCAAGGATTAATACACCGAAAATGAAAATGCTTCTTGCTATGCTTGTACCAAACCAACGAGTTCTTATGAATAGAGGGAGAAGTAAACAAACCAAAGTGGCCCCTAAACAATGCAAATTTATGCAAAGTTATTCAGATTTTTCCTACGCAAATAACGCAGCCCATTGGCTGATTCAAAAATAATGCTAATTATTCCTACACAAATAAAGGCTGAAACACAATAGAAGTTTTATGTTTTTAATTTTAATTTTCATAATTTTGGATATTTTTTAACGCGACTATCATTGCCATTATTATTCTGATTTCGCCTCATAAACAATCTTGTTGATAAAATTGAAGCTTCATTTTTCAATTCTGTTTTGCATCTTGATTTATTTGTAAAATTGATATCCGAAATCCCAAAACTTAAAACTTATTACATAAAACTTCCATTGTGTCTACGGCTTAACGCAACCAATTTGTTTTTCAACAGTGGCGGTTCGTGGAGGTTCTGTTGCCGTAGTTGCGCAGTTCGCCGGATGGCGAGAAATACTGGGCTTGAGTGATTCGCCGATAAACATCTAGGTGGGAAACACGAAGGAAATGTAAAAACTTTTCGGTTTGTTATCAGATTAGCAGCAGTAATGCAGTGAATTTTGTGAACAGTGTGGTTATTGCGTATCATTCCTTTTCAATGTAACCGCCACTGGTGGTGTCATGAGAACACTCTGTGACCATGAGCTGGTGTGCTGGTGTTCCCTAGTTGCGTAGGAAAACTGTCAATTGTTTGCGTTATTATTCACGTTTAGATAGGAATGCTTTTTCTAGTATATATGAAATCGGTGTACCAAGCCCACTTCATGTAATGGCCTAATCCTAATGCAAGAATTCCTTTCCACAACACTTCCCAATAGGCAATCCACATGAACCAATCAGAACTATCCTGGCAGAGGCGGTATATTTGAATCGATGCTAAGGCTGTATTATAGTAGTTCCAAGGTTAGTTTGGTTAGGTTAGATCATGTTCCCTTCTTTTTTCATTTTTAAGCCATAAAAGAAGGGAACATGCCCTGGGATTCCGAAGTTTCGATTCGATCACGAACGAACGAACGATCAACAATTCGAACTTCAGACGACAAGAAGTAATCGTCAGGTGTTCTCGGTACTTGATGAAAATGGAGGTAACATGATCGTATTTCGTTGAAAATAAGAAAAAATTAAGTAGCATTAACGTCAGTAATTGAATTTAAAATGCCGAATAAGTTTTTGGCATAGCAAACGGGAAGATCAAAATTAGAAGTGAATTAAAAAAATGTGGACCAACTGGGATTCGTACTCGGGACCTCTTGGTTTGATTGGAAATTTCCTGTAAATACCTACCTAAATGACATTCTTGGACGATTCGACTGTATAATAATTGATTCCCAATAAAATCGTCGGGTGATTTCGGTACTCGATCACTCAACACAATAAAATCAACATGGAACGGTAAGATGATGAATTAAACCGCATTAAACATAAAATTCTGAATTGATAATTGACATAATTTCGATATTCTCAATATTTTTTATCCAATCTGCTAGTTTTTGGTGATTTTAAATTTACATTATTAGTAAGTAAGGAGCCCAGAGTATTGATTGAACATTTTTATTTTGTGAAGGAAATTCATTTCTTGAATGTTCGTTTTTGCGCTTAATTCTACCTTGTATAGCTATAGGTACCTAAGGTTTCCTTGAATCTAAACAAGAGTAACAAAAGGAGAGGTATTGTACTGGAATTGCAAATGTATTAAATAAGTGCAAGTTTGTTACAACGTTCATATACCTACTCTGCAAGTTTGCTGTAAGAAATTTGTAATCACTGCGCATACTTGTAGGATGCTATAAAGTAAATGTTCTATAGCTATTTTTATTCAGAAATGCATTTATAGAAAGTTTGGAAATGTCCAGTTGTCTACAATTT